>VWYH01005887.1:1109917-1289917 GCA_013399365.1 Pampusana beccarii
AACAAGATATACATAACAAGATATGATCATTTATATACATGTGAAAATGAAATCAATACTTAAGCGTTGGTAGGAAAAAGCCTCCCCTCCCATGAAAATCCGAAGTTCAGAGGTAGGCAGCCTCTTTTGTTAGCGACAGACACCTCATTCCTTCGTTGGCAGTGGGATCAGGTTTGGAATTAATAGATAGATTTGCCACGTAAAAGCTGCATTTGTCATCTGACAGGTAGGGAAAGTAAAAGGGATAATCAGAAAATTTAATGGAAATGTTGTAGCATTGCATCTGGCCAAATACCCTCTCTCCTGCTGCCGGTGAAGCATGGCTTCTGTTCATACTTGGCCTTTGGTAATCTTGAGGGTTGCTTTCACAGTTTCTCTGGAGCTAAAGTATATAAATATCTGTCTGCCGAGGTGGTTTGGCCAGGCCAGGGCTTTCCAGTGACACACAGTGCCACCTTTGCACCCTGGCAGCCTGAGAAACCCACCCCTTGAAGAGGTCGCTGGCCCCTCCATCCCGGCGTAAATGCGGGCCATTTATGTGATGGGAGAGAAAGCCTTGCCAGTGCTAATGAGTCATGTTGTTTACATCTGCAGTATGTATAATATTATACGGTATAGCAGGAACTGCTTCAGAGATGACAACAGTTTCGGTCGTGTTAACTGACGTCAGTGGGAGCAAAACTGGGAGCGGGACGTCCAGATGCAAACTTTCCCAATGCCTGGGCTTGTTCAGCCTTTGATTCAGGGCCATAACAAATCAGGCCAGGATATTCGGTAAAAACAGATCCATTCAGCCTCTCCTCAGAGCAACAGGGCATTTCTCCACGGAACTGTGACTCCTTCCAGAATCAGCAAGAATTCAGTCTCAGGGAAAACTTCTGTGTGGTTGATACCTGGGGGAAAATGACACAATGGGAGCACATCCCAGAGTGCAGACAAGTGTCAGAAAGGATGGAAAAGTTTTACTTTCTGCTCAACTTGCACAAACAGCTAAAACACTGAAATGCTGCTTAAACACAGTGCTATTAAGGAAATTCTGGTGTGCAAGCGCGGTTGTAGGTGTATTGGGTTGGGATTGCCTCCTGGGGTTAGATAATTTCTTCCATTGGCATTGAGTTTCTTGTTGCTCAGTTTATAAATTATTCCACCAGAACTAGCACAAATATTTGAATTTAGCTTATTAATTGTTAAGTGCTTAGCCATGAAAGAGCAATGAGATGATTAATACGCACCCTGCATTGTACCACAGTGAAACAATTTCTAAGGAGCCAGGGATGACAGTCAGCTACAAGGGTCTTCACTCCATCTTTGCTTTGCTGAACGAAGGCACTTTCAGTTGCTGTGAATTATTTTACTGGTACCTGCTCTTGGTCCTTGTGCTGGTCCCATTCCAGAGGCTGTACTGGCCCTGGAGCCAGAAAAGAGAGCGGGTGACCTAGCAAGTCTTTTCTAGCTGTGGCTGCTTTGATATGATCCCATAAAAAAACAGCCCTGACTGGAAAATATCCCGTTTTTTTCTGAAAATGTGCACTGTGTATTAGGTCAATGCACAGGAAAGCGAACTGATGAGGTTACGTGGAACAACACCCTGCTGCCAGGTTATTTACTCTTTTATATTGTTATTTAACTCAGTTCACAGGGGTGGATGACACTTTGCAGACAAGTAAAAAATGTTCACTCCAGCCCTAAGAAGCCTACAGTTTCGCTTGTGTTAATTATTATTGCTAGAGCACATGGCTCTGCTCTTCACACATTTAAAGATTCATTAAGAATTAATTTTCGGAATGGTATAGCCTAAGAGAAACAGACAGATAGGTCAAGACAGCTTTACATGTGAAATGTCTATCATAAAAAAGAGTTTTAGAATTACTTCTCGCTCACTGCATTTGTTCCTTCTGTGCGAGCTCCCTCAGAGCAAGTCTTGCCAAAGGCAGAAGAAATAAATTTTTCCAGGGAAGAGAAGGGTCTGAAAGGAAGGATCTGTGTTGCTATTAATACTTGTGTCTCAGCTGGGATAAAGTGTTCATACAAACCGTGTGTGCTGCTAGATAGCAGAATTTACAGTACTCCACCTGTATGGGGTATTCAATAGAAGGCACATTAAAAGGATTTAGAGCGGAAGAAAGAATCACTTCACTTGAAATACCATGACTAGGGTTTGTTGCTATAGCATCCACCTATTTTATTCTATTAAGGATTTTATACCATCACCACTGTGGCATTTTTTGATGTCTTTATGCCTCTTGATTGTGGTTTAGCCCTTCTCAGCATTTGCCTCCCTGTTGAAAGTAGAGGCTTGATCTTGCACTCTCTGGAATGAGGGGAAAACTGATTAACTCTGGGTATCGCTGGACCCTAAAAGGCAATGATGAAACCTCCCACCCCTTAAAACTTTGTTTCACAGACAGTCAAGGACTCAGAAGAAGAGGCACTTTTGACAAAGCTCACAGAATTTATAATGGGACCAGGTTGCCATCCAAAAATCACAGAATCACAGAATGTTAGGGATTGGAAGGGACCTCAAAAGATCATCCAGTCCAATCCCCCTGCTGGAGCAGGAACACCCAGATGAGGTTACACAGGGAGGTGTCCAAGTGGTTTTTGAATGTCTCCAGAGAAGGAGGCTCCACAACCTCCCTGGGCAGCCTGTTCCAGTGTTCTGTCACCCTCACTGTGAAGAAGTTTCTTCTCAAATTTAAGTGGAACCTCTTGTGTTCCAGCTTGAACCCATTACCCAGTGACATACAATGTTTTGCCACCAAGAACAGGCTAGCTCCATCCTTGTGACCCTCCCCCTTTATATATTTATAAACACTAATAAGGTCACCCCTCAGTCTCCTCTTCTCCAAACTAANCATCCTGCTGTCCACCAGGACCCCCAGGTCCCTTTCTCCTACACTGCTCTCTAGTAGATCATTCCCCAACCTATACTGGAACCTGGGATTGTTCCCACTCAGAGGCAAGACTCTACACTTGCCCTTGTTATATTTTATTAAATTTTTCCCCGCTCAACTCTCCAGCCTGTCCAGGTCTCTCTGGATGGCAGCACAGCCCTCTGGTGTGTCAGCCACTCCTCCCAGCTTGGTGTCATCAGCAAACTTGCTGGCAGTGCATTCTATTCCCTCATCCAAGTCATTGATTGAGTATATTGAATAATACTGGTCCCAGTACCGACCCTTGAGGCACCCCACTACATACAGGCCTCCAACTTGATTCTGTCCCATTGACCACAACTCTCTGGCTTCTTTCCTTCAGCCATTTCACAGTCCACCTCACTACTCGATCATCCAGTCCACACTTCCTCAGTTTAGTAGCAAGGATGCTGTGGGAGACTGTGTCAAATGCTTTACTGATATCAAGATAGACCACATCCACTGCTCTGCCATCGTCTAGCCACCTGGTTGTGCCCTCGTAAAAGCCTATGAGTTTGTTCAAGCATGACTTCCCCTTGGTGAAGTCATGCTGACTACCCCTAATGTCACTCTTATGCTTGATATGCCTTTAGATGGCACCAAGGATAAGGTGTTCCATCAGTTTCCCAGGCATGGAGGTGAGGCTGACCGGTCTATAGTTACCTGGGTCCTGCTTCTTGCCCTTTTTGAAGACTGGAGTGACATTTGCTTTCCTCCAGTCCTCAGGCACCTCTCCCATTTCCCAAGACTTGGCAAAGATGATGGAGAGTGGTCCAGCAATGACTTCCGCCAGCTTCCTCAGCACCCGCAGGTACATCCCATCTGGACCCATGGATTTATGGATGTCCAGATTGCTTAATTGCTCCCTAACGCAGTCCTTGTCAACCGAGGCAAACTCCTCTGTTGTCCTGCCTTCCTCTGGGTGACCTGCAATCATGTAGTGGATAAATACGGAGTCCAGAGCTTTAAAATGTCTCTAGAAACCTCTAAAAATTGTGGAACAAATCAATGCCATTGCTTCTTACTTTCCTTCCTTTTTTTTTTTTTGACAACATAGATGTATCATTTGCCAGTGTTGGCCATTTTGAAGCCAGAGATCTTACTGAGGTTTGCTTTTGCAATGAACCTGATAACATGTCTTTACAATACAAGTACCAGTGGGCAGCAACTCGCAGATGCATTTTCAAGGCAACAGGGCAGCTGGGGAGCTGCAGTGATTGAACATTGTGGAGCAGGTGGGTAACACCATTTTCCTGTACAAACCTCAAAAAATTACACCTAGAACCCTGCCTTTGCTCCTTTTCATTAGAAGGAAGCAGACAACATTGAGGTTGTTCAGAGAGAGCAACACGAAATTATTAAAGGGCAGGAGGGAAAAGGGCTGGAGGGAAATGGTTGAACATGTAAGTAAGGCATGAAAACTAATTACGGACAGTTTATATAAGCAATGTTTAAGAAGAACGATTATTTGAGTTGGTAGAGGGACTACAGCTAAAACAGAAGAAGTGAAAGTGAGAAAACGAAGACGTACATGGCCTTATGAGGAAAATTTTCCAGAGGGTGAGAGCTACAGGAACATGGAACAGTCCTCTAAATGAACTGGTGGAAGCTCCATCTCGGGAGACATTTAAATCTGGACTGTATAGACCATTAGAAAATATAAAAATACACTGTAGGGAACAATCCTGCACTGTCAGGGGATGGACTAGATGACTTAATGCATCTTTTCCATTTCTAATTTCAATGATTCTACGGCTCATTAATTGCATATCATACAGATGCAGTAAAATTTGATAGGAATTAGAAAAAAAAAAAGAGCCTACATTTTGGGAAGGCTGCCAGACTGAGTATAGATATATTCCTTAAAACATAGGAGACAAGTGCATCTCTCCTTGGGGTTGTTATTATTATTATTCTCAAAGTTATTCTATTCACATTTTCATTAGGATATTCATGCTGCATGTAGCTGAGTGCAGGACAGGTGATACTTTCCTATGAGCATGTCTTTGTGCTGTTTCCTTAGGAACATAAAAATGCAAGGTTTCCTACACTGGGATGTGCAGGGTTGAAGTTAGGTGGTAATCTCCCTATTCAGAACTGATTTAATATAGGGCTAAATCTTCTGTTGAAATACAAATCAGAACTTTAACCGATTTCAGTTGTCTGGGACCTAAACACCATATTGCCAGGAGTCCGTGTATCCAGATCCTGCTAGAAAAATCAGTAGCAGTTTGTCAGTGAGAGGACAACAACATTTTAAATAAGCCTGGGTTTATTTGTTGAAAGCCTTTAAAGAGATGTTGGTTCTTGATCCTACGCATTGGCTGTTCCAATGAAGACAATATGCACCGTTTTCTCCTCCTGAGCACATCTCAGGCTTCGAGTGGGAAACTCATGTAACAGGCTGCTGCTTCTTCAGCCTTTCCCACAAAAGGAGCTACATCCCATATTCTTATGCAGGGCATCGTGGTTGTCTCCTACCTCAGACCAGGCACACCTGAGCAGCAGAGTGCCGCAGTCTTCTACACAGCGGTGAGTGCAGTGGTGATCATGGAGCAGAGAAGAAACCACAGCACTGTTCCTCAGCTGGGGACATGCCACACCTCTTGACATGTGGTACACCATGACATTGGCTTAAAAGTGGGAAAAATGATGCTTGTAAAGACTCTGCTCCCATAGGGGTTTTGGGAACACAAGACTGTGGCCAAGTTCTCGTCTCAGCTGAAGCCTTTGGTGCTCAGACTCTGCATTGGTGAAATCATGCTAGGCAGCTCGTGTGTTGGGCTTTTTTTTCACTTAATTGTCTAGAATAGTATAATAATGTTTAAAGAGCAGCACAGTTGGTTGCAGCTGGCCAGTAACTCAGCTTTATGGTATCTTAGCAGAAAATTGAGTGAGTCAGGGAATCAGGGTATACTAACACATATACATAACATATTTCATTTCACTAGGTGCTCACGAAACACAAGCCACATCTTTTTCTTCCTGTCTAAACATGTTGCTCTGGAAAGTTAAGTCTCGTCCTTTTAATTTCTGACCTCAGTCTGTTAACTGGCTCTATCCTGAGCTGTCTCCCTGACCATATAAACTGTTAAACATTGAGTAAATCAATTTAGGCTTCCATTTGAACTTCTTGTTACAGATGTTCATTTGTTTCTAAGAGCTGCACAAACTTCTTCAATAGGTTAAAAATGAGGCCCCTTTTTCTCCAAAGAGCTCTGTAATAATTAGCTCGTTCTGAGCCTCAATGAAAGGCTCTGCCTGTGAGTAGCATACTATGAGAGTGACATTTTCCCCTAATGTCCCACGATACTTTTGGCACCAATCAATTCACACAGTTAGTAGTAACTTCTTATATAGGATGTGTTTACAGAAATCACCAAAGAAATATGTAATTCAAATACACAAAGAAACACACACAAATTCAATACACAAAGAAATGTGTAAATTCAGGAAAATGCTCCTCAATGCTAGACTGAGAAATAAAGGGGAAACGCATCTGGCACAACCCTACAATGTTCAGACGGCAGGTAGTGATTCCCTTTTCTGAGTGAATGCTCTGGGAAGGAGGAAATTGTGCCACTTTCAGTGAATGCAAGATCTCTCCTGTGGGGTGAGATGAACCCTAAACCTGGGAGGTTAGTATGGTCACAGAAGTGATGAAAAAAAGATGATAAAAAGATGAAAAAAGATATAAAATCCCAGTCATCCTCCAGTGTGGAACCCAACTAAAAGCCAGTGATTTGTTTTCATTTAAAAAGAAATGAGGGGCAGAAACAAAACAAGGTGGCCATTACAGAGAAAGCCAGGGTAGCAGAGTCTTACTTGAGTTTTAAGGCACCTTTGATTGTCATGGAACTGAAGGAGAGGGGAGATGATGGACCGGCTGGGCAGCGGAAAGGAGAGATCTCTCTACCTTCCTGTTCCAGGGCAGGGAGGTGTCAGGGCTGCCTTCAGCACAAGCGTGGACCTCAGGCCTGGACACCTGCTCAGACTGTATCCAGGGCACTGAGGAGGTTCAGTGCTAAGCTTGTGTCTCCTGAGTAGTTACGTAGTATGCTATTGCTTTACCTCTAGACTTTGATGACTGCATGCTTTATTAATGAACTGTGGCACAACAGCACCACCACAATGCTGGTGAAAAAGATTTTTGCGCATCACAACTCTTTGGAAGGATTTCTACTGTTTCACATATATTTTCCTTCAGGATGGAGTTAATGCAAATTTCTTACCCTTGCAAAGCCAAATTCTGTATTTCACCCTGGTTCTGTTCTCTTCTCTGGAATAGAGTAACAAGCATGATTGCTGTAAACTTACTTTGGGAGGTCCCTTCCAGAGCTCCCCTAACCTTCCTCACCCTCCTTGGCTTCTTTAGATCCCAGCTGCAAGACTGTGAAGAAGGTAAGAACTCCTGTGTAGCTATTCTACCAAAAAAAAAATAGAGAAGAGTGTGACCTACTCTCACAGGCTGTGAGACAAATACCAGCATCTAAGAAAGAAGGGTCTTAAAAAAGTAATGACATTAATGCAGATATAGAACTGTCATATTTAATTTACAATGGGCAGACAATTCCAGGCAATCACTCCCACAGCTATCATAACTCAGACATATTGCATGTATGTGTGTGTATGCGCACTGCATTTATGTGTGTGTGTGTATTGCATATAGATATGCATAAAACTTGCTATCATGTATAGTAATGGTAAATATTTCATGGCCCTCATTCTTTAAGTCTTAGCCCTTAGTGAAGCCACTGAGGGAAGCTTTACCTGAACAGAGAATGACAAGGGCAGCAGGGTTTGGCTCCATGTCTACCAGTTGGCTTCTTTTCCCTGTGCTATTCCTCAATGGTGACAGCAGAGCAAGGGTACATCCTCTCTTCCCCTATCCGGGAAGGACCCCTATGCCACAAGGAGCAGGCAGAGTAGTGCTTGGGTGAGCTGCGGGGTTTCTGTTTCATTTTAGAGAGAGGGAGACAGTGAGGATGGATGGGACGAAGCTGGAGCAGTGGCTCTGCCTCCTCTGCACAGCCCAAAGCTGTTCCCCTGGCAAAAGCGAGAGCCTGGTGCGAGCTGCCTTACCGATTTGCATGCCTGCAGTGCCCACGGGCTTGGTCTAGTTGGAGTGGGAACATTTATATTTGCTACATAAAACCAGATTTGCTCCTTGCAGCTCATTAGCAAATTATTTTTAAAATATCGAAGAAAACCTGATGCCACTTCTTCGTTGCCTTAGGCTGCCTATCTGAAATTATGCTCACTTGATGCGAAGTGTCTGTTTGCCTGTGAAGCTGATTCTTCAGATCTGAGCTGATTCAGGTTTCTTTGCTCCCCTACAGTCTTACTCTAATAGGAGTCTCCTAAGAATTAATAGACTACTGCATGTGAATAAGGGGGGAATTGGGTTTTCATTGAATGTGGGTGTGTTTCAGATTCATCTGGCCCACAGACGGCATTGCTCATGCTGAGTTTATTTAGCCCAGAAAGAGTCTTCTGCTTTTCTGACTCCTTTCTTGTCAAATGGAAACCAATCAATTCTCAGAGGGTGTTGAACTGAAACCAAAAAACCAGTTTAAAATATATCTTGCTGGAAATTGGCAAGCCTATCTACCTGTTCCACATCAGTGCCTTTCTGCTCAAGTACTGTCTTTACTTGGCAGCAACACAAGATGGAATAAAAACAAGCAGTTCTTCCCAAACTCCTGCCTGCTTAAATTTACATACGAGATTAAATGATTTTTTGTCTTGTTATTATACCCCCTGGGTTTCCGCAGTACAGGTTGTATTATGCATAAATCATTTATAGCTGACACATTGCCTATAATTTTCTGCAGAAACTGGTAATTTCTTGGTGCAGTAAATTCAGTATAATTTATAGCAGAAAACACCTTGGAGTTACTGAGCTAACATTCCTCACTTGTGGTCCTAAGCCGTCAGATGTTTTTGTGCTGCTGCTTCCTACCAAGCAGTCCCTGTGATTGCCCCCCAGCAGTGCAAGCATATTAGTCAGGTGCAAAATCAGGCAGGGAGTCAGAAAGACCCTCACAACTTGCTTGCAAAGTGTTGTGTTGCCAGCCAGACTGAAAGATGCTTACTTTTGCTTTTATTTTGGCATTTTATTCAATTTTGGACCCGAAGAGACTTAGTCATCCCACAGCAGTTAACCTTTTCTATTTGTTGCAGTTTAACTCATTAATTATTAAAAGAAAAGAAAAGAAAAGAAAAGAAAAGAAAAGAAAAGAAAAGAAAAAGCCCAGAAAGTTTCCTGTGTGCTGTGGAAGAAGTTTTTCTGAGTAGATTAATAACTTTCTCAGTCACATATGGTCAAGCCCTGTTTGCTTCCAGCCATATTTCAGAATGCTCTAGGGCTTTTTTTGGTGGTAGCTTGTCAAAAAAAACACACGTTACCATGATTTATCTGAGAGCCATTCATGCCAAGCCTGGAGCTGCTCAGTCGTGCTTTGCTTGTATGATTTGCCCAGTAAAATGATAAGCTGAAAGCTCTTGCCTCGTAATACTTGGTAAAATGTGCATGTGTGCCTTGGGCCTCCTCTGCAGCACGCGAAGCTGAGAGGGTGCATGTGCAGCTGTTGCACCGCTTTGGAAGTTGCTTGCACAAAGACAACCAGCAAAATCATCTTGTCTCCTCTGTGTGCAGCCCTGGGGGACAATGGGTCAGCCTCTCTTCTTCATTTGGACACCCTCAGGGTGGTGGGGCCAGTGGATGTTCCATGGGGACTTGTTTAGTCTATCAAGGGGATGGCTGGAAAGAGATAGGACCGCTGTCTATAAATACATTGAGGGTAAACAACAGGGACGGAGAAGAGATCTAAAAATAAACAAACAAATAAATAATGCTCAGTTTTAGGACCATGTTGGCAAAAGAACAAATGGTTGTAAACTGGCTGTAAATAAATTTAGGCTGGAAATTAGAAGCAAATCCTAATCAGCGGAGCAGGGAGGTCCTGGAACTGTTTTCCAATGGCAGCAGCAGCAGCAGGCAAAACCAAACTGCTGTCACGATGTGGTGGATAACTACGTGAAAGGTTTTATGTGCTATGCTTGTGCTAGGAAGACACTGGCTGGAAAACACGGGAGGTCCCTTCCCATCCTGCTTGCTCTGCAATGTCTCTCAGTGCCTCCACAAGCTCCCCAGGGAGAAACTCTCCCAAATAATTTATTCCCTGAGAGTCCAGAGACATCAGCCTCTTCAATCCAGGGACAAGGCATTGATCAGGGAAGGCACATCCTCTTCCTCACACTCCCTGAGCTGAGGTCGACCCACATAAGACAGGAGAATGCAGGCTCAGAGAAGCTAGCAAGATCTAGGTTTTAAGAATTTTTTTTTTTCAGAGAAACTTCTGAGATTCTGTCAATCCCCCCTCATTACCACCAATGTCAATGGCCCAAGTTTTGATCACTTATTTACTTCTAAATTGTAACAGTTTACTTTTGGCCCAGGTTTGAAATACCTGCAGGCTGTTGTTGAAAAAAAAAGCAACATATGTAAGCCATTTGTGGTTTGTTTTTTTCTTTTTTTTTTCCTTAGCAGGGATTTTTTTTCATATGCAGAAATAATATTAGGAAAATAGACTTTATAAAGGTGACTGATGTGTTTTGATTAATTTTTCAACTATATTTGGGAAGAGTGTATTGACACAGAAAATAAGAGAAAAGAGGCATGGGAAAACGCAGGGAAATACAAAGAAAAGGTCACAAACTATTAGTAGTAAAATTCCCTAGGTCACAAATCACAGTATTTTAATCAATACAACTTCTAGTTTGCAATTAGGACTGTTCAAAGAAATTGAATAGCATTTAACCGAATATTTGATACTGGCTAAAATTGCTGCCCCAGTGCAATTAGTTTAGCAGGACAGGCAAGTCTGGCATTTGCCGTTACAGAGCTGCACAGACTTGAAAAGCAGAAATGAAAAGTCATGTAAGGTTTATACTTGCAAATGCACCTAGTGGACACAGCAAAATGCCTTAGTGTAGGTAAACGTATAAACGTAGGAAAAACAACAAAAATGTGTCATTTCTCACAATGGCTTGTTTCCCTCCAGGAAACTGTAAGCAAAATCTTTTAACTGGACATACTGACCAGTACTGATAAAATCTTTTAAACCCCGGCAGGACTTTGGTGTTGCCTGATTTCACTCTCAAAACCCAGAGGCAGGAGAGAGCCCATGGCCCCCACTGCCGTCACCAGCAACAGATCACTGGAGACCTTGTTGTCTCAGCCTCCCATGTGGCTCCGCTGTTTGACTTGGCAGCTCTCGACGTTCCTCGTGCGATTCGACTGTTTACCATCACGTCCACCACATGCAAACCCTTCAAAATGTCAAACATCACAGATTAAAATAAAATAAAATACAGTGATCACAGGATATGTGACTCCCAAGGCAGCCGTGACAAAAATGCATCCTCAATCACATACACTTCTGCCGCTTCAAAGGAAATGCTGTTTAATGAAAGGCTAACTCTTCATCAGGCCTTTTCAGATCAGGCATTTTTCTCAGGTCTGTGCCTGGAACATGTTTAAAGAAAACTTTCTCCCCTCACCCATTTGGAAAATGTTTTACATTCCAGTGTTAAAACTCAGATCACCACATACTCTCCAGTCCTCTCTAGGGCCCTGCAATAAATGTCACAAGGAAAAGGATAAGGAGGGGGAGGCTTTGACTGAGGCTGTTTCAGGCGTTAGTTTAATTTTTAGTTGTTTACTGTGGCTTATATAAATTAAACTCTGAACATCCTTCTCCTCCTCTGTTCCTTTCAACAGATTTCATGCCAAAACCTTTTCAGGTATGCAGGCGTAAATCTGGAGAAATTCCCCTGGGTTGACCGAACTACCACAGACTTACGCTTTTAAATAAAAGCAGTGTAGAGCCAGTGTGGTTACAAGGTTGGCATGAGTATAGGCTTTATTTTTTTCCTTCTAATGTTGCAAAACTGTGGTCTCAACACAGTTTGTACTGGACAATTTCCATCCTCCAAGAATCTGACAAGTAAATCTCATTTGTGAAGAGTGTTTTGGAAATTTCCAGAAAATAAGGGATGTAGCTTGAGGCTGTCAATCTGCTCTTTGGCTCTGCCATGGAAGCTGATTCCAGTATGGCTGAACCCCAGACCACTTATTTAGAAAACCCTCACCTAATGGGAGAAATTTCAGACGCAGTTGCATTACTTTGGAGACATTATTCAAGCGCGTGTAAATTCCCATCTTACACATAATTTCGAGAACTTGATTTAAGGTTCCTATTGCTGAAAATCACTTCAGAAGGGTATATTTATGTTTTGATGGTGCATATATCACCGGAGACATCCAGGATACTCGTAAAACCTGATGGTGTAGTGGTGCGTACTACTCTGAAGTTCTGATGTGTAGAGCTCTCTGTCCACCCTTATGCTCTCACCGAACCTGCCATCAAAATCCTGACAGAGAGACAAAGACACAGTGGTTTTGATGGTGACTTGATGAGAGTGACAGCGTGTCTTTATCTGGCACACACATCTGTCTCATGGGCTTTTGAACTCCCTGGTCATCCAGGCAAGTCCAAGGAAGTGTCTCTGATTCTGGCTTTGCAGATCACCCCTTTATCTGTCTGTGATTTCTGAAGTGTGGTCCATTGCCTTGCTTCTCCAAGCCACCAAACCAAACAGTTGCATTGGACAAGACGTCTCAGCAGCAAATATGCTTGTTTCCTGCCCTAATCCCTCCACTCTGCCTTCATCCCTGCCAGGACAGAAACAGGCAGAGTTTGTTGCAGGTGTAGACCCAGATCTCGCAAGCACTTTAATTCATGAAGGGATTTTCAACCATTTGGCAGTAGCATCTTCCCTCTATAAGGCTGATTACTGAAGGACTGAAAGAAGAGTTCAGGACTGTGGAATGTCACCTGTCTACACGTCCAGAGCCATAGTCCTAGAGCTGAGCCAAAAGCCTGTGACAAATTTCCACTGTGAAGAACCACAGTGGATACCCTGATAAATCTGTGCTCTTCCTCTCTTTGTATAAAGTTAGCATGGCTTTCTGACAAGTTCACATCTCATGCGTGAGCTGGGGGGAGTGTGCGTTCACCACCACTCCTGCAGAGAGTCTTGTGGCACATACTGTTGAGTAATCTGAGGGAGTCTTACACTGGATGGAAGGTGTGACAGCAGAGCGAGATGGACATCAGACCAAGCTATGCACACAGGCTTTTTGAAAACTGCAGAATGACCAGGAGTTGAGAATGTTTGCTGAATGATGGTCTCAGGACAGAGCTTTCCTCCCTACACCATTATATCACTCTCCTTTACATTTTTGTCCATACATTCAGTCCACAACTATGTTGATTCACTGTGACCTGTCTACTCCAGTAAGCCAGCACATGGTAGAAAACCAGTCACAGGTATCTGCATTCTCAGTGCTGCCTAGGAAGAACACACTTCGTGACAATCTCAGTTTTAGGAGTTTTAGGACAGGGTCAGTAACATGACTCAGAGTATCCCACTTTCCCATGCTAAAGACGTTTGTACTTCAGTATCTGAGAGGAGTATCTTGCTCTAAGGGAAATTCTAGTGGTTTTTTTTGTTTGGGTTCAGTTGTGTTTTGTTTGTTTGTTTTTCAGTTCCCAGTGCTTCTTTCTGAAAACTTCCAGCCATGACAAAAGGTTTTTGAACTAGCACTAGCAGAGACTAGTTGAGAGAGTTTGACGTCATCTGTTGGAATTTCTAGTATGGTAAATAGGGGAAATATTAATCATTTCCTTTTTAAACACCAAAAATATATTCTGTGCTCTGCTGTACAGAATCCAAAGTACAGACACTGCTTGTACTGAAGAACTTGCATGTCCAAACAAGATGTTCGCAGGCCAGACAGATTGCAGTGAGGTACAAAAGCTTTTATACTGATATACGTTAAATGATTATGTGTGAATTGTCAGGCTTTTTAGCTAACTGATTATAAAAGGAACACGCTAACATTCTGCTATGACAAATATTGTTGCTTTATTTGCAGTCACCAGATGCACAGGACTATTCGTCTCTTTAATACATTGTTGTAACTTTGTTCAAAAAGTTAAAAAACTGCCACAGCCTTCCCAGAAAGGCAAAAGTGACCATTTGATGACGTCATTAGTGTTGCCTTGCTGCCCACATTACCTTCATTACATTGTTGTTCCCTTCTGCTTTTTATTATAGGTCTCATGGAGTATGTGGGGGATACCTGCTGATTATAGATGGGATTCTGGAAAGAAGGGAAAAAATACACCACCTTCTGGTTTTTGGATATGGCAGCCAGTCTGGGCCATTGGTGTGCAACCAGACCTTTTCTCATTCCACTTTCTTTCTGCACAGCTGAATAGCAATTATTCAGTAGAACATGCCTTTCCATGCTACCCAGTTTGTATGCCCTTGGGATAAAAATGATAGCTCATGAAAAAGGTAATGTGTCAAACTATCTTGGCAAAATTGGGCAATTTGGTACTTTTCAAAGGTATTAAAAGTTTTTCTTCATGGTTAGATCAGGGACCTAGTGCACATCTTTTTGTCTGACCAAATCCAGCAGCCCACATCAATCCCCAAGCTCTCAATCTATTTCCTGTGTGCAGCATCAGCCAGAAGGCAGAATGACCACACACAGCAGTCTGCTACAGTGTAGACACCAAGATTTCATACTTCCTGTGAAGAAATGTTTTTCATTCTGTGTTGGGGAATCCTATTGCCTTTGTCTTTTCCCAAGAAATCTGTGAAGAGCGGATTATGAAGTCCAAGAACAGGAAGGGAGCTCAAAGACCAAGAAATACATGTTGAAAAAGGGCATGTTTCATTCAGATAAGCAGTGGATTAGAGGGCATGTCATGAAACAGCAGAGTTAATATCTTATCCTATGCTACAAAACAAGTAATCCCAGGTTCTGACCTCCAGACCTGGTTTTGATTGAAAAGTTCTCTCTGAAATCCGTACTAGTTTGTTGCTTTCCATATTGTGTTGGTTAAAAACGTGAGGTAACGGTTCCTCAAAAGTGAAATGACTCACTTGCAACAAACAGCTGGCAAGTTTTCTAATGGATCGAGAAGCAGGAGAAAATGCAGATGTGCATTTGCTGTTGAGAGAGATTTTCTTTAATGTGGTTGGAGAATACGCAGGGTACTGATAAAATTGACACTGGCATTGCTCAAAAGGTTGGAAAAGGAAAGGAGCAATGTTAAGTAGAACAGAGCAGGGAAAGAGGAACAAACCATAAACTTTTGATTAATTTTACATTCAGTGTGGGGCTTCTTGTTGCTCCTTTTTAGTGTAAGACCGAATATTTTGAGAAGAACACTCAGAGTCTTAGAAGTACTGTGGAGAAGCACAAAACTTTTCTTCAAAGGCCTAATTGTTAACCAAGACCTACTGAAAACTGATAACTCCATACTCTTTTTATGAGTGGATAAGTTTAGACACAGTAGATTAGATTTTGAAATGTATTTTGGCTTGTGAAGATGTTTAAGTGCAAGGAGGATTTTCAAAGGTGCCTATGCAGATCAAACATCTATTTCTAATTAATCTGAAAGAAGTTAACATCTCAACCACTTGCTAATGTACCTTGCTTGCGGAATTGTTCATAAAGGCATAAAAGCACTTAAATGGCTTTTTGAACAACTGTTGGTAAGGCAAGGTCAAAAAAGATCAAGTGAACTGTGATGAGCCTCAAGAATTCAACCACGCACAGCTGAAGAGCCAGCTAGTAGGAAGCCATGGACTGGGTATGGACACAGATATTGAGGACAGGATGTGTTTGCAATTTCAGAAGTATCTCAAGGCCTCTTTGTGAAACCAGGACAACGAGGGTGATGTGAGGCGATTTGAAAAAAGGGACGTGGATAGAGCGTGACTTCTGTCTCTTAGCAACCTTGCTGCAATAAAAATGTTAGAGAAAATACTTCTGAATCCTAAGGCTCCCTCAACGACATTGGAATTCATTCACATTTCCAAGAGAGAGGGGTGGGAGGTGTGGGAAACAAAGAAAGAGATTATCAGCAGTCAGTCTCACCTCTGTGCCTGGCAAGATCATGGGACAGATCCTCCTGGAAACTATGCTAAGGCACATGGAAAATAGTCAGGTGATTGGTGACAGTCAACATGGCTTCACTGAAAGCAAATAATTCCTGACAAATTTGATGGCCCTCTACAGCAGGGCTGCAGCATTGGTGGAAAGGGGAAGAACACCTAGCATCGTCTACCCGGACTTTGACAGTGTCCCGTACAACATTCTTGTCTCTAAATTGGAGAGACATGGATTTGACAGATGTACCACTTGGTGTATAAAGAATTGGTTGGATGGTCACACTCAAAGGGTTGTGGTCAACGACTTGATGTCCAAGTGGAGACTAGCGACAAGTGGTGTTCCTCAGAGGTCAGTATTGGGACTAGAACTGTTTAACATCTTTGTTGGCGACACGGACAGTGGGACTGAGCACACCCTCAGCAAGTCGGCCAACAACACCAAGCTGTGGGGTGTGGTCAACACACTGGAGGAAAGGGATAAAAAAGCATAAAAAAGACATGAACCTGTTGGAGAGGGTCCGGAGGAGGGCCATGAAGATGATCAGAAGGTTGGAGCACCTCTCCTGTGACAACAGTCTGAGAGAGTTGGGGTTGTTCAGCCTGGAGAAGAGAAGGCTCCAGGGAAACGCTATAACGACCTTCCAGTACCTAAAGGAGACCTACCAGCAAGCTGGAGAGGGACTTTTTACAAGGGCATGTAGTGGTAGGACAATGGTAATGGCTTTAAACTGAAAGAGGGTAGATTTAGATCAGATATAAGGAAGAAATTCTTCACCATGAGGGTGGTGAGGCAGTGGAACAGGCTGCCCAGAGAAACTAGATGCCTCGTCCCTGGAAGTGTTCAAGGCCAGGTTGGCTGGTCTGTAGCCCTGAAAAAGCCTATTACTGACCTCACTTCCTCTTATGAAGGCACACTTTTATTTTTGAGCCTGTGGCAACTCTCTACACATTGGCCTTTAGGTGCAGGCAAGAGGTGTATGTCATGTGAATGTGGGAAGCAAGTAAGAAGCTTGTAAATTCTGGTTATTTTTTCTCAAATCTTGTGTTGGAATAGAAATCTTTAACCAGCAGCACAGCGAATTGGTGAGGGAAGCCCTTCTCTTTCACCTGTGTGACATGAATAGAAGCGGACTCTTGCACAAAGCAAAATGAGTTTGTTGTTCTCTCTTTAGCCTCAGCTGAATCTCAATTCACATCACCAAGCCATCAAACATATCTCATCAGTATTTGGCATTAGTGTGGGTCTTTTTCACTTCAGAGATGCCCCAGGCTGTGCTTACATAGGTGTGGAATGGATCAGTTTGACCTGCACAACATGATGATGCCCCTAAAGGGAAATCTGAAACCAGCCCAGGACAGAGTATGAACCCCTTGTCGTATAGCTCAGCAATGAATGTTATGTCCAAGCTAATAGCTATTTCCATGAAAAAGCCAAAAAGCTAATTCCCCAGAGGACATGCATACTGTGTATCCTCTGTGAATGTGTGCTCACTCTATGGTTTGTTTAGAAATCTCTGCAATTAATTCTGGAGGTAGATAAATGTTTTGTCTTTCACTTAAAAGATGGTCATTTCCGTGCCCGGTGTCTACTTCTTGAGTCTCTTACTTAAAATCAAGACTTGCAAAACTAGAAAACAGGAGCATCTAGGTTAAATATTGCAGATTTTTCTGCTGGCCTCAGCAGAGCAGCTTCTTTAGATGAACAGAACAGCACTTACTTCAAAAACACCTCTATTCCAACTTCGGTGTTGTCTTCCCCGTTGAGTTAATTAATCTCCGAGGACTGGAGATTAAGCGAATTTGGAAAGTGAGCAGAATTTGGTTCTCAGAGAGTTGCATACATTTGCCATTTGTGGTTAGGAATAGAACCCAGAGACTGTTTATTCCATGCTAGGAAAAACAGTTTTTACTTTTCTTAAACACAGCTAGCTAGTTTATGGCTCCTGGCAGGAGTACAGTAACTTTGAGCAACTAGTTTGTTTGTTCCATCTAATTTATAGAGGGTGGTATTCATTTTCCTTTTCCCTTAAAGGGGTTCTGTCCTGTAATTTGGACCCCCGACGAGACATTGCTTAGACCTGATAGAAATCAGGCATACAGTGTTCTCCAGAACCCAAATAGCCCAACGAGGGTGTGCTAAATCCATCACACTGCTGACAAGATATTAAATGCAACAGATACTGATATGTCCTGTAATTCTTCAGGTCTCCAGCACAAGAAGCCCTTTTCCAGACAACAGAGTGGAAGGGGGGTGAGTTAATTAGCAATCTCATTCCAAGGAATGGGCTGACGTCATTAAAGCAAGCCCAGAGTAAAGTAAGGCAACAGCCAGCCCTGTGTCTTGAGCAAGCAACGAAAAGAAGGGTAAACCACTACCATATAAAAATGGCCATTTAAGACTGAAACCAAAACTCTCAAGAGCAACTATGGTGATTTGCTCCCAGTTTTGATCCACAGCACAAAACCACCATGTGCTTTTTAAAAACTCCCTTTCCATTTGACTTATCTCAAACACAGGTTCGTGAGCAGCAGGTGGTGTAAGTTTGGGAAAGCTCCCACTGGCTGCAAGGGTTTCACTGACCCAGCTGGATAGAGACGGAAGATGAGACAGTTGGAGCCCTGAAGACTTTCCTTTCCTTTCCTTTCCGTTCCTTGCCTTCCCTTCCCTTCTTTGTCCTTCTCCTTCTCTTCCCTCTTCCTCCCTCCCTTCCTCCCCCCCCTCCCTCCCCTTCCTCTCCCTTCCCCCTCCCTTCCCTCTCCCTGCCCCCTCCCTTCCCTCTCCCTGCCCCCTCCCTTCCCTCTCCCTGCCCCCTCCCTTCCCTCTCCCTGCCCCCTCCCTTCCCTCTCCCTGCCCCCTCCCTTCCCTCTCCCTGCCCCCTCCCTTCCCTCTCCCTGCCCCCTCCCTTCCCTCTCCCTGCCCCCTCCCTTCCCTCTCCCTGCCCCCTCCCTTCCCTCTCCCTTCCCTCTCCCTTTCCTTCTGCTTCTGCCCAACAGTTGACTTCCAGCCATGCTGCAGCCAGTCACCAGCTCCTTTCCTGCTTACTTCAGCTAGTCAGGATTAGAAAGCCCTTTATGGGAATACTCTGAAGGCTTGGATGTGAGTTAGCATATCAGAGAGGGATAGGAGGCTTTTCTGCAGTGCATTAAAATCCAGTTGTGGTCGCTAGCAAAGTCTGTTTGTCCTCTGCTCTGTATGGCAGTGTGGGTAGAACGGTCTAAAAAATGGCCTTGTTCACCCATGGGCAACCCAAGGGAGAAACTCTGTGGTAACTAAGAGTATTTTATAACCCAGAGTGTTCTATAAAACCTAGCAATATCAGACAATGTTTAAGACGAACAAGGCAGTGCATTATTTTATCCAGCCTTTCTCTAATTGGGGTAGATAATATTTTGCCCTCCCATGCAATGTGGAGGTTGCTATGAAAACTGGCTGTGGCAAGGCAGAGTTCACTCCCAGTCCATAACAATGGGAAATAAACAGAATATTAGAATAAAATCAGAGTAAATGCAATGGATAGAATTTTTAAATTATATTTAATTCCTCATGTGATAGGAATCTGTCCTTGCATGCCTAAACCAGTTTTATAATAGATCTCATCTCACAGTGGCACTTTGAGTAACCATGTGTTTCCGATGTGTGAGTTATTAAAACCTAAGCATGCCTGAATCTTGCAATAAAGTTTGGCTGAGTGTTAGGTCAGCCAGGGATCCCAAAGACAAGCTGAAGAACTACTCAGAGGAAGGGCTCTTGCATAAATTCTAATCCTGGTTTTGCACTCTTTCTTGATTTACACATTAAAAACAAGTTGTTGCACGCTGAGTTGCCTACTATAATCACACAGAAGTGTGAGTTTCAAAGCCAGTACATATTTTTTTAAAGCTTAGATTGGAAATTTATTTCTGCACTTCACTTGGGAGACAAAAAAAGCCATAAAGAGGAATAAAGACCTTTATAAGGTTTGATGAAGCTTCACAGAAAGCCACAAAGGAACAAGCATTGCACAAAGGTAAGTAAGAGTAGAGGAGAGGGGGAAACTCCTGGAAGAGCTTTTTCTCTGAGGAATTTGCTTTAGCTCCTTTGTAAGAGCTGGGAACAGTTGAACTCCTTGTCAAGCTTCTGAACCCATTCATTTTCCTGAGCATTTAGGGAGAGTCTGCTTTGAAGGCTAAGGAGATAATTGCAGGATGAAAGGGACTGCTAGTTTGAAGGAGCCCATTTGATGAGTGTATCTTTTTATTGAGGATTTATTTTGTCCTCTGATAATGTGTGTGCTTTAAGTGCTGTACAAAGTACCCACAGCAATGGAGAGGCATTTAAAACTATTACATTTGAATTAATTAATATAATGAATGACTGATAGGAAGATCAAATCATTATCTTTCAGTGATAAATGGAGGGTGGAGGGGAAGCAAAGTAGTAGTGCTGGCGTAGCTGGCTCCAGCCTAACACATGTTTATTTAAGTGACTCTATACAAACATAACCCTGTATGTCAGTTAAATCAGCAGCATGTCAGTCGGCACTTCTGGTTACAGACTATTTCAGAGTCATTCATCATTCGGTGCTATAAAAGCCATTTACCCTCAGCCCACCAACCAATCAAACCAGCTAGAAAAACGGGCAGGAAAGAAGCATTAACAATTGTCCTTAGTTTCCTTTTAACTTTTGCTGCAACAATTCAATACATCCTGTGTGGTGGGATAGCTGAGAGGTTTTGCTGAACTAAACAGAGCTTCCTTCACCAGGTCGTTAAAAGCAGGAGAGGGAGGGGAAACAGAGAGAAAGGAGCAAAAAATGAGAGAGCAGAAAGTTAACCCTTGCTCTACCAGTTTTCTTTCACAAATAAGGTTTACAGATTGCCTTTATCTCTATCTTTCATACCCATGAATATGATTCCTAATAATTTTGTACCAGCTGTAGATGCAAAGCAAGGTCTCAATTCACCAGGCAAGCTTTGCTGTAAGTCGTCATGGCCAGGAGCTGCTCTGCTGCCCTTAAATTCAGCATAAACCTTCCAGAGCTGGGCTTGCAAAGGGAGGGAGTAGTCACCAGTGCTTTAAGGGCTTCATGAGACATTGCCACATCTTCACAAATGCCACCCTCCAAGACATTCCTTTGTGCTCTGTGTTCTCCTGTGGCTTTCTCCAGGTAAAAAACTTGAATCCCAGGTGCCTGAGGGTGCCATGGCCAGGAAGTACAGTGCCCTGCGGAACACAAAATTTCAGAAAATCACAATTTCAAGGGGAGAAAACAATGATGGGAAGGTGTTTTCAGTCTTGAGCATTCCCTCTTCTAATTTGATAACTAACTCCCACTACTTTCTGCCCATTTGTGCTGATATATGGCTTGATCCTCCAAACCTTTACTCTCATGAGTGATCCCATTAAGATAAACGAGACTTCTCTGATGCAACTGGGAGTGGGCAGGTATCTGAATAGAACAGTCAGCAAAATCAATCGGTTCTCCTTTGCCTCCTCAGTAAAAGTCCCTCCATTATAAGTGCACTAGCATGCAAAAAATTGGAGTATTATTGGGTAATAAAGTGTAAAATGGCCATATCCGGTTGCTTTTTGACTGTTTAACTATGCTATTTTTTCTAGTTCTGCCTGTGCTCTGCCTGATTCAAATCCTCCCCTCATGTTTATTATTAGTTAACTATTTCTTAATGGACCCCTTCATTTATGAATAAAACTCAACGGCAATTACAGCCCCAGTGCAGACCAGTACACTACCCATCTGCTCCGTCATTCACGCTCAGCGTTGGCATTCCGCGCAAGTCCCAACCCCTCTCATCGTAACAAGCTAGGATCAATTTTCCAGTGGCAGCTTGGAAATAATAGTACAAAATGTATATTAATACAGAAATATATTGTGAAACTGTCCTTAAACAAACAAATGAGCCACTTTAAAATATTACTGCTATAAATGACCATGACAGTAGCACAGCACATATAATAAAAAATAACTACTGAAGAGAAGCTGCTGAATTACTATAGTAATAAACCAGATGTGATTATTATCATTTAACACAGTCATTGAATACCATGAATCCCTGAAGCCATTAAAATATTTATGATTAAACATTTGCTATTCCTTATAACAGAACATATAGTCAGGTACTAAAAAACTGTTAAAGTATTATTTTGGCTAATACATGCTAGTGCCATGACAAAGGTCAGCTACCACTTTCTAAGCTTTCTGGAAAGAGCACCTAAGAGCTGTCTTTTTTTAATAACCACTGTAAGGTTAGATACCTCTATAGCACATTATTATGTTCAATAGAGAGATATAGATGTACACCTACACTTTCCTACATGCATCTATATAAAGGAACTAACACAAATATCTGATTTTATTTGTGGAGGAATAGATGCTTTCTGTCTTCAAGGAATTACAACTAAATATTTAATACTTTTAGGAAAAATATACTTGAGACTAAGCAATAAGCATATGCAAAAGTGAAGTCTAATTACCTCCAGGAATTTTAGCATGCAAGCACTGTATTACTCACTGAACACATTTTATCTTGTGGGCACTGGTTTTGGTTTGTTTGGTTGATTGGGGTTTTTTTTCACTGTTGGAAGTGCTTTCCTGCCCGTCTCTCCATGGTCTGCAGCAGCCTGATCACCTCCTGTTAAAGCAACCTTGGCTGCTGTGACCTGCAGTTAAGAGATGCTTGTTACTGGTGTGAAATTAGTGGAAGTGGGTGGCAGTGCGCTGTGGAGGTGCCTGGCCCTCTTGGGGTATGGGACCCAGAGTGTGAGGGCAGGACTAATTCGTGAGTGGGCTGAGGAAAGCTGCTGCATCCCTCCTATGCCACAATGGGAAATATTCCCTGGCCAAATGTGCATTGCTGCTCTTTCCAAGTGCATTTTGCTGCCAGTTGATGGGGATTCTCCCGTAGCTCCAGCGCTCTCTGTTCTTTAGACACAGGGTCCCACAGGCTTTACTGACTGTGTTGTCACTGTGAGGTTGCTCTTCACTACACACTGACAACTGTCAAGTCACAGATTTATTCTGATGCTTTAATATGCATCTCCCATAATAAACAAGATGTGTTCTCTCGTAAATGCCTCGTAAGACACTAGCAGGAAAAAGGCATCCTTTCCTCATACTCCTTTACTTTTTTTTCCTACCATCACAGAAAAACAATTACTCTATCTGGACACTCTTGAGCAGAAGAAAGTCAAAACTAAACCTCAACATGACAGGGGCAATGGCATGGGAAATTCTGGCTTTGCTTTAGCAGGATATCACTGTCCCAGTTTAGAAGGCAACCTACAAGCCATGCAGTGGCCAGGGCAACCAACGTGAGCTGCAAGTGTGAACAGGGAAGGACAAGGAATTTAAACTCATGCTGCCAGAGAAAAGAACTGCACCCTGAAGTGCCTGCATCATCAAAAGTGAGTCTCCTTTGATAAGTGAGTCTGCTCTGCGAAGTGCCCATCTCTGCCTGCTGACTCATGGGGTAGTCAGGATGAGTATAATTGAGGTGCTTAACCATTAGAAGTCTGATGTTAAGTCAGACGAAGCCCATCTTCAAGCAATGTGTAACACCGAAACCTTCTTGTCTCCTGGCTGTGAAGGCATGTATCCTCCATCCTTGCCCCTTGGGTTGTGTTTTCCATCCTGAGCAGCTCAGCAGTTGTCCCAGGACTGTCTCAGACACAGAGACTGAGCTCTGCTCTAACTAAAACCCTTGGGTGATCGAAGTCCAATGGTCATTTGCACAGGAAATGAGCACAGTGGGAGTTCTGTTGTTCATAGGAAATTTTGGAACAAAGAGGGGGTAGATTCTGCTGCTTTCTTGTGAACGAGAACATATGAGAAGTGCACCCTGTCATGCTCTTATAGAAAAGCTGGATGGCAGAACACTTACCCAGGAAGTGGGAAATACACGTTCAACTTTTTTCTCTTCGCAGATTCAAATTTGCATCTCCTACAGCAGCGAGTAGCCGGCTAAGCACAGGCTGGTCCCAGTGGTGTGTTAGTCATGTCTGAAGGTTGCCCTCTGGGGACCAATGTAGAAGTTTATCTAATTTCTCAGCCTGGTTGGGTCAGGGCAGAGTAGAAAGGCACAGCTCTGTGTGAAAGTGAAATAGAGAGGCGGCACTGATGGATTTAGGCAAGGCAGAAGCTGTAAAGAGGTTTCCAGCATTGCACTGTTGGAATCAAGCAGCTCGTTTTCTCCACAGATCCACTTCAGAAGTCTTCACGGCCTCTCCCTGGGAACCCACGCAGGGTGGGGGTCCGGCTGTCTGCAGCGCACACAGCCGAGGGTTAGATGCTGGATGCCACTTAACCCTTTAAAGTTGTCTGAAGGGGATATTTGGAGCTCCGGTGCACTTAACCCTATCACTACATGGGGGATAGAGGGAGCAGGCAGTGAGTCAGTCAGAAGTGTCATTTTTAAGTTTCTCCCATGGATCTGATGGGCTCCTCCTCTAGTTCATGGCCAGCAGCCCTTCCTGAGAACCATCCGCCCCAATTTCAAAAGCCATTTTGCTATGTCTGCTGGAGGCCACCACCACACAGCCTTCATACTTGTGTGTTGTTTTTTTGTTTTCTGTGCCACAGTGAGATTCAATGAAGCAATATTGAGGGATTGCACCAGCAATTAAATGAAGAGTTCATTTTATTCTCCAAATTATCAAGAAGGACTCCAAAGGTCACTTGTAGTCCACGATGATGACTATCTGAAAACCCTCCATCTAGACTTGTGTGTTTTCTATTAACTGTGTCTGTGGATATGCTACATCATCCCCCAAGTACATCCCATATATTATACCTTTCTCTGTGTCCTTCTCATCAGTATCATCACCAGAGTCTACCCAGTGTGAGTGGGAGCATTGTAACAAATTAGCACTGCATCCAAAAATATTCTGATAGGACTCATCTTCCATTCTCAGCCATCTGAAATAAAGATTGCATTAGTTTACCTGTAAGGTATTTGCTAGAGTTTCAGGCTTTGTGTTCTGTATTAAACCAAGAATGGATCTGGAGTTTTCTTAGATGATATTGTTATATCCAGAGATAATTTCTCATAGCTCAAAAATGTCAGACAGTGTACGGCCTCACAGGTGTTTAGGAATTTCCCGCTGTCTGGATTTACCAAAATCAAGAATTTTACGAAAGTTTATCTGCAGCCAAACTGGAGCAGTCAATCCAGCAGTCATCTGCTCAGAGCCAAAGATATTAATCCAAACCCCTCATTGTCCTTCTCCTGAAATCTGAGAAAGGCTGGAGTTACTTCACGCTCGCTTTGATGAAATAAGAAACTGAAGGATCTGTTGGCATGAGTGGAGGTTTCACAAATTAAGAGCAGCTCTCAATATAATGCAAGATTTCTGTAAGCTTTCCATTATTCTGATTTATTAATCCTCAAGGCTATAAGTAAAATGAACAGAAAGCATACTTGAAAAAGAAATTCAATTACAAGAGCTTTCACTATTCCAAGGCATATTTGGACTCCTGCATTTGTGACTCATAAGGCATGATTGTGCTGTACGGTTGCAATAGACTCCAGGTTTTAGATGGATACATTCGTTAGGGAGAAAAACATGGGTAAAGATTACCCCTATCTTTTGATTTTGAGAAAATCCTGGAATTTTTTTTGGCTTCTGCCTGTTCCCAGGGGCATCATAGATCCAAGCAAAATGATGTCCAGGAGAGGAAAACATGGGAGAAAGTACCCAGAATTACCCAGTTAATCAAGAGGGACGGCTGACTGGTCTTACAAGAAGCCACTTATCTGGGACACATTCTCACTGGATTAATCCAGATGAGACCTGACACCAGTACTAAACATCGAAAGGTGAGCACCAGTGCAAACACAGTTTCCTGCACTCTGTGGAGTGTCTACCCACAGCTCATTTTGGACCAGTGGTGCTGTAGCTGCTCTGGCTACATTTTGTGAGTTTAGTAGACGTTCCTACAGTGCCAGGACTCAGAAAACAACAGCTGGCTCTGACCATGCATTTGGAACCAAAAACCTGATTTCCTCCCAGTATGGCTTTTACAGGTGGAAGAGGACTCAAGACAGAGATTTGTATGATATAGCAAGGAGAACCAATCCAGAAGATGTTAGTACTGCATACTGTCTGATAAAAGAGTCCAAAAGAATCCAACTCACTGTGACAGCATTGCTTTCCATCATCCCTCCCTTCCTTCCTTCCTTCCTTCCTTCCTTCCTTCCTTCCTTCCTTCCTCTCTGGATGAATATTTCCTTTTCAAATATGGTTTGCTTTTTGTGGTATAGTATGTTTTATAATATGGTCATGAAAATAAAATATTTTGTGGAGTTTCCTCTTTTTTCTTTCTCTTTGAAATGGAACAAAAACAAAGTTGAAATCTAGAGGTGATCTGAAACTGGATTTCTATTCTCCATGTAGGCAGATGGAAACTGGAATCACGGACAATAAATTTTAGAATAAAAATGCTCTGGGTATATTGGGGTAGATTTATCACCATAAATCATTGGCATAAATAGAGGTATGTTGATTGTCATCACTTGAGTATCTCCTGTAGCTGACATTTTGCTCCATTTCTCTATATTTCTACTAGACTTTCATCAGCACAAAAATATAAAGAAGCAATAATACAAAAGAATCAGTACAGCCAGCCACTTACTACCCAGTGCTTTATTTTCTCCATAATTTTTTCAGAGTGTTTTGGGGAATAATTTCGAACAGTCAAGTCAGAGTCCACTGAGAATTGGTTTTTGTGACCTCACATATTGTAACAGAAAATTATAACAGGAAATAAACCATTAAGTGATAAACAAGGAAACATGGATACAATTACTTTCAGAACATAATTTTATCCACTCTAGTTTTGAAAATGAAGAGATAGTACTGATTGGAACACCTCAATTCTGAATGCAAACTGTACAATCTATTATATTAAACAAAGTCAAAAGCAATGTGAAAGATCTTGAATCTATTCAAGGCATGCACCTCATTACAGACTTAGCAAATTAAAACACAAATAGGATTAGAAAAGAATAATGTAACAATCTCCCACTACGGTCCCTGGAGCATTAAGTCATAAATTGGGTTTGCATTAAATTGTGCCTGCAGTATTGAATTCAGGGAAAGAGCTATAGGCTGAAGATAAACCTTGCTAGGCTAGCCAACTTTGGTATGGCTGTGTGTTTTCATAAATGCACAACGAATTTGTTGGAATCTAAAAAGGCACATTCAAAAACATGTGGTTCATATCTTCATTAGAAAACGCAGATATGGTATAGCAATGTCTGGCTATATCAACACCAAAAGCTGCAGGCATCTGAAATTGTCACTTCACTTGAAGATGTTGTTTAAATATGGAAGTTAAGCACTTTTCATCAGATCACTTATCATGTTCCCACAATTTTTCAGGTCTGCACAAATCTCTAGCCTATTCCAAGCTTCTTTTTAAGTGGAGGAAACAATCTTACCCCGAAAGACTAGAGAGAAGCTGAGTTTCCATATCACAAATGTATTCTGTTGTTATGGGAACTAAAATGGTAAGCAATGTGAAAAGGATCCTTAGCTAACAAAGAGAAGCTTGATGATATTATGGCAGTAACTATACAAAGTGCAAACAGATCTGCAGGAAATAAAGTTTCTTTTCTTAAGGAGATGCAGAACCCTGAAAAGTATTTACTCTAAAGAGAGTCAAATTCAACCTTTGTGTGACCCTAGGCAAATTACTGAGAAATACTAGGAATTAAATTAATTATTTTTTCCTTAATAAAGTCCTTATCCTTCAAAGGTATATTATTACTTTCATCATCCCCCTAACTGTCATTGCGGGGATCGCTAATAGCAGCTGGTTAAGGTGCTTGTCATTTCACACTAAAAAGGAGCCTTCGTTTTATATTATGTGGATTTTTTTGTGCCTTCTCTTTTAGAAGTTCTCATGGCTCCATTTGTCTCTAGCAGGCTTTCACAATTTGGCAGGCAGAAAGCCCTTCAGGCTCAGTAACTGTCTTTTCTTTGTTGATGCATCTTTTCTCAACTTTTGTTGCTACGATCTCTTAGCATCTGCCAATTCCCTCCCCCAGTTTGCACTGCACAGAACTGTACTAAATAATAACACAACCCATTAGTATTTTAAGTCTAGTCTCACAGCCACTGTCAAAAGAGCATTTTCATGGGAACACTTGGATTTCGATAAGCAACTAGAGAGAGAAGTGAACTTTGTGCAATGACTGGGGGATGCTGATACCAAGAATTGGTGAGAATTGATGGGGCTGCAGAGCCCGCATCTAAACAGCGGGATCCAGGGACATCCACATCTAGATTTGTATCAGGGCACCAACGAAATGGCATGTTGTGCTAAGAGCAGGTTGTTCTTGGCCTCTTCCTTGCAAGAGTTTCCAGGGGTGGAGAGTGCAGAGGCATTGCCACACAGCTGCAGCCCACCCTGGGGAGCCGCCAGCTCCACGGC
The DNA here is from genome assembly GCA_013399365.1 of Pampusana beccarii. Taxonomy (NCBI): domain Eukaryota; kingdom Metazoa; phylum Chordata; class Aves; order Columbiformes; family Columbidae; genus Pampusana; species Pampusana beccarii. Next base: position 1,138,299 of record VWYH01005887.1, read on the forward strand.
TTGCACATGGCAGCAGCGCCATGCCCAAGACACATTTCTTGTCGTATACGAATTGAGAGGAAGCAAACAGTGAAGAAGGTGAACCTGGTTTCCTAGGCGTAGGATGCAAGGTCAAGGTTAGACCATGTGCGTAAGGTCTGGTCCTGTCCAGTGTAGGGGTGCTTTGGCTCTCAGCAGCAATGATGCTCAGTTCTGAGCAAGAGGATGCTGAAAAATGGGGCATCTTGGGTCTATAAGTGTACATCTAAACTGAGGCTGCTGGGATTTCTTCCACAACTCCAGGTGCTGGGGCACAAAAAAAGGCTTGCCAGGAGACACATATCCAAAGCTTGTGCCATACACGCTCCAACTGGGGCTTCAGGTTGTAGTCAGGAGAACAGGGCTTTGGGGGTCACATCGTACAGTTTACTGGCACCTCGTTTTAGATACGGTGAGGTTTTACCCTGGACTGGGAGTGGGAGAGGTCTTCTCTCCCTCTTCGGTTTACCAGTGGAGAATTTGTTGGCTAAACAAGGCTGTCTCCTCCTCCTGGCTGACAGCTCCCTTCTGGAGCAACCTTTTAACATTTTTCTTGATTTTCTTAAACAGCAAACATTAGACACATTAAGAATAGCAACAACAAAATCATTAAGCACTGTAACATTCTCCAAGGAGCCAGACGTATCCTTTAATCAGGTTATGGCAAATTCATTCCTCTTCTAGCCATTTATCTTCTTTGTTTATGCACATACCAAGTGACCCACTTCTGAGCATCAAAAATAACAACAAAGAAACAACCAAAGATTCTTCATTATTAATGGATTTATGTACCATTTATTTTGCTTTATTGGAAACCAAATAATCAAGTTCATGCATTCCAATTAAACATAGCGTACACTAATTGTCTATCATTTCTATCAGTGAATCCAGTTCTCTCACTTCAAAGTCACTACTTGACCTCAGTGGGAAAAGGATTGGTATCATGCTTCCTTCTATAATGATTGATTGTTTGCATTAAGATAGAGAAGCATAGACTGAAATTAGGGGTATGCTGTGCTTTTCTCTTTGTGTTAGCTTACACCTCCAGTTCCCCACACAGACACAGGGGCTTATAAACCCAACGTTATCATTTCATGAACTAATACTGTAGACTACATCAGATCAAATTTATCCCCAAATTTGCATGATTTATGACAAGTATAATGTATCTATTATCACATAATGAGTGATGTATATGTCTTGGGCACAGAACACTATGAAAATTCTATAAATAAACATATAAACATGATGCATACATTTATAAGAAAAATGGCTTAGTAGAAGCAGTAGGGCCTTAGTCTCAACATCGGCCCAAACCCACTGAATTAGTCAGATAGACTTGACAGAAATTAGGGACCAAATAACTCCTTGTTACACAAGTTGTGTGCTGATGTGATCCATATTTTGGCAGCTAAAACTCTTCCAAAAGGGCAACTTCAGAAGAAATAGTCTCATCATTTCATTGAGGTTTCATATCAGGTAACTTTTGTTGGTCTTGACAAAACTATTCAAAATGAAATTCGCTTGATGGGAGAAGTACAGGAAGGTAAAGTAGCAGTAGATACTGCAAAAAATACCGTAGAAAGTTCCATCAAGCAAAGCTGTTCATTAGTATATAGAAGAACACTTCTCATTTTAAAAAGACTATACTCTGTTTTAACTGGCAACTAGTTATTCAAAATTGATGTGGATTAGGAATTACAATGTAAGCCAGAATGGAAATAAAAGAGCATTGGAAAATATCTTTACCAGGATGGAAAAAGCCCCAACAAAACCTAAACCTGCTTTTTTAGCCTGAAAAATGTTTTATTACATTCCATATTAATTTTTATTTTCTCTGTTAAAGCATAGCGAAAAAAGAGATGTAACTTTAAGGTTCTTTTGTCAACACAAAGCTGACTTGATATGAAATATTGCTCAAAAGCTGTTAAGAGGGCACCTTATAGTACTTAGAGAAGCTGGAAGAAAAGGTCAGAGCAGAATGTCAGGGGGAGAAAGGTAATAGAACCAGCCTCCCGAAAACAGAGGAAAAAAAATAGTAAATACTAGGAAACATTAAAAAAAAAATCTTTATCACTGTGCATGATGTAACTGTGCTGAACAGCTGCTAGTAGGCTTTAATGCCGTGTCAGTGACATTAACACTGTTTATTATTTTCTTTTACATTTTCTGACACATCCCCACAATCGTGTGCATTTCTAAAAACATACCACAGAAGATGGCATGGTATTTGCTCACGGGGACTGGGCTGGCAGGAATCTAATCATTCTCTTTCCCTCAGTAGAAATTTGTCATTTTGGGATCCAAAGATGTTTCGAGTGGGCACATTTTCTATTTTTATTCCCTGAGTTATTATGGGATATGAATGTCAATAATAGATAAGCACATCGCAAACAGACTCAGCAAGTTCTGCCTTTTCTGCCCCTGGAGAGCCACTGCTCAAGCCATATCTCAGCACTAGGGTGACAGTTCTCCCTGGAGGGGGACAAGAGACAAATCCCTTCCACTCCACAAGCCCCCTGGCCTGCACCATCTGATGAATTTATAGTCTCCAATACAGTTAGGTGTGTATAATTCAATGTATTGCTGAAGACCAGTTACTGTATTTTATAGCTGACATTACGGGGGATATTTTTTTCTACAAAATAAAACAATATTTGTTTCCTGAAAGGGAAATGTGCTGTCTGTAGCTATCAGCAGCCAACAGTTGCTGATGGCTAGAGCTAAAGGAGAAAAAAGAGGTGAATTTCACTTTAGCGATATTGGGAAGAATAATTTATCGTTCACAGTGCTTTTTCAGGATCGGAAGGCCCATTTGAAAATCACTATAGATGACAGCTTTATTGTACAGTATTAAAGATTTGCATTAAAAATAAGGGTTACAGGAGATATCCTGACATGTTGAGCACTGTAACTGAATCCAGATTCCTAGGTTGTATGTGACTCTGTGTGTAGGGGTGTAGGATTTGGGGTATGGGATTGGAAGGGTCTATCACTTTGAGGGTCTCTATAGCTGTTTGCTGTCAGGATCCGATGCTGTAGTTTCCCAGCACTTCACAGAAATTCATCTGTCCACTCACACAGTGTGTCTGTGGGGTAGAAAAATGAATATGGGTTTGGGGGATTTGGGTTTTTTCTTTGCTTTTTGGCCCTATTTCAGAGCTTGGGAAAGCACTGATGAGTGATTGTATGGCTTGCTTCCTGGAAGAAAGAGCTACTTCAAGGCATTAAAGGCCAGACAGCATTCTGAAGGATATTTTGTGTCAATCCAGAGCTACAGGTCTGTATCAGAACAACAAATCAACACCCACGATATCTGCCTCAAGGGGCCTCCACTGGACTTATCTGGGACCACAGAAGGACTACCCTTCCTGGAAGTATTACAGAACGACCACCCCTGCCCAATCAATCCCTTGCTTAAAACACCAATTTTTAACTGGTTTACAGGATACTGGTTTGGGAATTTTGGGTGCATAACATTTTCTTTTGATAGGATGCATTTTGAGCATATAGTGCACCAGCTGCATATCAGGTGAGATATTAGCTCTTGCAAAGAAAATCACGTATACTACTGTCCCATCACACAGAGACTCCCTATTTACTTCTTGGTTTCTTTGTTGTTGCTTTTAAGCTACAGTAAAGGACACCTGGGGTGCAGGAACATGTCTGTGAAGAAAGAGTAATTTTTTTCTACTTCCAGGAGTCAGGATGTAAGAAATTATTCTCTTGCACGGTTCACATTTTTGCTACGAAATAAATGTCCCAGAGGACTTCAAGGAAGAGCTACCAATAAGCAGGTAGAAACATCTAAAGGCTGCCTTGGTAGAAAGCTGTGATAACACTACAGCTTCTACAAAAACATCTAAAAGGCCTGTGAATGATCAGCAAATGGGTAAGGTGGCTTGTAAGAATACAGAGACCTCATACGTGCTTTGCATGAAAAAGCATGTAATAGTTGCGTTTTTCAGCAAGATAGTACAGTTATTTTGCCTTTCTACCATGGTGAGCCTGTGCCAGACCTGTTGAAGGTGTGCGTGCCTCCAGGACATGGACCTGCAGTCCTTCAACAAGCATGAAGCAGGCAATGAGCAGCTCTTGTGAGGACTCAGATGTGGGCTTTGAAAGCATCAGAGGATAATATTCAGAGCATGACGTGCCCCAACCAAGTGAGAGACAGGGTCTGCCACTTTCTGGAGCGGCGTGTGACGCAACAGGGACCTGGATGATATTTACTGCATCACTGTGCACAACTTATCTCCAGGCATCCCGAGTAGACCCGCGTGTCTACAAGTGAGGACGGCAGTGTGATTCAGGAAATAGCCTGCCTTTCAGAGAAAGTCTCAGCACTTGGGCAGTCCATCAGCCTCTCCATGAGTTCCTGTATCTCTTGCTGCTCACAATTCATTTCTCCCAGGTGCTAGCTGTAATGAAGATAGGATGGTCTACAACTTTATGACAGTCCCATTTGTTTCTACTGTTTTCACATAAACCCAAGCAACAAGCAGCAGTTGCTTCTTCTGCAGCTTGATAAATGTCAGTATTAATTAAAATTGTTCAGAGTAGGGTCAGGTTTTTTCCTCTCTCTGCACCCGGCTGGCAGGGAGGAGAAGCCTGACAAGCAGACGCAGCTGCTGAGCTGTTGACTGGAAATGTCGTCACCGGTAATGAGGCAAAGGAGCAGTAGCCAGTCTCTGACAAAGTGGATTGGAAATAGTGGAAGCATTTTTCACCTGCACCGTTCTGCCACTCAACACAATCTGGGGGAGAATGTCTGGATACGGGTCTTGAACTTAATCCTTTGCTCCCCGGGCTGGGAAGTCTGCAAAGGCAGCTGTTCAGCCCATATGGAGGGGATAGTCCTCCCCCACCACTGCTATCTAATGATGCTTTCCTGACTGACGCTCCAGAGACAGCCCTTGATTCAGGAGGAAAGGTCAACATGACACAGTGCCTTTTAGGATGCAGGGGAAGAAACAGAAGACAACATCCCCACTAAACCTCCCCATGCCACCATGTATTTATACGCACTGTCTTTTGACACCGACCCCACCGAGACGTTCATAAACACAATGGCTTCTGCCAGCCTTGGGGGGAGCTCAAGCAGCAATCAAAATTATGCTTCAGTAGTCATGGATGAGACTGTTTCCAACTGTGGCAGGTCTGAATGCAGCCAAGATGCCACTCTGGTGGTCGCAGTGCTGGCATCCTCATTTCTGTTACCGCTAGGAGCTCAGAGGAGGCCATTACTATCTGCTACAGCTAATTTGCATACAAGATTATGAGGTATTTTTCCTTTTTCTTCCCACCCTTTACTAATAACAGAGGAAAGAAATTCAAATGAACCCATAGGAGTTAAGCACACACGTTCTCCTGACTTACACTGAAATGTGCGCTCCACCGTCACTCAGAGACATCCCAACACTCTCCCCACAGTGTTTTTCCTGGTGGGGAAAACAGCTTGGCTTACACAGCAAGGCCAGTGCCTCTCTTGCAAAATGTCATTAAGAAAAAAGGTGAATGGTTCTACACACACTTTTCCTGAAGTTCTGCATTGCTCTCTGAGAAACAGAAAACAGAGAGAAAGAGGAGACTAGGGAAAACACTAACCTCTCCAAATCAAAGGGTGGATCCCAATGAATAAAGAGCTAAAAAGGTTTTGGAAGTGCAAAATAATGTTTGTGTAAAACTGTGTTTCTTATTAGACACACATGGAGACCTAGGCTTGATTTTCAGAAGCATTTAGTGGAGAAAGGCAATTTACTTCCCCTTGGCATTCGTAAAAATCTCATCTACAAACACAAGTGTGGAAATGTAATTAAGTCAATATCACTATTGTAAATCATGAGATATTTTTATTTTTTGTTTTGGTTTTGGTTGGGGGGGGGGGTTGGTTTTGTTTTTTATAGATTTCTTGTACCATAGGTCAGTTCTTCTAAATGCTGTCTCCTACAGCTTTACCTTGATTCAGGTACAAGACCTTGTTACCTTGCTTTTGTTTGAATTTATTGTAATCCTTTAATGACTTCATTTGTTTGCATTGAGCACTGTATCTGTTTCCACTGTAGGTCTGTACAGAGTATATTTTTTCCAGCAAGATACTGACTTCTAAAAGCCTCTGTTCTGTGAAGACATCCATCAAGCCAAGTATAGTAGCTCTGAAAAATCCTAAATAGCAGTACCTTTTACCAGCATAAAAAATAACAATCAAGACTCTCCCACTTGTTCTTCTTGTCTAGTCTTATGATCAGTTATGGTTTCTATCTGCACATTCAAAAGAAACTTGGTTTCTGTAAATTTCTTTTTAATAAAAATGTGTTACCTATAGTAAATATATATTGTCTAGGTCAAATGAATCGGATTGTGGAAACATATTGAGCAAAAGTATTGGTAGGATTTAATTTTATCTCTTTAAAAACCACCAAACAAACAAACAAAAACACCAAAATCCAAACTGTAGCTATTGAATGCTGGTTTGAATTAAATTCTATTGTTTTAATAAAAGTGTAGTGGCCTGAGTGCACATATATTTGTTTTAGTGGCAGTGCATTGGATCCAATAAAACTATATTGGCTTCACTGCTTGTGTCTCCTTTTCAGAGAAAATAGATTGAATGGAAAAATGAAACAGGCATGAATCAGCCAGCCCTGAGGTCTCTGCTCAACTCTGGCATCCAAATAGACTGGTAAAAGGAAAAAAAAACAAACACTTTATTACTAAACATTGCTTTTAAATTTAAATATGTTTTAATGTCAAGGCTGCACATGAGGGGTTTAGTTGCCTCCGTAAAAGCAGTTTTCAGAACCAGACTTGGCTGTGGAGGGTCATTTCATCTGTTTGGGGCTGCTGGAGAAACCCAAGCGCTCTCGGGTTCACTGCGCCACTGATGTCAATCAGGCCGGTTTGCAGCAGAGACGCTCAGCTGATGGCCGCATACCTGCGATAATGCAGCTCAAGTGTCAGCGGCCTCGGCGCAGGAGCACCTCTACCCAAAAGCTTGGGCACACGCATCAGGGGTGTAAATCCTGTGCCCATGGGGTGCTGGCTGCCGGGGCTGGCATTCCCGCAGGGGCCCGGCTGATGCGAGGGTTTTCTACATGTTCCCCCATGATCAGTCATTTCAGTCAGCTGGAGGCAACACTGTGCTCATCTACTTTTGCACCAGATCTCACAAACGTCTGCGTTTTTTATGCAGTGATGTTACCTGTACATGTTACTCCCGGTAGGAAAGCCACCAAAGGCCAATGAGAGGCTGTCTGGAGGAGGTTCTTGGTGGCTTTTCGGAGGGGTATGCGCTAGTTGCTGCTAAATGGGGGTAAGGCCGTGCTCAGCAGAGAGCCTCAAGTAAGCTAAAGCCGTTTGTTTCACATTTGAAAGCTACACTGTCCCCAGTTTTTAATGAGGCCTGGAGAAAGCAGCTCTGTGCAGCTGGTCAATGCCCGTGCTGAAGAGGGCAACTCAGATCATCAGACTCTCGCACGTATTTGTTTACAAAATCATTGGTCACCCCTCTGTCAATACTCCTAAAAATGCCACCAAGTGCCCTTTCTAAATTCCCTGAATTGGATTTAAAAAGAAAAAGGTATTCCTGCGCTTTTCCAAGCTTCCCTGGTGCTGCCTTTACATCCAATGCAGCTGGGGGAGAGCTCTGCTTCTCTGAGGTTAGAAACGACACTTCACTCCCAGCATGGCAAGCACCATCTGAATATTTGCTAAGGGGTGAAATGGATGCTTTTGGCTGGCCCGGCTTCTCACAGACCTTAAATTGCTGTAATCTGACAGCCTAACCTGAGCAATGCTTTGTTTGATGCCGTGCTTCCTTTGAGGAGACTGCAATCAGGTTGTGTGAATCCAAATCTGCATGTTATTCCTTCGTAAGAAAACATGAGCTACATCCACTCATTTACAGGTTTTGCTGAACTGGCTGCCCCTGGGACTATGGGAGCCAATCCAAGTGAGGAGAATTTGGCTGCAGCAGTAGTTTAGCTGTGGGAGATGAGATGGCCACAGGCTTCTCCAGCCCTGGCTCCTCAGAAAACTGTGGATGAAGAAATAATTCAAAGAAAAGCAAAACATCTGTTAGCTAAGCAATATTCAGGTAAAAATCCAGCTGAGGAGTGGGCTTGAGAGCACTGCACTGAGCATCACCTATAAAATTCCCATAACTTTGTGGAAGTAGAAAACAACTTATACACACTGCAGTCTGTTCATATACATCAGGAACAAGCTGTCTCCTGAACTCAGGGTAGCCAAACCAGGTTTCTGATAGCTCTGAGGGCTTCACCACTGTATACATTATGGTGGTGAAAGTGACAGACCTTATGAAGCACCTGGATAACCACTTTGCTAGGGAAGACTGGTGGATGTCAGGCAGAAGCCTACCTTGGAAAGATGGGCTCTACCAAAATCAAAATAGGACCAAGTAGTTGGCATTTGTAGTGTAAAGGGTTAAAGGAGAGTTTCTAACTAGAGGCTGGCATAAAGGTAGTTGCAGAGGAGTACACAGCCTGACATGACACCCCCTCCAGGTGTGAAGACATAAATTCTGTATCAGAAAAGGACTGGATAAATGAAGGGAGGATAAATCCAACTAGGGTCATTAAATTCTATGGTCCACTTCCTCCCAGTTACTGGAAACTGGAGGTGTAAGCAGGGGATTTATCAGAGGCACCAGGTCACATGGCAGAGATGGGTCTTCATGGCCTCTTTCTTGATTCATGATCCCCACACAAGACATAGAGATGGAGGTGGTGATGGAGAGATATTTAAACCACCTGCCCATCCCAAGGTCAGCCACCTGGGCCCCATCTCCCCCACAGCTCCCCTCTGCCCCTTCTTGCCTGCTGCCCTGGCTTCCCCATGGGCCACCGAGCACTGCCCACTGCACAGTGCCAGCCCCACAGCCCAGCCTCCTCTGTCCGATAGTCTACTCTGTGAAGAGCAGCCACCGGCAGGTTTTCTACCAAAGTGGGGGTGCTGCAGCCACCTGAGCAGCTCATGCAGGGATCTTCTCCTCTTTTTGTCACCTGCCCAGGCATGTGGGAGATGCCTTGTTTGAGTCCTAAATATGTTTCACTTAAGTCATGATGATGGTGTACTAAAGTGCTGTAATATTTGCTAGGTCTCTCTTTACATTGCTGTAATTACCATAATGAGCTGTTTTAACTGGCTCCTTTATAAGTAACAGCAACATAAAAATATCTCAGCATGTTTTCCTTTAATGAGCTACAACTTCTATGCAATCTCCCCTCTGTTTTCTTTGGTGTCTGTGTTTGCAGTGGATGCAGCATCATTTTCATCTCTCTGCAAGCATCTTGCCCCTTCATCCCTGAACTGATGAGCTGGGCCTGGGACCCTCAGCTGGGCTTCATCTGGGCTGCCCAGTCTGCTAAATACAGTGGTGGCGATGCTGAGTGATACAAGCACAGGGCACAAGAGTGTCGCCCCTGCTTGGTCCCTCCCTTTGCCAGCAGCAAAGTTTTTGGGAAGACTCAGGAAGCGAAGGGACTTTGTCTGTGGGTATCACGACCAGCTGAGCCAAGGGAGGGGACATTTGCCACCGTGGCTGTGGGCCCTGCCAGTGTGTGGTTCACACCACCCCACTGATGCAGGTGCTGCAGGGAATGCATTACCATCACCTGCATCTCCTGTGCATTTGAGGACACCAGCAGGAAAAGTGATGGCAAAAGGGATTGATACCCATATGCTAGGGCAGAAGTTCAGAGCTGGGTCCGGTAACTGATACAAGTGACCACAGACAAGCTGTGAAGCAGAAAGGGTTTTGACTACACGGCACAAAGATTTGAGGGACAGCTGTGCAGAGAGCTTTCTCTGTCATTGCTGCTGGCACAAAGCTCTAACGCGGTCAGGCAGTGCCTCTGCTCCAGCCATCCATTCACATTGCTGCCGCCCAGATCCATCAGCCGGGTCTCGAGAAGCGCCTTTGCCCCTCGGCCATCACCCCTTGAATGCTGCTGTGGGAGAGCCAGCGTGGGGGCACGGAGCACGGTCCAAAAAGCCTCAGTCAATTACACCAGCGTAATATCACATCAGCGAACTCACAGTTTGACTGCTTATGGCAGATGGACGAACACTTGTCGGTTATCTGGTGCTGAGCGAGAGGTAGATTTATTTCCAGAGCTTGTGACTCTCATTTCTCCCAGCTGAAGCTGCAAGGCAGAGTGTGCATCTGTGACTTTTTTCTTTTTTTTCAGACGCAGCTATGTTGCAGTAAGGTCTATCACCAAAAACAATGGGATTTTTGGCATGTTTTTATGTGGAAGGCAGGAAGGGGGATGGAAGCCGTCACTGCTTCCCATAACACTGGAAGCTGCTTGAATTCATGCAAGTATTGACTGAATTTCCAAATCTCAGCCATGCCCTCTGTGCACTGACAGCTGGTTCACCAGCAAAGGACTGCAGAGTCCCACAAAGCAGGGTGAAAAGTACTATCTGCATTGGGGTGATATTCATGTGTGCTCTAAAAATAAAGGAAGCCATGAACTGCCACCTTGGAGCTGGTCCAGGGTCCACTCAGCCCTGTCTCTGGTCATGGCCATCGGCAACATCAGCTGCTTCGGGGAAATGGGAGGAAATCCCTCAGGAGACAGCTGCTGGTCTCTTGAGTAAGGCTGACTTAAAACCAGAAAGTAATGCGTGGGCTGCAGAAGTAACTGGACTTGCTACCAAAGCAGCATCGTATGTTTTCTGCTAACATTTCTCGAGCAAGACATCAGTGCAACACAACAACTGACAGTAGACAGGATCTAACAGGGACTGAAATACGTTCTGTGGTGTGAGAGTTGCTGAAACCTGTAAAGCAGAAGCTACAAGAACCTCACTTACTAGCCACTCACCAATGCTCTTTTATTTCTTGAAAATATTCTTGTGGGAAGAAATTTGGAAAATATGTACAATGCACAAATGTCCGTGAAAGGCATCAATACTGCTTCTAAGGGCTATCTCCTTTTTAAAAAGGCACTGTAGGACTTCATACTTTACCAAGGTCGCGTTTTTGTTTTTTAAGGGATGAGTAATATTTATTAGAAACTGGACCTGAACTCAACTGCTGACTTTTAGCTCCTTCATCTTCAAAGCTGTCCATGAAACATTATTGGTGCATTCTGACCAAACAACGTTATTGGTAGAAAGAGCAGTGGAAAGTACAAATTTAAAATATAACAATTTTCTGAACACTTTTCTCTGTTCATTTTTGGTGGGACCCAGCTTACAATAACAGAAGTAATTTCATTTGGAGCAGGCTGAATATTTTGAGATGTCACTTTCCCCCCCTCGCCCTGAAAAAGATAACACAAATGAAACATAAGGGAAATGGAAAAAAAAAAATCAGGCACTGTGAAAGGAAATCTGTTTATGCATGATTTGAAATCAGAGCAGAGTTTCACTTCATTCTGTCTTGTGTTGTTGTGTTTCATATTTCATGCTTTGGTTAACACTTATTTAGTCTATTCCTAGAGGCTGTGACAGGTTGTCCTGAAAGTTTTTAGACTTGCTGAGCATACAATCTACACAGAAAATGTCAAAATGAAAGGAACAAAGAATTCATTCATTTTTATGCAAAAAATATCATTTTCATATTTTACATGCTGAGCCTTTCCTCCTGACACTGTAATATGAAACATCTAAGTCATCAACATGTAAGTTATTTTGAAGAAAACCAATCAATGTTGTGTGGAATTTCTTTTCTGTAAGTCAAAGAAATACAAGTGAAATATTTGGTTGTCCTCCTGAATTTCAGTGAAATAAAAAATTAAGAGTGTTATTTTTTTAAAAAAAACCTCCCGTTTTCAGCCAATTCTAATTTTAGCCAGTTTCAGGGCTTTATAAAGTCTTATTCTTCTTCCCAGTCACATCTCTGTGGAGAAGGAAGATATGACCAACACGTAAGAGTCAATCGTGTGCTTGTCAGCTTGTGCTTTGGCTTCATCGTGTGCTGACCAGTCCAATTACATTGAAAAGGCTTTAAGAACACGGTAACATCTTTGGGACTGCCAGTGTATAGAGGATCCTTTAGGAAGAGAAAGCGATGAGTGGATGTGACGGCATTTGCCCGGGACTGCAAAATTCTGCCCGTATTTCCTCCAGTTTTCCCAAGCCGGGCACTCTAGCCTTCACTGCAAGAAAACGCTAGTCTCGCGGATTTGAATGAACATCCTGCTTTGTCAAGTGGTCATGACAAAAGGTGCTACATTTATTTTGGTGCAAAATCCTTGCTGCTCCACAGCTTAGTCCTGGAGCAGTTAATACGACTCTGGAGCCCGTGTTAGCCAGGGTGGTTTTAATGTACCGTTTCTACCCAGCTGAGACCCTCGCCCTCCCCCCGCAAGGATTTCCATCAGGGTCTGACAGCTGGGCATCAGCTGGGCTGACCCGGGCCCTAATTGCATTTCTTCTGCTGGTGGCTGCCAGGAGGGAGGCAGAGGGATGTGCTGGGGGCTCCCCCAGGCTCCTCACTCCCTCACGCTTGGGGATACTTTGCCTCCCAAGCCTGGGAAAGGGCATCAGTGCTGGACACCCCCCCGCTGCTTCCCAGCTCCTTTATAAATCTGCCAGTGAAACACACAGCAGAGGGATCCTTTAAAAATCGTGAGAGACTCTGATGCAGTCATTTGTTTCTGAGGCTAATTAAAGGTGTGCACCGAGACACACACACACACATAAAACACATACAACACACACACCTGCTAAATAACCGGGCAGGCAGTCCGGCACTAAATTTTCATTACTATCTCTTCCCCCAGCCCCATCCCTGTGGCTGATGCCCCAGGAAAAGCAATTACCCAGTTCACTCTCCTCAGACCCTACCTACAGGCTCAGGAAACACTTCACCAGCAGGGCAGTGCCCAGTGCCTAATGACATCCTCAATCTTGCTTTTTAGATGTAGCTGCAAACGATTTTTTTTTTTTTTTCCTGGTTGAATCCTTGTGTTCTTTGGATTTCAGATGTAGACCCTGCATCTATTTGGTCACTCTGTGTGTTGCTAGCAATGTATTTTTCGTGGTTAAAAAATAAAACATGGAGTGGGGCGAAGGCTGGTATTTATTATGCCAGGGAGCACCGCTGCTCACTCGAGCTGACACGAAGCACACTCATCCCCGGTCTCTCCCACTCGCCTTTGCCATTGAGGAAATTTAATCCGTTGCCATGTCATTGTTATAATAATCTCTCGCTCCTGGACACTAGTCTGAATATGACAGTCACACAAAACCGATGTCACACTCATCTCGGGCAGGCTGTGCTTTGGCAGTACATCTTCATTCCCTGCTGCTGTGCTGACTTCCAGTCCTTATTCTCCTTTGTGGCAGCTCGGGGCTGCTCATGAGGAAGAGGAGCTGGCCGTGGCACACATTCCTGCTGCAGCTTTTCTAGACCTGAGTTTCTTTTATTTTTCTCTCAGAGCAAAAGTCCCCACTTGTGTTGGTGGCTACAGCCTCCTCCTGTGCTCTGACCTCGGCCACATGCGAAACATGGGGTCCTCTTAAAATACGTGGTCTTCGAAAACTTCCAGTGATTCCTCTTTTCCAACCCAGTCAGGTTTCTGAGAGCTTTCTCCTCTCAGTTTCAGGGTCCTTGCTGTTTTGCTTCTTTCTATTTATTGCTCTTGATTCTTACAAGGAAGCCAGCATTTCTACAGTCCATTTTTTTAACAAAATGGCTCTCATGCATTTTTCAGTACCGTTTCTCATGCACAGTGTATCACTCTTGAATTACCCACAGGGCCTCAGTTTCTTCATGTCCCTCCTCAGCTTTTAGCATGAAGGTTTGTTCTATTAGTGGTTCAGAAAAGGGGCAATTGGGATAAATGAAATTTATTTTAAAATATAGGTTCTTGCTGTGATTTTTTTTCCTCTGCCTTTTGTATGCTGGATGCACTGTTGGTTTATGAGCTTTTCTGAATAGCAGCTATGTCTTTCTAGACGTGCAAAGAATAATTCAGGGTAATTCAGTCCAATACTGCAGCTCTCCCTCCCAGCTGAGGTCTCCTTCAGCCATCACTGCAAAGGGGGAGAGATGCTCATTAGGAGCCTCTCGACTGCCAGTTAGCTGGCCCCACTATACATGGGGAAGAAATGGCTCATGGAAGAGTCTCGCTGCTGAGGTCCCAGGGAAAACGGCTGGGACCCTATGACCTGCTGGGTCTGGTCCGTGGGCATGTGAATGTTTCACGTCCTTGCCCTTGATGCGATGCCATCAAGGCTGTGCTGCCCTAGAAGCCAGCAGGACCATGGCGGGTGAGGATGTTCGTTTGGCGATACCATCACACCGGGAAGGTTTGGGGTGTCATAAGATGGGGCTTCTGCAGGGACTCTGCCCTGCTTTCCTCCAATTAGCCTTCTTGCATTACTTTGGTGCTTTCTTCTCACCCAAGATCAGGGCTGAGAAGTACAAAGGCCCATGAAAATGAAGACCAGAATGAAAGAAAAATATTTCTATGGGTTTCAGAGGCAACTGCTGCTCGACCTGGGAGCACTCCTGTCAGCCTGACAGAAATGAGCCTTTCATTTGGTATTTTTGACAAAACGGGAGCAGACTCTTTGGCCCTGTGCAACTTTTACTTCTGCCTATCCACAACCGGATGCATTTGACCCTCCAGAAGGGTTTTCATCAACCCATGGGAAAATGGCTGTGAAGTCACTGGAATTTCAAACACAAAATCAAATCATATACATATACCTCACCCACCATACACCTGCACAAGCAAATAAGTGAATGAAAGGGGGAAGATGAATGAAAATGGTAGCCAAGCTTCTCAGGATTTGCCTAATTTTCATTGGGTTTTACAGTAAAACATTACAGAAATGCTGAGGTGGTCATTTTTCAAAAAAGTTATGTAGCTCTCTAGTTAAAGCCTCACTTTAAGTCTACAACCCCTCTTCTGCTCAAATTTGTGCATAAATATTCACGGATTATAGCTGACTATGTAACTTGAAGGAAGAATAAGCAGCAGTATGAAGAGTAGCAAACACCCATCAACACTAGTGTCCTACCTAAGACCTGGCTACCTGATGCTGACTTGCCTCAGAGTTTGTGGTTTTTAATCATCTCTCACGTTCAGGGGCCAAGACAGGGATTACATTAAGTGGCCTAGTATTGCTGATGGTTTGAAAACAGATTCTTTTTGCCCAGGCTTCCCGCCTCTTTTCTGTTTGCTTTTTGCAGACATTAGAGTGATGGAGCCTGGCTCACATGAATGCCCATGGAAAGCCCATTTGAAGTTTGCACGCTCGAATACTGCCATATAGCAGAAGTGCTGGGCTGAGATGACAAAGCTCTACCAGAGCTTTGAGCCTGAACTTGCCTAATGAGGGACAAAAATTCTTCATCCACCACTGCTGTGACCATTTTTCTTCATCCTGTGCTCCACAATTAGTACATTTAAAAGGGACACTGCTTAGCACAGTGGGGGTCCCACTTCCTAGGGAAATTTTTCTAGAGCCTGGGTACAAAGGCAACTGAATGATGTTTTGACTGTGCCATTAGCAACCTGGCCTGGGGCTGCAGGTGCTGTTATTTCAAGTGAATGTAATAAAAGGAAGATTTAATTCCAGTTCTGTACATAGACAGCAAAGCTTGTGGTACAACCACTTTTCCAGGGCTGAAGCTGTGAAGAAAACTCTGCCAGCAGGATAAAATTTATACTATCAACCCAAAACTCTTCCCCTGATCACAGAATTTGCATTCCTGAAGGTGGTGGAAAAAAAAAATAATCCTGTGTGATACCCCTCATGACGAACTCAGCCCTCTTTTGAACAGGCAGGTTGAAATACTTGTAGCAGACCCTTCACAGTCTATCTATTTGACCTGTTAGGAAAGAAGTAAGATAATAAATTGGACAAGTAAATTTGAATTACAAATAAATTAGAGGAAGCTACAATCAAGCTACTGACAGACAGTAAGTGAAAAAAAGAAAGCTTTTTTGTGGGTAAATTATCCACTGCGAATTATTTACTCAGCTCTGTTGCAAAGAGCTCTCAGAATGGGGCTGATAGAAGCAGATACTTTATTTGCTGGTTCAGGCTTCTGTTCCTGAGAATCAGTCTTTGACCATTAGAAAAACACTGTCACCTTTCCAGGTGTAATTTATTCAATAATATTCTCTTTTTTTTTTTTTTTTTAGGATGCTACCGAGATTCTTGATTTTCATTTATCTTTGTCTGGAGATGTAAAATAAGCTTGCCATATTGTCCATTTCATGCTAATTTCTCAATATATTCATATATTCATTTTGGATATGGGATCTGCTGACTCTCAGATACTGCTGTTAAAAACGGAGATAAACTTGCTGGAGATAATTTAACTCTATTTCTGTATAGCAGGTAATATTAAAATTAATGGCATATGAGAGGAGCTGGTTATTTTTGGTTTGTGATTTGTCGGGGGTTTTTTTTTCCTTTGAGTGCTTTATAACATTTGTGAAGATCAGTGGTCCTTGGAGACAGAGCGAGGAGCTCTGGTTTCTTCTCTGCATGGTGTTGCCAACACATTTGGTCTCTTATTTAGGCATTGGAAGAGGTCCTGCTGGTTTGGGACAAACCACACTACCCCTCTCAGTTCAACCTCCCTGTTCCCAGGAGACCTTATATCTCATTAAGAGCTTATTTCATACACCAAAATAACATGTTGTCCAAAGGCAAGAGTACCTCTCAATCCAGCCCAGGCAGCATCAATCTTCACGCTGCTTTCAGCCAAGCCCTTCAAACCAGGAGCAGAGTGTTGTGGTGGGTGGGTGAGGTGTGACATGAAGCCTGAAGCTGGCATAGCACCACCGTAAAGGTGCTCCCAGGGACACAGATACCAGCAGAGCAGCGTGTTTTGTACCTTCTGTATCTTTATCTTCTGACTTTATATACACTTCAGGTTGCCACTGAGTTGCTTTTAGGTCATTTCAGGAATATATACTCTGCAGGAGCTATTTCTGGGAGATATACCAAATAGGAATCTGTAGTAACCTATACATCCCCCACAAGGATGTACACCAAACAGCCACTGCCATTCTCTTCCTTGCTACTCCTCGCTGCCCCCGGGGAGAAGGTACATCAGTTTGTAGGAAAAATGAATGTAAAATAAATACCCCTGCAAGGCTGTGAAAGAGCCAGGCACCCATCAGAGCTGCAGGCATACCTTTGCTAGAAGCAGTGCCTATGGACCCACCACCCATCTGGGCTCTCTCCACACAGACACAGATGCACCAGGGGTGATTTGGAGGTGTAAGGGACAGGTGAGGGGGGGCCACGTTGGGGTACAGCTCCCCACTGCCCCCTCAGAGCTGTTCTGCCCTGTGTTCTGATGTGGTGTACAAAGCAAATGGGAGTTATTCATGTGCCAGGCTGTGTGAAGCTGTCTGTCCCATTACCAGGCCCTGCAACGACTGTTGTAACTCCAGATGTTGTGGCTTGCAGTGTTTGGAAATTTCTGTGTTAGAAATGTTGGCCTGGGCTTGGAGTCCTGGAATTTCATCTGGGAGCATCTTTCCATTTGTCAAAAATGTCTTGTGAGCCGACCAGCAAATCTGAGTTGCTCTGGATTTGGATGAACGTGCAAGGGTTTGATGCAGCTGGAAAACACAGTGTGCAAATGGATTCAAAGCACCACTGGGGCAGGGCAGAAGAGTGGCCCTGAACATGGAAATTAATTGAGCCTCTTGCAGTTGATTTGCATTTTTTCAGGGCTTGAACTGTTCTGTAATTACAATAGTAAGACACAGTGCTTTGAAATGTGGCCAAAGCTACAAAACACAGTTGTTTCCCTCTCCTAATTACTGGCAATGCTCTAGAACTAACAGAAAGTAACTAAATCACTTTTCGCGGCACCATCCTTTCCCGGTGTTGGTGTCAGAATTTTGCAGTATGCATCTTAATCATGTCTAAAAGCCATGATGCTGTCAGCATTATGGGGAAAACTTTTTACTGTCTTTTTCCTTCATCATAAAAGTATGGATCAGCTAAATTCTGCTGTACATGAGGGACCAATTTTCCACAAAAGAAGTCAATAGAGAAAAAGAATTTAAATGCTAAATTAACCCCCCAAGAAAAGCAATGTTTTAGCCCAATGCCTCCTCATCATCCAGAACAAATTTTGCTAAGAGAGAGTTTTATAAGGAGTCTGTGTCAAAGTAGATCTATTATCTGATAGATAAGTAATGGGCTTCATCAGTCATTTTTATCCATGGGAAGGGGGCAAAGGAGGGAAGAGGAAAGTGAGGCTATTGGAAGGCTGTCCATTGGAAGCATTACCCAGACAGTGAGATTGCGTGTCTGCACGCAGACTTGAAAAGACACAGATCATCAGATAGCAGCGCCTGCCTTTGAAAACGGGCCATAAACATTAGAGGAAAGGATACAAGGACAAAGGGAGTAGCAGAGCTTTAAACCACAGAGGTTATTTAAGTGTGTGTATGTACGTGTGTGTGTCTGCCTGTGTGTAAACAAGCAGGATCAAGAATTCAAATCTGTCAAACAATGATTTTGAGTTAAAGGCTTGTTTATAACAATATTGCTCAACAATCCTCTGCCTCCCTCCTTGAAGCTGTGCTGGGAGCTGTATTAAAATACACTCTACAGTAGCATCTAAAATACATGCGGTTGCTGAGGACACATGGAGCAATGGGAGCTGTACCAAGTAATGTGTCTCTCCATAGCAGCAGTTCGACCCATTCCCAGGTGCTGGAAGGCAGCTGTCTGCTCCATGAGGTTGTCAGCTTGTTCCTGACCTGAGACAATGAATTGTCCCTCAGCCAGCCCCATGGCACCGTTTAGGAGTCAGCACAGGTCTGGGACAACAGGCAGTTTGGATGCCATCACACCTTTCTTAGAAGTCAACCTCACTTAAAAGATTATACATTTCGATGTATGCACATTATATACGTGAAGCAATGCCTTTCAAATGAAATGACATGATTTGAAACCCGGCTGTCATCCTTCCACACACCACCACCAGCTTCAAGGTAAAAAATGGTCAATAAAAGTCTGTTAGTGGAATACAGGTCTTTTTGGCTGCTGCTGCCTTTTCTGCTCATTTCACACTCTTTGGAAAAGAGTTTAAACCAGTAGTGGGTTCAATAACACTTACTTGGGAAAACAAAGTTAAGTACCTGGAATTTAAGAAGCTGGTGAACTGTGAAGGTAGTGGGTTTCTAGGAGCTATTTGCCTCTTGCTGTCCATAACAGGGCTTTACTCCTCCTGCAACTCAGGGGCAGGAAATGCGAATCTGATAAGAAAATCAATCAGTTTGTTTGTATTGCAGAAAGCAGAAACTGAGACAGGCAAGGATCGTGTGCAAAGTCCTAACTCAATATGATGCATCAGAACCGCATCGTGCTCAAAACCCAGCACAAACGAGGATGTTCAACAGTTTGAACTATTAATTGAAAATAGAGAGTATTTCTGAGCCATTTGCTAAGTTCTATGTCTTTGTTAGAAATGTTACTGTTCCTCTCCAAAATATGTAAGCATGTGTCACGGCTGGAAGGTAAATAGTGTGTGCTTGACCCTCGGGCATCCTCTTCATGGAGGGAAGCAGCAGCCCTGTGAAAGACCTCCCACATGCCCTGGGAATGTAGCCTTGAGCACCTGGGCTCTCAAAGGGAAAAATATTCTACATATTGGTGAGCACATGCAACCCACCAAATCATGTACACACATACTCCAAAATCCCCTATGTGTTTGCCTTCAAACAGAACCTGGTATTAATAATGATCTGACAAAGCCAACACATACTGTAGGCTGTAAAGTCAACCTCAGCTTTAGTCACTCACCTGGCCTTTACAGTCATGGAGGGATGTCCCACCAACAACAACAACTCCACAGTGTCTCATTCCCTTTTCTCTGGTTGTGGCCTCTTCCTCTCCCATGCAGCCATACAATGAAGTGCAAAAGATTTGCTCCAGTTCTCGGGACACTGAATTTTTGGAATCCTTAAAATCCTTAAAAGAAACAGAGAAAGGCTTTCTTTCTGGAAAAGGGGACAGAGTGAAAAATCAGAGGGCAAAAAGTTTTATTTGTGCTGTCATTTAACCTCTCCCTGTGCAACCTGGAACATAGGAAGAGGTATTGGTCTCATGGGATGTGCCAGCACACCCCAGCTGAGCAACACCTGAGGAGAGCATCCACTGAGGATGTGGAAGCCCCTGGCAGCCGAGGCAGAAGATGGTCCAGCTGATGAAGGAGCATGCTGCCTCAGGGTGAAATGACACCTCAGGGACCAGTAGCTCTGGCACAATCTGCCGACATTCATATAAATACTATAAAGCTTTCATGTCTCTTCTGTTCCCAGGCCTTTCTCCCATCCTGTCTGCTACGGTGCAGCCCCAGGCTGCTGCATGAGTATCAGTTTTCTGTAGATTGTTCACCAGATGTGAAGAGGTTCACGGCAAGTTGCACCTATGGCAGGCTGGCTGGGATAGCTGCAGTCCAGGCTCTCCACGAGGTGACGGCAGAGGGACTCCAGAACTTCTCTTCATCTTCTGCCAGGTGAACGTGACAGTCCTCAGAGTCAGCAGGACTGTTGTGAAGCTGCCGCACATGGGACCCAGCATTAATTTGCTCTTAAGGCTTTGCAAGTGGTATTTTCCCAGCAGATGGGCTCGATCACCACTTTTAAAGCTACTGTAACAGTGAGTGACATAGGGAGGTTACAGAGCTACAGAAGCTTCAGACTATTATTATTTTTTTTTATTGCTGAATGAAGTTGTCCTAGTTTAAAGAATCAAGGCTGATGAAATTTATTGCTATATTAATAATCTTCATCGTATCCTTTTTTGTGGATCCCTCTTGAATGTTTCTTTAAAGCCCATGAGATCATCTGCTGCCTGTTAATGGGAAGCAGTTTATTTTGGAGGAGGATGAACCGACAGATTTTTCTTCCCATGAACTGTATAAGGAATATAACAAACCAGATGCAGATGGATCAATACGAGATGTTTTTTATTTATCACCCGCTGTCTTCCTCACTTTATTTTTATAGCTATTAAAGATGCTATCATTGATATACCATTTTTTACTGTCTCTGTGTAATGTATACACTGGACAATGCTGCCATTGATATTCACATAAAATGCTGGGGTATTGAATGACCTAGGAAAGCGGTGCAGCCTGTCTTTCATTTCCGCAGCACTAGGTTTAGCTGGGATTGGATCTCTAGTGAGTAACATTTCTGTTACGCTCCAAGAGGTGCGATGGAAGTTTGATCTTTGCTCTATTTCTGCACTTTCAAGTATGCTTGAGTTTTCCTTTAGGTGGGACTTTAGCCGGTGAGTTCCTGGGCTCTCTGCTTCATTAAAATCATTCCCTGTGGGCTTGTGATCACCAAGAAACACAGCAGTGCTTGACTGCAGCCCTTTGATGATGCGATTTCAATTAAAACTCACTACTCGCTACGGATGAGGGAGAATCACACTCCAAACCATGACATTTTGTCACAAGTAAACAACTGATGGGAGCTGAGTGAATCTGAAGTTTGACACAGCTTATCCTTGCCTGCACTGACTGACAGCATTGTGCCAGCTAATTTGGCTGTTGACAAGAGAATTAAACTTGGTTGTGGAAACACGGGTTTCAGAGATGAGACTGTCTGTACTGTGGTCCTGATTGCCACTGCTGGGCAACACAGACACCCACAAGCCAGAGGAGGTGGGAAACCAAATTTTGCAATGACTAGCCACCCCACTGCCTGAGGAGATTTACGGCCTGCCATGTACTTTGAGTTTAGGATCTAAAACTGGATTGAAATTGGACACAGAAAGCTTGATTTTCCATTCAAGTCAGCCCACCTCCTGTTAAAAGCAAAGGAGAACTACACCCCTATGTTTATCAAAACCAGCTCCAAACGCGCTCCTGCAGCAAGATTTGCCTCAGATACCAAAATGAGAGTGGGATGCTCTTGTAGGTCTGGCACCAGGTAACTAGTGCTGTGTAGCTGGGAAATCTGCTCTGACTAAGCAGCCTATATTGATTGAGGCAATCCCTGCAGATTTAGTAAGAAGAAAATGAATTTATTTGCCCAGTTAAACCTGGGATAAGCAGGTGGAAATCCAGAGCTAAAGCTTTACAGTAGAAGGAAATATTATTCTAGTGACTCAATTTGCCAAAAACAAATGGTGTGACATTTAAATTGGGGCATCTATCTCTAGCAACGCAGCACCTCTAATCAGTTTCTCACCTTTACATTTGAATGCAGTGAAGGCAGAGGTATTGCATTTACAATTATAGCAGATGACTTCATCCCCCTGAAATGACTTTAAAAGATTAGAATTCATAGATTATTTATTAACTCTTAGTGAATGTATTTCCAGAATGGGAACAACATATTGCATCAATGTCTAGTTCCTCAGTTTAACTATTTAATTAAGAGGGAAATGTATACTGCTGTAAGGAACTCAACTCACATACCACTGTGCAAGGCTTTTTCCTTACTGTTTCCTTTTTAGTACAAAGCCTTTGTTCCCTTAAACTCATGTTAATAAAAGTGATCATAACACTGGAATCTTCTTGCGATAACTCATAAATAACAGTTCTAGCTAAAACAAGGCTGTTCAGCCAAGCCATCCAAAACAGGCAACCCAACAGTTTAATTGACCCGTTTTGATACCAAGTGTCTGAATCACAGGTTGGCAGAAAGATTTGTGATGGAGTGGAACTGGCAGCTTAACCCAAACACTCCTGCTGCCTAGATAACAAAAAACATCCCATGTAAGTTCATGACAGCAACTGCAGCATATCCAGAATTGTTTGCCTTCCTTGGTGGATTTTGTAGCAAATCTCTCCCCTACTAAACCCTCCACTTGGTTCCTGGGTAGTAAAACAGCATGCCTTAGAAGTGGTAAAAAAAAAAAAAAAAAAAAAAAANAAAGACAAGACGAGCATAAACACTGTGTTCCAGACCTCCAAACCAGGTGCCAGTCCAGATGAAATATAAAGTTGTCCACAGCTAAGTGGACAGAGTTTTCCAAGGAAGGCTGAGAGGGGTCAAGTAAATGAGGAGCCAGACGCATCTGTTGCGGCAGGAATGCTGGCTCCTTCCAACAAAGCTGGGGAACCAGAAAGGGGTAAACACAGCCCTGGATGCCTTTGTTAGCTGAGCAGCGCCACTGCACTGACGAGCCATGGTCCGGGCTCTTCTGTGGGAAAAAGCGGGGATCAAAGTCAGGAGGCAGAGTGAACCGTACTGTGATTTACTTTGACAATGTGTTGTCCCAACAGAAAAAGAAAACAACATAATTTAGATGCTGTCAGGACAGAATGTCACCTTTAAAGAAGTGGAGATCTAATTATCAAGATATCGTTTGGGAGACCTAGTATGGAATAATTCACAGACACAGAGAGGAATTAAAGCTTTTCAAAGCCACGTAGATGTATTTTTCCTCTATCTCTAGTACTTATGATTTTCAGCTGGGTTAAATGCATCAAGCTTAATCCTTGAGCATTTAAAAACACACTGTATAATGCTTTCGGCTTGGCGTAAAGTGTTATCACATGCTAAGATCCTGAGGACTAGTTTTACCTTGATGTTGCGATCCATTAAACAGCTACACCTCCATGGTGCCATCCTTGAATGATAAGGCATGTCTGTGAAATGCAGCAAGAATTTGCAGGATAACACCTATAGGATTAGGATAATTTGAAAGGCTCAAGAACTAAGAATCAGAAAGAAGACCCATCAAGTTCATGTCAGGCTATTATGAGAGGATTTTTCTGTTAAATAACTGACTTGCTTTTTTAAACTCTTTCACTTCAATTTTATAGTGATAAAGAGAGCAAAGCAGTTACTAGGAATTGCCAGGCTGTTCTGAACAAGAACTACCTTAAAATCTTGTCAAACAGAGAGATACATGTTCCAAAAATACATTCTTCATTTTATATAAAAAATAAATTTTCTTTTGGAGAGGTGTTTTCACAATTCACTGAAGATTTTTGAAATGAAAGATGTTGTTCCAGAAATTGTCACCATCCTAAATTTGTTCCATTTTTCTGGACAAACGATTTTTGCACATTTAGACAATGCTTTGGACAGGCAGACAAACTTGTGCATACTTATTAAACAAAGTGTTAAACAGCTCCATGGCTAAGCCTTTGCTGCCAACGCTGAAAAATTACAGTTAATTACAATTAAGAAAGACAACTGTGGAACTTGGTCCTGCTTAGTTTAAACCCTCATCTTCCTCTGGGCCAAATCCCAAAACCCTTTTATGCAGGTTTTTATTTCCTCAAACTTCCTTAATCTTCTAGCTTAAATTCAGTGCATACAACATAACGGCTGCTGAGGTGGAGTTACGGGGCATGCCGGGAAAGGAACTCTGAGCTAGCTAGCAGTAATTTGCATGTTTAATTAACTATATAATCAGAACACTTGGGCAAGGCTTTTTTGTTTTTTTTCTTTTCTTCTTCCCAAGGAAACATTCTTCACCTGGATATGTGCCATCGTCAAACCCAGAAACTTGTTGTGGAAACAGATGTGCCTCCTGAGTCCAGAGTGAGAATTTCTGCCCTGAAGCAGAGAGCGAGGCGCATCCTCCTCCCACCGCGGCTGTGGGCTGAGCAGGCGTCTGCAGCTTCATCTCTAGTGCAAACGGAGGGTTCTCCAGCCGCTTCCAAGGTGGAGCCGTGTCTGCTCCTCCTGCCCTTGTCCACATAGAAGAAACAGTTAATTTACTGGGAGAGTTTCTCCAGCTCAGTGACCACTATGTGAACCTACAAATAAAATACTTCAGAAACGAGTTCCGGTCTCAACCGGGTACTTCAGGGATGTGAATGCAAATCTCTCCTGGTCCAGATGGCAGCACTGGACTTTTGGCTACTGAGCCATGCCCTGTTTTGGGACACCATCCCCTCTACCTCCCTTTTCTAATGACTAAGAGAGAGTCAGGCTCTTGTGCAGAACAGCCCAGCCATGTGTGCAGGTTCTTCCCCCCATAAAATTCAGAGCTAAAGCTCAGGCTAAAGCGTTTTTATTCCTGCTAAGACAACAGTAGATTAAATAGGATGAACTGATCGGCTATACTTCTTGTAAAGTTATCCCCAGAGATAAATGTACAATGTTGTTGTGGAGGCTGTGGTGGTGTCTGCAGCGTAACTAAGGCTGACAGACTGCTTGCATGTGGGTGGCTGTCTTCTTTCCAGCTGTGACCAGCTGAATTATATCACCTGTCCCACTTGATATATTAGGATATGCCCAAACTCAAGATGCATGTTGCTGCAATAGGGAAATTAATGTCCACCACTGGAGGCAATTAATAATGATTAGGAGCAAAACAGCAGGGTTAAATCTGTGCATTTAACAAAGTGTTCATACAGCTTTTTTATACTATACTTCAGCCACCGGATTCTCTCAAATTTCTGCTCGCTTTTAGGGGGGGCTAAGACAACCTTATCTTAATTAATGTGTAAACTTAGTTGAAATGTCAAAGTTATTTCAGTGAGACATGTTTATTCATTACCTAATTCCAGCTTCAGCCTTAGTAGAGGAAAGCATCAAATACGCCTGTGTGGAGTCTATAGAGAAAAATGTTAACATTCATTCCTGTGTCCATTTTCATTCAGAACAGCACAGCTCTAGGTATTTCTGTTTGAAGTTGCTGCATCTCTTTGATTTCTGGACTCCTCAGCTAGTGTACTAAAAAGTGGCAGCAAATTGGCATGCAGAAAGTTTGCAGTGCTCAGTTTAGTGGAATTCCTTAATTACCACAGAAAATGGCGAGTGATGGGGTTTTTTTGTTGTCGTTGTGTGTTGTTTTTTTTTTTTTTTGTGGCCAAAAAGTGATTTCAGATCTGAATATTGGACACTCCTGCATGTTTCAAACCTCCAGGACACAGGTAGCTTCATGGTGCGTAGTGCTTGGTAAATCTCTGTAAGAAAGCACACAGTATTGCGAACTCCAGGCACTCCAAAATTGATGACTGAGGTTTCTAAACTCATAAGAATTTTCTTTTATGCAGTTTTAATAATAGTGAAGTTCCTTAATATTCCCAAGATCTACAGCATACATACACATTCTCAGTTCTTTTATCTGCCTTTTGGGTTTTGTTGCCTTTTTCACAAATTCACGCCTTCCTTTGAAACAATAAGGACTTAAGTATTGGGGAGGGGGAGCTACAAACTGAAGACTACAAGACTTTAAGAAAAACCTGATGATTGCAATAAACTAGGGAGAGTCTGCAATGGGCTGTGTGATGGCAGGTAAAGGACTTTGTTAACCACAAGATCTACCTCAAGTCAACTTTATCTCTTTGTTGCGTTAGGCAACAGTTTCCATCAACATTGAGTGATGAAGATCATAGATTTCACCAAATCCAAGAGCCAATCTTGGCAGTCAGGGTGGGGACAGGGATGATGATGGGGAACCACATGTAAAAAATTCATTTTAGAAAATTCATTAAAAAATTTCGTAACTATAACTATTCATAACCATTTCCATACCTTACAAGTCCTAAAAGTTCATCAGATGCATGCTGACCAAATTAGGTTCTGCATGTGAATGAAAACAGATAAATTCTTTGGCTACTTGTAAATAAGGAGTTATACATTCGCTCATCTGGAAGTATAAGAAAAGACTTCTACTAGAGTTAAAAGTGTTGCACTATACCTTCGATTGCAACATAATGGTTGGTAGGAAAGCCACTTTGTAACTGTGAGATGTCAGATTTTGGGGGAGGTTTTGCACGCTTTGCTTGTTTTCACAGTGGATCAGCACAATGTTATTCAGTCTTGAATGTCAAATTGTCAGACTTTCTTCACTTACCAGGAAAAATGTACTTCTTTGGTGTTTATGATGATAAGCAAAAGAAGCCATACAAAATGTATTTCACTGAAAATAATAAAATAGTCAAGAAGTAGAGAGAACCTGTCAGATTACTTGAAACGTAACCATTTCTGGGATAGTAATACAAAAATTGAAGTAAAAATAGAAAAGAAGACCAATAGGCCATGCTGAATGAGCTAAGCAGAGACAGACGAAGTGCTCAGCAGACGTGACATTGCTTCATCAACTTGGCCTGAGAGGAATATTTGCTATTAGATGTAGACTCTTGCATAAAACATGGTGGTAATGATTACTCTGAACTGGCTCCTTCTTGTGAAGAGGGACTGGTACTGACAAGACAAATGGGGCTATAAATACAATTTCAAGACCAAGAAGAGAGACCTTGAAGGGATGAGATACTGACCCAAGACATTTCCTCTTCTGTGAGAGAGAGGGTTGTCATGAAGGCTTCCACATCCAAATGGTAGTTGACTGCACAGAGAAGTGCTCATCTTTAATGACTATAGCAATACTAATTGAAGAAATCTACTCTGTAGAGTGTGCTAGTTTTGAAGAAAGTAATTGATGAGAAATAGGAGCCAAAAAAAAAGAAATTCAGAAAAAAAGAAATATATCTTTCAACTGTATGAAAGGAAATCTTGAATTGTTTCAAGTATTCTACCTAATTATCTGTAGATCTAGACTCCCTTGCTGACATACAGGGCAAAATAACGAAGAAAAGTTGTATAAATCTTAACGTAATTCTGTGGCAGTAATGATTACAATAATAATAATAAAAATAATAATTAATTTAAATCTTCTTGAGGCCAATTGATCTCAGGGTAGACCTGCTTTTTGTGACAGTTGTATCACCATGAATCCATGGGTTATCTCCTTTGTCACAAGAATTGTATTCTTCATTTGCTGAATTAGTCTTCAGTATACAAATGAGAGCACAGGCAGGTAGCTTTTCTATCTGAAAGTTAATTATCTTTGCTATTATTATTTTGACTCAGTTGACTTTCAACAATTATTTATACAGGCCTATCTCTCTAACCTAATCCGTCTCAACACATTTTTCTGCAGAACTCAACTGTGGGTGGCAGGAGAAACACTGTTATTTTAGATGCTGCTTTATTGGACAACAATAACAAGCATATAGGGAATAGTTGCTTAATATTGTTGTTGGTTTTAAGATATGAGCTTAAGATAAGGCTGGGCTGGACCAAGGGAAGGAGCAGACATCTGTTCACAGGTCCTCGGGCTACGTTCGCTTGATCTTTCTTTATCACCATGCCTTGATCTAAGAACAAGGAGTGCTGTGTGCAGCTGGAGGGTGGAAATGCTGTGATGTCTTTTACTTTGTCCATTGATCTGAGCACTGCTGTACCCAGATCTGAAGGGTTTCAGTATGTTTCACAAATCCCAGTGAAACCGACTCTCCTTTATTCTGTGATTTAGTTATTTATTGTTAAACCTTTTTCCCCTGCAGGCCTGAACATGACACATGGATTCACACTAGCATTTTTTGAACACTGTGCCTCAGTAGCTGGGTTAATAAGGAGATGGTCAGCTAGTAGCCTGCTTTTAGGTTATTTTTTTTTTCTAAAAATAAAATTGTGCCAGATGTTTATTTAGAAAGCTGGTAGAACAGACTGTGAGTAATTCCAGTTTCTGTGAGTGAAAATTGGAATTCATTATTACTGGGCACTAAATGTTCAGATGCTTTTCAGAGGTCCTTAAATCTATTTCATTTCCATGTTGACAGAGGTATTAGACAGCTGTTGGAAAATCTGTCCCTTCTTTCAGTGCTACAACAAGAAAGCTTTCTGTTTAACTGCCAGGGGTCAATAAAGCTCTTCAATGTACTAATCAGCACTGAGTGAAGCGTAGGAAAGTATAAGAAAAAATTCTTTCACTTTGATTTTTGTGTGAAATTTCATTGGCTCTTCCAGCTTACCAGTGTGACTCCTGGCCATGTTTGTGATGGGCTGGAGGGTGAAGCACAGTTTTTGAATGGTCACCTCAAGGGCAGGCCCACTGGTGGCAGAGGTAGCGGGGTCAGCAAGGGGTTTTGCTTTCTGCAGGCTTTCCAGGCTGGAGAGGGAAAGTCTCCCCGCTCCGCCCCAGGGGCAGCACAAGACTGCTCAAGCCTTCCTGCCCAGCCACGCTTCGGGGACTGAGCAACCGCAAGTGCGGGGTTTTTTCTCAAAGTGATTTGAGGTCTCGTGTGTTTTCGCAGTGTGAACAGCATCTTCACAGAGATTGCCTTGTGGCCATCTCCTCTCTTGCTTGCAATCAAGTGATATCACTATGGAAACTGCTTGCATGGAAGAATAACATTAGGGAAGGCAGCCTGTGTTGTTAGCTCTCTTTAATGCAATATGTGTCTTAGTCTTTCCTCCCAAAAGTGGAATTAGTGTCTGGCTTTGCTCTTTATGGGAGCTTTCCCATCCCAGCTGTTTTGTTTCCCCACTTCCCCAGGCCATTCTTTCCTGACACCTGATTTTTCTTTCTCTTCAGTCTGCTCTCTAAGAGCTTGCATCCTTGCTCCCTGGACGTTTTATACTGCCAGCTCTCATCTCCCTGGCTGCTCCTCTTCTGCTTGCAAGCTGTGCTGACAAGATCCAGACACACTGGTGGCATTGCCCTAAATAAAAGCTACTCTCCTTTCCTTTTCTTCTTCTTATGGCACAGGGTGATGCCCAAGTGGGGCATCTCAGTGGTGTCCTCCACCTTCTTCCCAGCTGCTTCATCACAATTTCTAGGTCTTCTTAAGAAAACAGTGTCCAGGTGACTACCAGAGTATCTGCAGAGGAGAAGGACCTGGCCTCGTCTGAGCTTTGAGGACGACTTTCAGCAGGTAGTCATCACCGGGTGGTATTTGCAGTTCCTGCCTTCCAGGGTATGGAGCTGTTACTGTAGGGAAGCATTTATTGTAGGTATATACCTGGCCATCATGGGACATCGCTACGGTTGTTTCCTATGAGACACAGTTCTCATATAACATTCAATGTGCCAGTACCTTAGAGAAGGAGATTTTCTATTTCCTCATCTGTCATCTGGTGTTTAGATTTATCTTTTTTATCACATTCCTCACATCAGAGCTTGTTGAAAGGCAAGCTTTTTACAGTGCTCATTGGCCTTCTTCAGATGTGGTGGTGTATTGTGAGTCCCTTTTAAGTACTTAAACACCGCAGCTCCATCACTTTCCTGGAAAACAAGCAATCGTTCAGAAATATATGACTGAAAAAATACGTGCATGGTGGTGACTACTGAGGAGTAGAGGACTGGCTGGGTGCTCTTCCAACCTTCAGCCCTCAACAGTGCCATGACATAGATCCAAGTCTCCATAATGCTGTGTCCCTGGGTAGCTATTTGTAAAGTATGTATGGTGCTCCTTTCTTAAGGGAGGAATAAGAGGGTGTACAGCTCTGATCTCTATGGATGCAGGGCCGTAGGTAAGCACAAAGTATTATTATCACTAATAGATGTCAAATGCTGTCCTTTTTTTTGACAGGTGGCTTCATGAGTTCACATTTTGAATAGATCTTATGGGTTTTTTTACAATAATTTTGCAATGGGATGCTTGCCCCTCAAATACAGTAATCTAAACCAGCATGCAAGAAGAAATAAATATTTTCTGCTGGTGTAGGCAATGAGCACACTAGCACTCTGACATGAGTGTAAATACTTTGCAATTGTTTGCTATTAAAGTTTTTAAATCGATTTTCCAATAGCTTTAAATACTTGGGTAAAACCTTATAATAGGTCAGGCAATTATTTCAGCTTTTATAACATAATGTGAATTCAGACACGTGGTTATGCTGAAATCTTTCCCACTTGCATACCTCTTACACAGATTACAAAGGGAACGCGTTCTAGACAATAAAACCTAGGGGGAGAATTGTCATCCCTTTTCTCCTATGCCATTAAGCACAGAGACAGTGATGCTGGCCATTGCTTTGTAAAGGAAAAACAACAAGTTTACGGTTCCTCATTTCCCATGGCAAACAGATTGCTTATTTTAATTTTGAAAATAAAACGATGGAGGCGATGTGGGTCTGTAAATAAGAGTGTGCATCTCAATTTTCTGCAAATGCTTAAGTGGTTTACATCTGTTTCCTCCCAGTTGTATTTCTCAAACATGAATTTCCATTTTAAAAAGAGTCATAAAATCACTACTGTTTCTCTGTGGATCTATTAGCAATAAAATAGCCTACAGAGGTTTGCGCAGCCATGGAAAATGTACAGTGATAATAGGCTGTCCTGCTGTTACATGGCTTATGCAAACTTTACATTTATCACTGCAGAACCATCTATCCGCAGGGTTGGAGTACAGCAAACAACTGAATAAAAAAGACCAAAAGAAGGAAGATGATACAGAAAGCTCTATATACACATCATTAATCAGACATGATGAATTCTCAAACTTGAATATATGTTTTCTCAGAGCCAACCAAGGGAAAAAAAATGCTGATCACAATCTGAAATGTAAAACTTTACATAAAATTAATCTCCTGCAAACTGATATTGCACTAAAGGACGGAGAGAGAAAGAGAGATGGGGAAAACTTATTTTCATATCTGTCTGCCAGCTTTCATTTATGGCATGCCTGCTATCCAAAGATTAGCATCTTGTGAGAAAAATCTGCAGGCTGCCTGATACCAAAGCCACTCAGCAATTAGTAGAAGCCGAAGTGTCAGGAGTGTGAAAAGGCAGGAGTTGCAGCCAGACCCAGGAGGATGCCTAAGCCATCCACCAGGATGAGACTCCACTTTCTATTAGCCAGCCATGAAGCCAGTGCTGTCCCAGTTTGGCATCTCCAGCTAAATGGGGATTTACAGCTAGCTCAAATTGCACAGAAGATGGCCTCTGGTCACCTGATGTCAAAAGAAAGCCAGAACTGGGAACACCAGGGTTATAACTGGAGGTCTTTAGAGATCTGTCACCACAAGCAAAAACTCAGGACTCTTCTGATCTTCGCACGGCCCTGGGTGGGCTGAAGTGTCTTCTTAGGCAGCTGGGAGCAAATGGTAAACCCCAGCATCCTGACCACACTGTCCCTTTTACCAGCTATGCCTCCTGCCAGCGGTCATCAATGAGGATGCCTGGAGAACCATTAAGCCCGCTCTACCAATTTGGGACTGTTTAGCATCTTCCACAGGAACAATGGGCTGTGGCTCCTATGGAAGAAGCACACGTAAATTAATCTCTCACAAGAAAGCCTCACTAGGTTGCTCCTTGTTTGCCTCAGTCTAACATGTTTATCAGAATGAAAGCAACTGGCTGCTCTTTAGAGATGGCAGAAGGCGACAGTAATATCGTTGGATGCTTCTTAGCTAAAGGGTAATTGGAATCACAGAAGGAAAAGGGGAAGAGGGGACAAATAAAAGGGGAAGAAATGTGGCTTCCACAGGGGTCAGGAAGACTGGCGAGAAATAAAGCCTCTCCCCATTTGGATGGATTCCTGCTATTATTCGAGCTGCCTGATCCACAGCACGAAAGACAGAAAAACACCCAGTCCAGGCACACAACATTAATCTGGTTGCCTAAACAGAGTAAAAGGGTGAATGAAGAGAAATGATTCCTCAAGAGAAACACAAGACATATATGAGCTCCGAAAGATCAATGATTTTTGTATGTTACTTGGGAGTCAAAAGCAAGTTGACAGGAGTTTCTTTTTGAAGATCTACATGCTAGCTTTTTGTATAAATACGTCAACTTTTTCTCTCATCAGGGATCTTGTGGGAAGCACGACAGCAGCCTTTATTGCTTGTAAATGGCATACCAAAAAGCACAGGACAGATTCATTGCTGGTAGAGTCATAGTTTCGTAAAAGTACCTCTGTGGATGAGTTTTGTCCCAGGAGACCTTCTCGGTGCAGTGGTATTTTTAGCTGAATATAAGCATGATTAGAATTTTCGGTTTTGTGAGCAAGAGCTTAGCTGTTGACTGTTTTAGGAGAGATGCATAGGTCCTGGTGATGATAAAATATTTTCGGATTTCAACATCAGTTGAACATCCTCAGTCAAAGAACTCCATCACACTGGAAAAAGGTACTTTTCTCTGTACAGAAACACTGGCATTTTTATGTGGCTTTAGGTGTCTTGAAGGTTTGTTTCTTCAGCTAGCTCTTCTGTTGGGGCCGATGCACAATGTGGTAGCTTCATTATTTTAGAGTACAGTTATTACCCAATGATTTTTAAAGGCAGAGTTATTGAGTGCTGCAGTGTATATTCAACATGGATGCTGACTATCGCCTCTCTGAATTTTTATAAAACTTCTACTTTCCTTCAACACTATGAATCACACGCTGGAGCTTACATTTGCCAGGGCTCAAGGACTAATGCTAGCCTTCCAAGAGCTGAGGGGAATCTTCATCTGTGTGTTTATGCTGTCCAGGGAATTTCTTATATTCTCAGGAAATATAAGGAATCACTTTCTTGTGGGAGTTTTCTATGATGCAAGCAAAATCGTGGCTGTGTTGTGGCCCTGCAGCCATGGAACCTAGTGGGAGGCTGGATTTCAGGCCCTGGCTCTTTTTCTTTATGGGCAGATGCTGCGAAATCTGCAGCAAATGATTTCACTTCTGTTGTTCTGGAGCACAGGGACATGCCCCTTGTTTCAGTAACCCAGCCAGTTTTAGCTCTGTATGGGCCATGTAGACAGAAGATTGCTGGTGTGAGAAGGGGCTGCAAAGCACCTCTCACATGACAGGGCTACGGTGATCCTGACAGTGGTACATGCTGGAGATGGCCCTCCTCTGCATTACTGGGATGATACTTTTGTTCTGGTAAAGAAGCTTTAACACTTCCAATTATCATATGTGAACTCTTTCTAAGATTGGCCACCAAAAAAGAGTATTCTGGAAGACCTAAATAGAAAAGCAGAGACTGACATCCTTAGTCAAGGAAAACATGGTAGCATGACATCCGTCAGCAAAACATTAACTAGTTTACGGGACAGTGGTGTTAGTTATTCAGTGCCTGTTGGTTTTTCGTCTTGAACAAAAGGCAATGAGCAAGTGTCTAGCAAATATTTAGGTAACAAAAGACTGCTTTTCAGGTAAAAAAGCCCACAGTTATGATCTTGGACAACAGGATTTTCGCCATTGACTGGCTTAAGTTTTCATGTTTGACTATTATCAAAACTCCCATAACATTGGATTTGGGATGTTAATACGATTGTGACAGTTAAATTGCAACTCAGCTTCAGTAATAACCTCTTCCCTGTCCAAAATCCCTCCACAGTTTCAGCTGAGGGAAAGACTGCCCTCATTGCATTTCAAGCTTTTCTGTGCACAGGCAGGAGATCTGCACAGCTTAGTCCAGAGGTGGCTACAGTTCATGGGTGGGAGAAAGGGCTCACAACAGGCCAGAGTTTGCTGATCACTTGGTGGGGAAGAGACCTACAGAAGGGTATGTGGGTGCCAGGCAAGACGCAGTAGGAAGAGGAATTATCAGCTGCAGGAACCCCCAGTTCATGACAACTGACTTGGTTTTCTTCACAATTAGCCTGAAAAGCTGACCCCACACTCCAAAGCTGACAGATAAAGGCCCAAGATAAAAGATAAATATCTATGGTCTGTTAAGCCCCACAAATTTTGGAAAGCAGAGGAGGTCTGTGCACTGTCCAAGGGTGAGACTGTGGGCTGCAGTGTTGCCCAGGTGAAGAGAAACTCCTCTAAAGGATGTCTTGCCAGTTTTGGTTCAGCTGGAGCTGTGCTGCTGACTTCAGTCACCCCCAAACCCCTGGCAGCCCCCCACCAGGTACAGCTCACCTCCTGGGGCCAGATAACTGGGTAAAAAGACCTACCTGAGCTGTTCAGGTGGGTCTGGCCACAGAAAGGCTCAAGGAGCATCCTCCTCCACCACAGGGGTGAGGAGGAGCCAGTGGGCACCCATGTGGCACATGGAGGACCACCACTCAGAGACACGGGGTATACAATGAGTGACCCAACCCTGAAATCAGATAATTTCTGAAGAACACTATTTTTTGTTGTTGTTTTGATTGTTCTAGTTTTCAGGCTCATGGAGGGAAGGCTGGAAGCCTGACTTATTGCTCAAATCTTCTGCTTTCAAGGCCATTTGAAAGCAAACCTTTGGGAGGTCTGCAAAAGCGAGGAGAATCCTGGCTAAAGCACCTTTTTAAGAATAATTTTAAATGGTGAAAATGTCTTACTGCTACTCAACCTAGTTAAAAAAACAAAACCCAATGAACACCTGCAGCTCCTACTGACAGCAGCTCTATAACATCATCACTGATATGAACCTTAGGACAACGCTCTCTCTGCTGATGGCACTCCATAAATAATATTCCTACTCATTACTAAAACCTGGAAAAACTCTGAGGAGAGAAATGTCATGTGCCTGAATATAACAATATTACCCATCTGAAAGCTAATGCTCCTATTTTTTTTCCTCATACTGCGCAGTATATTGAAAAGACTAAGTATATGCTATAAGTGAGGATACATATGATTTTTTTTTCTCCAGGAATCTTCACACTTTCTAGACTTACTGAATGCCATAGAGAGAAGGAACAAGTTTAAAAAACAATTAGTAGGACATGTGGTGCTCATTCTTGTCTGAAACTGCACATCCTCATCTGCCTGAAAATACTCAGCAGTCGTTCATGAAAAATGTCTTTGAACTAATGAGCTATATTTGCATTCCCCTTAGAACAGATTCAGAACTTTTCATCTACACTGCACCATGAAAAATGGAGGTGTTTTTCACAGAGGTAATTTGAACATAAACCACCACATCAATGGGAAGACAACCTTTGCAGAAACTTTTTAACTTAGCACATACCATTTGTTTTCACTGGGGAAGGTCAAACTTACGTGAGAGATGTAAATTTCATGCACAAACCTAGATGCTGATGAGATTTGTTTTTGTAGATAATCTGCAGCGGAGAAATTTTTCATAATGTCACCACAAAATAAATTAAAATGTTCATCTTCATATGGATGGTTCCATTGCATTAAAATAAATGTTGCAAGCTCATTTAATTAGTATAGTTAGGAATGTCTCTTCCCTGCTTCACTGACTCTCCAAATCACAAGTTAATTTGTCAAAATCAGACCATTGTTTTTCCTTCATTCTTCATTACTGAAAAGACAGCCCCATTTAAATAAATGTTTATGCTACAGAGAGCAGAGCAGTGAACAACCCCAAATATTTTTCTAAGCCTGTGCTGGAAAAGTTTGGAGTGCAAAGAACTAGAGCGATTGTGTGTGTGTGTGTGTGTGTGTGTGTGTGTGTGCGTGTGTTGTTATTGGATATTTGACTAGCTGGAAAGGTACAAAATTGAGCAGTCTGCTGTAACTGATGATGTAGTGCACACCATCTCTCATGCCAGTGGCTAGATGCACTTGGAAGCAGTTTTCTTCTATATTTTCAAAGACAAATGATGACAAAAGATACAATCTCTATAAATTACCCTAATCAAATCATTGTCTTCAAGAACTCTTGGTTAATCAATTAGTCAGTGTTCGCAGTTCTTATGAACATCACTTCAGAGCCTCCCATAATGTTGTTCTCTTCCAACAGGAAATATAAAGCATTTTCTTTAAAAAAAAAAAAAAAATCCCAACGAATTAAAACAATGGCATATATGGAAAACAGACAGAGAACTTCTGCAGCCATGTGGAGTTTATTAATGTAAAGCAAACTCTTTGGATTTACAGATATCACTGAGACAGCAGCTACTTGAATTTTTTTGTTTGATTGGCTTAGTTAGTATTTATACCAAGGTCTTTTTGGAGGGCATCTATCATGAATGAATGGAAAAGACCACTAGACCATCCCCTGAGCCCCATACTAATGCATTTTTACACCGTATGAGGCAGGTGCTGCTTCTGTGGCATACACTGCAGAGCTATTCCTTCACCTTCTCCAAGAGCCTTCCCATCTGCCCAGGAAAAACTTTTCCATCTCAGCACTATCTTCCTCCTAACTGAGAGGACTCAAAACAAACCATTTATAAGACACCTATGATTTTTGTTATCCGGAGATTTTGGATTTGGGATGTGTTGCTTTTGAGTTTTTTGGGGTTGCTGGGTGAGGGGAAGCGGTTTTGCTGTTTATTTGTCTTCCTCTTATTTCTTTGTGTGAGTTGTCTAGAAAAGGGCAAACAAGGACACAAAAGAGCATTCTCCCCACTAGGTTCCTTGTCATGGCAGTATTTTAAAATATCATTCAAAATCCATATCTAACATGAATCTTATGATACTGTGAGGGAGAATCAACCCTATTTTCTTTTTCAAGAGTTTCAAGATGAATCTTGTTTCATTAATAAATCATGTCATTAACGGGGAAATTTAATTGCAGTGATACTTCATGAATTCACAGTAAGAGCATGCTATATATTAGTGGTTGGCATATTGACTTACAGACTTGTGAACTCTTGTGAACTGTGGAAAATCGACACGTGCAGCTGTTAGGAAAATCCCTCCAAGATCACCAGAGCAGCTGAAGAGAGAGCGATATATTGAAAGGACTTCTTCAAAGCAAGCCAGAACCTGGATACATCTTCTGAGGGACCTTGGTGGTGCCATTTTCTAACATGACCTCTGCTTCACCTTCCTATTTGCGTTTGCAGCAGACATAAGCATCCCAGAATAGGAAGAGCAGCTGTTATCAGGCAGTTTTGGGTAGCCTGGGTGTCTTCAGGCCACAGCAAGTGTCCCAGGGCTGGATCAGCTGTGTAGCAGGAGAGCTTTGCCCTACATCTGAGAGAAGAGGTCTCTATCATGCCACAGGGCTGGGGTATCTCTCTTACCGTGATGGCCTCCATTCTTTTGAGACAGGCTGGAGACTTCGGTAGAAGCAGAGCAGTTTCTGTAGTCAGTCTATCACTCTATTTAAGTGCTGTTCTAGTTGTGGGGTCCGTTTCCCACTAGTTCCACAGAAATCCCCACGTGGATCTGACAATCCTAGGATCCCCTACAATCTCACATGCTTTCCAAGCAAGGGACCATGAAGGCGAAAGAATAACACCACACTTTTGGGCTGGTGGGTGCCCATGAAAGCCATTTACTCCTGCAGTTAGGCAGAAGGGAAGCAAAATACCAATTTTAGCGATCTGCCTCCCTCCTCACACACTCATACAACCATGACATCTGGAGTAGTGTCTTACATTTCCCGTGACCACATGGAGGGCACAGATACACGCTGAGGAGGATGAAGAACCTGGGGCAGGAGGTGCAGATTTGCCTTGGGGTCCTCCTGCTCCACTGTTAGTTGCACAAGGAGAAGTTGCTGAGGAGTGTCTAGGTCAAGGACACAAAAGCCTCAGTGCGCCTGCCCCCACTGGACCATCTGAAGGCCATTTCCACTTCCACAGCTCTCTGGAGAAGAGGGTTATGGTATGACCTGAAATTACCTCCTTTTTCTCGTTGGGCAGCTGATACACGGCTCCTGTGCCAGCTTAGCAGCAGAATATGAGCCTAGGAAAATTACCTGTAAAAGAAAACACTAGCAGGTTTATTATTCTTCTATACATAATTTTGCATAGGAAATGTATTGAAAAGTACCAACAAAACTTGGACTCTCAAGACCTGGTTCTCCTCAGTAAGTCAGCTACAGTAGACTGTGGGAATCAGTAGGCTTTGACTTGTAAGTTTATGTCAAAAAAGATGTGTAAATCTGTACATTCAAACAGCTATTATACAGCTTGAGCGCCACCAGCTTACACTATTTCAGATATTTAAGAATCTGACGTTGAAATCAAAAGATTACACAAGAATTGGTTTAAATCATTAAAAAAACCCGAGGCTCCAAAAATAAAACTCTCAAGAAGTAATCCCATTAGCTGCAGAAGAAAATATGAATTGAGCTCATCCCAAAAACTGAGAAACCACAAGACAAAGTTAAACAACTCATTTTCAGCAATCGTGCATCCATGAGGCATGGTTTTTTTGGTGCTGTGGTTACCTGATGGCTTGCTCTGAAATATACAGATTGAAGGGGTTACAGCACAAAGCTGTGTGCAGAAAGGTCTGTTGTATGCACTTTCCACCCCAGCTATGAATTCACACCCTGGGCTCAAAACCTGTTTTGAACTCCTCTCAGAGGCCACAAAAAGGAAAACCTTTTGCTCCAGCCAGCTGCTGTCCTCCCGTTCAGAGGCAGCAGTCCTCTTCAAGGCCAGCTGTGCTGAAAGCTACCTGAGGCATCCAAGATGCCGGCTGTGGCAGGGATGCTGCCTTGCCTGGCTGCAACAGGAATCATGGATGGAAGATGGGGGAAACAAATGCCACCCATGGACAAGGCCTGGGAGGCCAGATCTGAGCTGGTTTAAGGTAGATGAAGTGAAATTGCCTGCGATGAGACTTTTCGTGAGGGAACGAGAGCTCGCGTGCTGGTATCCAAAATTGTCTCTTGCTTTTCCACCCACGCTGAAGTTACAGATGGCATTTGTTCAACAGAAAGAGAGTGGGAAGCATCTTCAACCAGGTAAATTAATCTGCTCCCTTCTCCTTCCCCGGGAAAGGAACAGAGAGCTTGTTTTTGCTTCAGTGAATAAGATTACATCAGAAACTCCAAGAAGACCTTTCTGAAGAGCAAAAAAAGTTTCATGAACCTTTTTTGTTGCCAGGACTCAGCGATGCAAACAGATGCTGCATCACCATCCATGGACAGTGCGTAAGAGACACAACAGTCTCCTAAACAGACTTGTGCAATAAAAAATGACAGCAGGGAACGTGGAGTACAACTCCATATTGCAGGAACCCATCCTGACTTTTAAGAGCCTATATATGGCAATAGCTCTCTTTTCACTGTTACCAAAGTTCTTAAAACAATCCAATAACAATTTATCATTTTCATAAATGTTAGTCTGTAAAATCATACCCTCCTCCCTGCATTGCAGGGCCCTTACACCTAGTTGCAGATCAGAGTGAGGTGAGAAGGTTTTTTTCCAAGATTTTTAAGGTTTTGCTGAAGCACCAGCCATACTTCTCCTATGTCCCAAGGACTGATGATAACAGTTTTGGTGAGTTAGTATATCTCTTTCTCTCTTTCTCTCTCTATCTCTCTCTCCATTTCAAGTTGCATCTGAAGATCACATTCTTTGAGTATTTTCAAATTAGAGGAATATACACCAGAATGGTTTGTAGTTCAATGGCATTCATGAAAAAAGCCTGAAGAGAATATTTGCAGGACAATTCACACAGGCAGGGCTGTGAACAAGTGTGATAAGGCTACAGGTTCGGTCATATTAATATTTATACCATGCATTTACTACTTATATGTCTCTGCCTACGTATTTTAACAGAGATTGTGCAAAATTCTCTGAGCCTGATTCTTCACTCTTGTGCATTGTGCCAAAAGTTGTTGCTCTGTCTCTCTTCTACCTGTTTACCTATAGGCAAAATCAGAAGACAATCCCACTATATTCCTTTCTGTTTGCTACCTAGGAGCCATCTCCTTTTGTTTGTGGGAAGCAGTGTTTGCTACCAAACTCTGCCTCAGAAAGAAAGACAAGGCTGTACATAAGCATCTGAGTAAACTGTTTCACCAAGAAAACATGAGTTAAGCTGCCAGTAATAAGTATATTTATTGGCTAGACAGTAAAAAGTACTGAAGAGTTTAAAAAAAAATCTGAGTTATTTAAACTTAATTTATGACCAGGAAAATAAGCCCTCTCTTCCACTATTAATGTTTTTTATCTGGGCCATCAAATGTCACACCCTACTGATTTTGGATGTAAGGTCACTGGAAACAACATATCAGTGGTGTCAGCAATACAAATCAACTGAAATTCCCCTAAAAATAAAAATGTCAGGAGTAAAATAATAGGCAATAGTTATTTCACGGCATGAAAGACTTGTAATATATCAAGAGTTCACCTTTTTCTATCTTTACCATATATCACTTTGAACATTAAGTAGACCTCCATTTCATATATTTTAAATATAGATAATGTATCTAGCTAAAACAATAATCTCAGAGAAAAGTGCGCTGAAATGATTGTTTAGGCTTCACTTTTTAAAATGTCTCCTAATTTATACCAAATGAAGAAACAATAGCCCTGTCTATAAAAGGCAGTGCAGTGC
The DNA here is from genome assembly GCA_013399365.1 of Pampusana beccarii. NCBI lineage: Eukaryota > Metazoa > Chordata > Aves > Columbiformes > Columbidae > Pampusana > Pampusana beccarii. The sequence goes on from VWYH01005887.1 coordinate 1,179,133, forward strand.
ACCAGCTGATGATTTCTAAGAACATATTTCTGTGTTAATGGAATATGTGACTATAAAATTGACCTGGACCAATGATTTCAGCAAGAAGAAAAAGAAGGGGTGGCCCTTCACTCTGGCCGACCCTTCATTTGTCCAACGAAGAGAAGACCCAACCTAAACCGAGCATTGTAGGAAACTAATAAATGCCGCCGGGAAGGCAACAAGCAGCACATATTTATGAAAATGCCTCCTTTGAAGTTTCTGCGTAGATGAACACATCTGTATCTGTTAAATTGTCTTTATCATAAATGCAGACTTTCTTAGGCCATTTGTGACTGTTATTAAATGGCTACTAGAAAACAGGTTACTAATTTGGCTTGTATCACCATGCTGAATTAAAACTAAACATGCTAAATGTTACAGTGTGGTGCACCTGGCACTCACACAGAGAAACAGACCACTATAAACCCATGTTAAAAAGCCATAGCAACATAAATCTGCACACCCAGATCAGATGCAGTTGAGTTTACGACTGAGTAACAGCCCGCGAGCATTTGGATAGTTTGTGTTTATGTATAATGAGGAAGAGGATGGGGACAGACTGGCTCAGTGCTGTCACCTCACTTACCTCTAACGAATCTGGGCCCATATCTATGGAGCTTCCAGGCATGGGTACCTCTCGGGGTCCCTGAACACTCTTTTAGGGTACAAGCCCTTGATCCAGTGCCACAAATACGAGCAGGAGCCAGGAGCCTGGGTGCCCATCTGCAGCACCCCGTCTTGGGATGCTCACCAGTGCTGCCCAACAAGCAGGTGAAGCATCACCTTCCCCACAGCGGGCCTATAGGGAGACTCACCCAACTCTTCCTTGCATTTGCGAATCCTGTGACTCTGTCCCTTTCTTCTACCTCTGCCACGTCTTTTGGCTGATCCACGTGTCCTGCGTCCATTTCACCTTGCCTTCAGAAAGGAGAAGGAGGTGCTTACACTGCCACAACACAGCTGAAGGGTTTTGGCTCGCCATTTTGTCCTGTCTGGCAAAGGTGGGATGCAGCCCTACCATGGGCTGCCCTGTGCTCATGCAGAGGAGGTGCCCAGCTATTTGGCATGGCTTTTACTTAATTTGCTGTCAGACAGAATTCATAACTTTTTTTCTCACATCACTCCCTGTATGTTTGAGTGATATTTGTAGCAGGTATAAAATGTAACTTGCTGCGGTGACAGGCAGGATGGCAAACAAAGGGGACAAGGAAAAGTTGTTCTCACAAGGCATGATGAGATTAAATTATTTTCAGATGGGATGAACACGTCAGAATCTAAGCCAGAAATGCTCTCAGAAACTTCTAGAAATAAAATTCAGAGGCCTATGGGAAGCTAAGGTACCCAGGCAATAATTCAGGGGGAAAAAAAACCCTGCAATTAGTACAAACATTTCTTGTAAAGAAGAGGTATGATAGTGGTTAGAAAACACTTTTGATAGATTCTACCAGTGTCTCACTTAAAAAGTTTATCTTTAGGGTCCATTCCTAGGTCCATAAAGTCCTTCCATATCATATGGGAGCACAACAGAACTCCATTTTCTGGTCACATTAAAGTTGTGCGTGTCCAACGTTATTCAAATGCACAACATGCAGATGTGTTGGTGGTGGAACATGAGGTGACAACTCAGATAAGTGAAACTTCACAGATTAAGGATGAATCACGCCAGCCAGCTCCCGTATATGTTGTTCTAGCAGGGCTGATATGTTACTGCATCATGTGGAGCACAAGCCAAAAGGTATGTCACCCAGAAACGGTGGGAAGGGGGGATGCAGCCTGGAAGGTAGGAGAAATGTCAGCAGGTAGATATGACAGATAATTTCTCCTGTAGATGAAGTCTATTAAACAGATCCCATAATATTCTCATTACAGAGTCTGAAAGCACCTCAGTGATAAGAGAACTGCTTTTCTGTCTGTGTTTTGTGATAACTATTGCCATAGATACATGATTTTTCTATTTGTTCCCACACTTTTCCTTTGTATTGATTCAGCAGTTTTCTCAGGCAAGAGAACTGGGGTTTCATGGCAGTGACACATTCTAGCTCAGACCAGTAAGGCGTATTCCCCAAAAGAGAGATCCTGGAAACACATGTAATTTTTTTATCATTTGCATCATGCAAGAATCAAGATACTGACTTTGAACAACTGTGCATGTCATCCTTTTCATTCCCTGTAGTGCTGCCAAAATATTGTCCTCGGCATGAAAAAGTGAAATATATCTGATTAATACAGTTTCCCTATGTCAGAAACTCTCTGATCTTCCTTGTTACGATGCACTTCTCCATTGCTGACTCAGATTCTGATTCTGCCTCTCTCACGCATTACCCTGCTGTTAGGAAAGCTGATCCATGAAGCTGAGGTTATAGCAAATGTTACTTAACCTAATAACTGGTCCAACAAGTTTTGAAATGTCTTTTGATATTTTCTCCCTGGTTGTGTTTTCATTTACACTGTGTTGATAGCAGCTGAGTAGCAGCAACCACGGAGTTAGGCATAAAACCTGTATTTTCCTTCCCTGTGGTACACAAACATATTTAAACTCCAGAGGAACCTGTGAGACGGTCTTACTTACTCTGCTTGACCTGCAAGCATCCCCTTTCTCCACACTTTTAGCTGTAAGACATTTTAAAATCTATTCATGGCATAAAACACGCTAGGGGAAGAAATCCTTTATTTATCTGCAGTAGGTTCAAGACCACTACAGATAGACAAGGTCCATGCTGCTTCACAAATAGAAATCAGCCTTGACCTGTAGAAACCAATCATGGACTTATTGTGTTGTTTGTGTGACACAAACCCAGTGCTTCTTCCCTATAGAAAGTAAACTGAGATGACTAAACTGACTTCACTTGGTAATTCTCTCAGCAACCTGATCAAAATGATTAATGGTCATTCTGATCAAAGCTGGATTTAATTCAAGGTCATAGAAAAAAAAAAGATGAAAGGTCACTTTGCTGACCAACCTCTATTTATCTATGGATTTTTTTATTATTAAAGGAATTAATCTGATAGTGTTTCCATACACAACACATTAATTATTTATACATTTGATACAAAACGACTTCATACAAAGATTAAGATTGAGTCTTAAATTGCTGGCATGGGGCACAGAGATTTAGTCCTATGATGAACCTCATCTAGATTGACACAGCTGAATCCCAGTTTAAAAATGTACGTTTAAATGTGTACTGATCCCTGTATTACACAAAGCCAGACCTACTTACACCAAATGTTACATATGCTGGGTAAACTGAAGTCCAGAAATAAAACTCGCCTTTCAAAAATCTTGGCTTTTATGACACATTCACTGGCGTGTCTCTTTTCAAGAAGGCTTAGCCCACCATCTTCCATTTTGAGATTTGAAGGGAGAGATATGTTAAAAATGATACAGCAATTTTATTCAGTCCCCAGAAGTTTGAGGGGAACATTCTCAGCCTTAAAGCACTGAATTTCAGTCAGAAGTAATTTCTATTGTTGCTTCATCCTATTACTTGCAAAGTCAATATAATTAGAGGCATATTCAGTTCATTACCAATTTGAACCCGTGCCCAGAATTTTTCAGTCTGTTGCTTTTTCAAAACACTTTATTAAAAACTTGTTTTGCTGTCACACATTTTAAAGGGAAATAATATCTCACAACTAATCATTTATTAAGATAATGTAGCCACACAATGCAGAAAAACAATGTGACCTCACTAGAAACAGATGGAGAGTGAGAAATAAACCTTTGCTTGGTTGCACATGAATATTTTGAACTTACACTTGAAATACGTATTAGCTGTATTTTCATCCCAGGAGTGATAAATACAACATTAGATTGAAAAACAATTATTTCTCTTGCTTTCGGGCATACAATACATTATTACCTGGACTCATTGTTTCAAATAATGCCTTCTGAATTGTCATGTGTTTTTCACTTCTCATAAATGCCTATAATGAGAGACAAGAAACCTGAGCAAAATGTGAAAACTATTTCATCATATTGCTGTTATTTTGTTCTTTTCTTTCTGCTGCCTCATTAGGCCACTTGTCAAAAATCCCATAGCAGAGAGCAAAGGTTTCCATTTTCAGTGATGGATGACGGGCTAGAGTGATCTCTTAAAACTGGAGACAATGCCTGCCCAACGCAACATCCTTTGATGTTAAGGGGAGGTTTTCCGTGGATTAATGTTAAAAGAAACCTTTATATATTAGTCACAGGATCCCACAAAGCTCACATTAGGAACCATGCATGCCGAACTCACTATCATCACTAAATATTGGGTGACCACTTTACCTGGTCTCTGGCAAGTGTTAGCAATGGTCTTGTTGCCTTCCCCCTGTGTGCACACAGGGTTGCTGCTGGGGCTGTACACAAAGGTGTGTGTACACCGGTGAAAACCGGTTCTCCATACACTCTTCAAAGCTTTACCCAGAAGCTCAAAATCTCCTGTATCACAGGGACTTGGTTTCAGCAGCACACCTTAGTGGTGGGACAGCAGTGAAGGGGCTGTGCCTACCACCTGGCCCCGTGATGCCCATTGGCCTTGCTGAAACATGCGTGGGGATTGCCAATAACTCCCCAGGAGGAATGTTAAAGAAATACCTCCTGACTCATGTTTACAGCTCCAAGGGAGGAGTTTGGAAGCCCTGCAAAGAGTTTGGGTAAGGGCAGAGTGATCCCAAAAAGTGATAGGGGGAGCCAGGATGCAAGTTTTTCATGAGAACTGGACTGCCCCTACCTAAGTCCTGTTGGCCTTGTGGAAGCATCATGACAACTTTCTAACTGTATACCCAAGGAGAGAAAAACCTCTCAGAGCTTCCCTGTAGCACAGGATTACACTTTAAATATTATAGCACAGCTTACAAAACTGGTCTCTGAACCACTCGTGCAGGTCCCCATTTCCCAGTACATCCCTCAGCCGTGTCTAGCAGGGGCCCATCCCTGCCCACTGTTAGTGCAGGTTACTGAGAGAAAAAACAGGTCTTCCAGTAAAAGCACCAGTAGGGGGAAAGTGCCTGAAGTGCAGAAAATTGCCAGGGAGAGGGTCTGGAATGGATGATCTCCCAGACAGTACTTTCAACAGTATTAAATGCCTCTATGGCTATTATTTATTCATTTCATCCTTCTTACAGGCAGCATCCCTCAAGAGCAAGTATTCACCCATCTATATATATATGTGAGTTTTTGTCCCTTTTGTTTTTCATGTGCTTTGTCATTTGCTTGATTTTCTTTACCTTCCTCCTTTTTTTTTTCTCTCCCGCTCTTTTGTTTTACTGTTGTTGTTTTAATTTTTTCCTCTGCATTTTTTATTCTTATTCTTATTCTTATTCTTATTCTTATTCTTATTCTTATTCCTATTCTTATTCTTATTCTTATTCTAGCTTGTCTTCTACTCCTGGCTTCTTCTCATTAAAATATCAAACAACTGAATAGTTAATATTGACAGACAGACATAACCACCACATGGCTTTTAAGTTGATACCTTGCCATCACTGAATGTCTGAGGGAAACTGAGTCCTTAAGAGCTAATAATTAGGGCTGCTTGCAGATTCATGAAAAACATATTTAAATGGTTGCACTTCTTTCAAAATATGTTGCAGTCATGGGGGGCATAAATGTAATGTTTTATTTGTTTAAAAAAAAATCTTTAAGAGTGTGTTGTTTAGGGCAGATAAATATACAGGCTGAGATGACCCCAGGCTGGTGCCATCCTCCTGCTGAGATAGGAATGGCAAAATTCTGTAGTGAAGGGATGAAAACACAAAGCCTGAAGTAGCCCAGGGTTTGCCAACACACAGGGTATTCCTATAAGAGGGAATACTGTGGTCTCTGTGTACCTGCGGTCGGGGCAGAATATGGCTGAGGTGTTAACACAAGGATCCATGGCCTTGACCTGCTCTGATCGTACTTTTTGGACAAATGGTAACGCACAGAGGACTAACACTTCTGTCACAGTACTAAGGCTGTAGGGTTTTCATACGTCCTTACCTGTCCAAAGCTCACTGATTTTTGGCTAGTTTTTTGCTGTTTAATCTTCTATAGGGATGTAAATATCTCAGCAGATATTTACATGACTTTCAGTCTGAAATAGGGATTGCAAGCAAGTTCTTAGTGGTCCATGGCTCTGTTATGATACTTCATGAGGGAAACCAAAGTTTGCAACACGTAAGGATTCATAAATCCAGATTATTTGCAGATTATAGACCAGATATTTCACCTGGCCTCTGCAACTTCTGAAAAAGCCTGTCACGCAGCAGCAAAACACAGTGACCCAGAGGTGGGAATCTGGAGCTCTTGCTGCCCTTGGCATGTCTTTCTCATCCGGGGCAAACCGCAGTCAATCAACCTGGCACATTGCACAGACACGGACTTGTCCCTGAGAGGGCTAAAGGGGTTGACAGAATGGTGCTAAAGGCATTTCTACAAGAGTAGTTACTACTTGGATCCTCTGGAAACCACAATGTACAGATAAATCAATCACAGACTAACCACAGCTGGCATTAGATAAATTCACACCTCATGAATGGAAGTGAATTGTCTTCTTGTTTGGTAATTCAGTTGTTTAGTCCCAAGATCAGTTTGCCAGTTTGAATCAGTGCAGATTTCTGTAACTCAGCACTGCACGTCACAGCTTGAGTAAAACAAATGCTCCAGTCTTCTTTGAACTTCTGAGTATTTTGACCTTCAGAACTTGTACCATGAATTTTTCAATTAACTAGCTCATAATTAAATCAACTGATTAAATAAAGAAGTTTTAGTTGATAAAGTACCGTTATGCATTCAGATGGCATGGGAGTTTTAATGATATGTAGATTGTCTCTAAGAACAGCTCAGAAATAGACTCCATCCTCCTACACAGCTTCATGGGTCCCTCCCAACCCCATAGCACCCTTCGCTGTCCAGGCAGCCCACCCAAATGAGGCACAGCGGCTCTGGAGACAAGGATTCAAGACACTTTATCTCTGCCCTTGGCTCCACAGATGCTGGCAAGGTGCACTGCTGTTTTGTGCCTCCATTTCACACTCCAAAATGAAGCTGTGATGCCACCCCTGCTATGGGATGCTCCAAGAGGAGCACGATCTCCCTCAAGCCTGAGGCAGCCTTGCAGCACAAAGGTATATTCAAGCAGTGGCTCTAGAGTTAGGAAGGGAGAGGTTGTCACCGTGTATTTTTCAGTGAAGGGCATGTCTGATAAAAGCTGGAGGAAAAACAAGACAAAAAGGAAAAAATGGACATTGCTCAAGCAAGTCTTGGGAGATGTGGCATTAATAAAAGTAGGGGTTTTTGGCTGAATGCTGATTGAAGCAAGTTTGTAGTTGAAAATGAAGATGCCCTCTCCTGGTTTTTTTATTTGGCTTTTGAGCAATAGACGCTGGTTTCTATGTAAATAGGTGGCTTGCCTAAAGTATTATGGTCCACATGGATTCCCCCCTTTAATGCAAGCAACTTACAGAGTTTTCAGTCTTGGTTCACCACTGGGCCCAAGCACCAAGAGACACTGGGTGAAACTCCACCACGTTACTATTGCAGGTATCTCAAGCCCAAGCCACCCTTGTCCTTGCTTGAGCAAAAAGAGTTTTCCATTGTATATGAACTTTACCTGGTTTTGCATCATTACCAGACTACACCAGGAAAAGCTGCTTGACTTAAAGGCATCATTTGGCATATCGTTCCCCATCCTTCAAAGGTGACCACCTTGAAAAAACACAATCACAACAACAACAAAAAAATTTCTTGGAGGACAGAAACAAAGCACTCGGGATTTTTCTAAAAGCTCTTTACACCTATTCCTCAATGTAAATGTTTTTTTTTTCCAAATGTAGGACTTGATATGCCACAAGAAGCCACATACCTACTGCTCAGAGTCTAAATTTAGACTCTTCAGAACTGAAACTATACCAGAAGAAAAACGTTTAACAATGGGCTTTATTTAATTTGACATATCCCTCTTGCAAATACTTGCCTTGCAAAATCCTTTAGTGTTCATTTAAGTAGGACAGTTTCTTTCCTTTGTGTAATTCAAGTGTGGCATAAAGCGGGAGCTACAGATTTAAAACACACACACATCCAAAGTAGAAAGATAAAACAAGTGTAAAACAACCAAACTGCTTAATGTTGCAAGTGAGGAGTAAGAGGAGGAGGGAAAGAGAAGAAGGAAAGAAAAAAATGCCAGAAAGAAAAGAAAATTTAAAAGTTGCACAACATTTTGCTGATTCTTCTCAGGCAAGGATGCATGTAATATTTATCACATTGTCAATATTTTGACATTGTCACTTAAATATCTCACTATTAAAACAACCTGAAAAGTGGTAATGTCATATTAATACCAATTATTAGTGTTATATACAACAGATCAGCTTCCTTGCATGCATGCCTTCTGTCAGTATTTCTTCTGTTTCATTTCCCTTTTGTGGAAGTACACGAAGGGGAGCAGGATCTGCTCCTACTCCTCCGCAAAGCCATAATCCCATGTTTGGGACGTGAGACCTAACTCCTCTATGATGGACTATGATGATGTAGACAACATGTAATAGGATCAGAAAAATCAAAAACTGGCTTCTTAGAATCAAGTTAATGTGTTTACTAACAGAGAGGAACCCAAAACCATAAAATAATTCATACTCCGTAATGACACTAAATGGAATGTTTTTTAAAACATTTTCAAGATGTATTACTAGATTTTTAATTCCTAAACTGTGCAAATAGCACATTTGTTTGATTCAGTGTCTAAAAATAAACTTTTACTACTTTTTATTCCTGCTAGCACCGAAAAAATTAACACAGCAAAGGGAGAGAGTATGAGAAGCGTATGAGACCACCTCAGCCCACTCATCAACACAGCTCTTAAGGGCACTCCCAAGTGCGTAGTCCACCTTTGCCCTTAGCTTCGCATCTGCAGCCCCACTGGTAGGTGTCTCCTGGTGGTTGAAGAAGAGATGCAGTTTTGGTCTGTGTTAGGAGGAAGAAAATGTAAATATGGTTTTCCAAAGCTCAAGCAGCTATGTATCATGATACTGATGTGTAGGTGGATCTCAGATGGGTATTTAAACAGGTGATAGTGGCAAGAGATGTCAGACTCTAGATAATTTCTGAGCAAGATACTCATTAGATGATGGCGAATGTGGAAGGCACAACCATGAAAGAAGAAACAAAGATCAGCTAATAGAGAAGCAAAAAGAGGCACAGGTTTGCTTCACTAGAAAAAAAAGGAGGAGTATGAATAGACAAACAATGAGAGGACAAGAAAGATACTCAACCCCAACAGAAGAGAGAAAGAGGCTGCACTCAAAGAAAGAACAAGGATGTTGCATGAAAAAAAGAAAACCCAGAGGACTCTATAAGGCATTTTTTCTCACATTGACAAGAGGAAGGCCTTTGTGACCAGTGATTTTTATCAAGAGTAATTGAGAAGACTGTTGTCAAAGCCAGATTTAGACAAGAGAGTGGGTACTGGCAGCTAGCAGCAAGGATGTGCTGTACGGATGGAAAAGATCCTGACTGGAAAGAAAGAAAATCCACTAGCTGTCCTTTATGGAGGCAAAATGACACTGCCATAGCCACATTAGAGGTGATCAGGGACGGCTGCCAGGTGAAAATGCAGAAATTAATCAAGTTACAGGTGCACTTAAGTAGGCAAAGAGCAAAAGCATGACTCAAGGTAGGATAAGCCCATGGCTCATGGGCCAGTGCTATGAACAAGGTGCTGGGATGGGTGACCCTACAAAAGGGTTCACAGTGTGAGAACTGCTCTTAGGAATGGACTCCACATGGATAACTCTCAGGATTCCGTTTGCAAAACTGATAAAAACTTTAAACTAGAAACAGAGGGGAGAAGGTTGGGAGACTCAATCCCCATACTTGATTCTAATGCAAGGCAAAAAGGAAGATCAGATAAATGGGACTATTGCAATGGGTAATAGGACACAGAAGGGGAGAAGAATAGGCAGCAAGAGAATATGGGAATAATATTGAAGAGAAGAATAAATGTTTGTGTAATACATTTAATGAAATTTGCTATTTAAAACTGGATTAAAACAGAGAAAATCAAGAGAAATGCTGTGCATTAAGACCAGATACATATAGGAAGTAGAATCCCTGGTGCAGAACAAAAGAAAAAGATATTACAAGAGCAACAGAAACACATTGCAATAGTAATCTTGTCTCAAAGACAGGCATTAAAAGATATGCATTATTTTTAAAAAAAGAAGAAAAGGTAAAAGGCAGTGAGGTAGCAATTCTCATTAACTGATGAAGCAGACTGAAAAGAAATAAGAATTGATTGCTTCAGTAAAACCCAGAAACAGGCTAAGTCAAAAATCACTTTTGGAAAGCCTGAAAAAGAGCATGTACGGGAATTGAAAAAGAGTCTGCCACTCACTTTGATGGGTAGATTTTGTTATGGGTGGGAATCACCATCCTGTTACAAAAAAAATCTAAGGGAATACATTATTAGAAGAGTTTCAAGTTCACCATGCAGTAAGTAATGCTTCCAAATACAGAAGGACAAACAACCTTTGCATGCAAGGACCAAGTTTCTTCAGCAAGTAGTTCCAGGCTCTAAAGAAACATCACGTTAGATACAGGCCCGGCAAGTACCAAAATGCTTCAAGGTAACTGCTTGTAGCATAGAGGTTTGGTCTAAATGACCGTGAGCTGATTCAATTTTAAATAAGCAGAACAAAAACAGACCTAGACCCCTGATCTGGGAGTTTGAACTTGAAATGTCCAGTAAGCCAGAAAGTAAAATCTTAAGACCTTTAAGATCTGAATGAAGTAGGGACTTGGCCACAAGGGTAGAAAAATTCCTATGTATTTGCACCCCCAACCCACCCTTCCAGCACAAAAGAAAGGGGAAAATTCTTTGTGGAGTAGGACAGACACAAAAAGGGATCAGGAAAGAGCAGACACAGACCAAAATAAAGAACCAACCAGCAACGAAAAGCTTATTTAAGGTCAAGAAGTGCAAGACTGAACTATGACTTGGTAAGACTCAGGCTGTGGGAGATCCTGCCAAAGAAACACACAGCAGGTGTGCATCAAAATCACAAACACAGAATCACACAGAATGGTTAGTGTTGGAATGGACCTCTGGAGATCATCTAGTCCAACCCACAATATAAGTAAATCCACAACCCCTAAAATAAGTAAACATATGGACAAACTAATACCAGTATTATATTTGGGGCGTTTTTCACTGGACCTCTGTTTCAGTTATCTCAGTGTAACTCAATTTTTACCAAGATCTGCTCAGCAAAGAACAGCATACGAGCTTCCAAGACAGATTGGAGCTGGTTTATTCTGGCAAGATCTGTGCAGTCTATAAGCCTACCCCGTCCCATGTCATTGCAAACTACTTTGCATGGCACTGGATGTGAGGAAATGAGAACGACTTAGTTCCATGTCACCAGTCTGGATATTTACTTACCCAGATGTATCAACAGCACCATAAATCGTCTCACCATACCAAACTACTTTCAACTACAGGAACTGCATAAGGGGAGCAAGTACCATCTTTGTGCTTTTATTTACATTTCATAGTGGCTGTTAGATAGCCATTTGGAGAGAGTAGAGTTGGCAGAAATGGTTGAGGAGGAAAACACAGCTGAGGAAAGGGTGAAGAACTTTATATACTAATTAGCCCAGTACAGAAGAGAACCTGATGCTTAGGAAGAGTTTGAAGCTGGCTATTGCAGAACAAATGCCATGCAAATAGGAACAGGCAGCACAAACTTATGACAACACAACCCCAGGGCTGTGCTGTGAGTGCAGACAGGAGGAATCACACACACTGGCAGTGAGCATTAGCCCTCAAAGTGTTTTGGAGGCAGGGATGGTGTTTATACTATATTTAAATAGTGACTAGTGCAAGAAGGTACTCAGTTTTGGCTCAGGTTTCTGGATTCAACTGTAACAACTACAAAAATTAAAAGAGCACAGTCTTGGGCTTGTTTACGCTGATCACACCAATGAGTAACAGTGGGTACCTGTATCACTGTGGCAGGCAGGATGCATTCAGGCTTTCTTCTGCAAGTCATCTGAGACCCAGCATTTCACACCATATGCCACAAACTTCAGTTATATGCAATGCTTTCTGAGCATAATGACTGGACTGTGGTGAGAACTGTCTTAATTGGGCAGGTGCTCCTGGGAACACTGAACCCATGGCCAAATGTGAGAATCAAAATAAACGTCTGGCTGCAGCCAGGACAATTCCAATCTAACCACAGCTCCCTTCACTGTGGGGTACCTGGTGTGGATGGGAAGCATCCCAGGTGACCTGTAAAGCCCAAATCAATTTTTTAATTATAATCCCACTGAGGGGCTGGGGTTGGTGAAGGCAGTACAGAGCACCAGGCCCACCTAGCATGATGGGCAGGTATTCCCCAGCCAGCATCATGGCACCTGGGCTAAGAGTAGCCCTTTGACTACACTGGAAAGCTAAGGATGGGGGCAGCAGTGACCTGCACCATTCATGCAAGGCATGGGGATCCTTCAAAGCCCTCTACCAGTCCTTTGATCCCTCCAGTGCTACTTCCCAGTGTCACTGGGGTTTTCCCAGCCCAGTTGTTCCTCCTAAGCATGTTCTAGAAATGGCTGTCCACTGTGTCATTTCAGCACACTACGGCACATGACAAAGATTCCTAATAACATCTCCCCAGAGAATCCAGAATTTCTTTTTTAGGGTTACAGAAACTTTTAAAAACATTGGGTCCCACACAGGGTACATGCCTCCACCAGTGTGAAAATAACATGTGTGGTTTTGCTCCTTCAGGCGACTTCTTCGTGCATCAGGTAAGTGATTAATTACACTGTCAGTCAGAGCTCTCCCTTTCAGGAAGATAAAAAGCATGTGCCTGCATAGATGTTACTTCGCTTTAGCTGCCACACAGACTCAAGGATGGATGTGACAGGTTGCTTCTGTGGCTCCCAGTCCTGGGAGCTGCCCCTTAGATTCAGCATGGGATTCCGTGAAGTGTCGCAAAACAGCAGCCAGAGCTAAAGTTTGGGCTTCTGGGCATCACCTGGCTACACAACCCACTGCAAAGGCTGCAAGGTGAGGACAGCATGGAGTTGCTCTCATATCTAAACCCAGCGAATGACACACACAGTCCCCGCTCCAGGCTACAGCGTAACTTTGGCAGGGGCAAGAACTCTGGGCTTCATGCTTGGCATATCCATCGGGCTGGGAGCTCGTGGACGGAGTCAGCAAAAAGCTGCAGCCAAGCCAGGATAGGTGTCCCTGAAAAACCAAAATATATATGTATGAAAGTGGTATGAGGAAAGAAAGGACTGGACAAAATTCACAAGCTGAGGAAGCAGCCCTGTCCTATAGATATCTTCAGGGAGCCCATTTTTACATTTCCCACAACCAGACACTTACCAAAGGAGGAAAACGTGGTTCTTGATAGGCAATCAGTCCCAACTCTTTACTTGACTTACCTCCATCCTCACAGCACCACCTTGCTATCCCCATAAACATTTTCTCCAAGAGTGATGACACAAACTGTTGCAGAGCTCTGCTGGCTCTACCCAGTTAAACGCACTGTGGGGAGAGGACGGTTGCTGTTTATGGGGCTTTTCTAATGAGGGATGATCCAGAAAGATTTTTAAACTTCTCATCATCACAATATGACAGCCACGAGGGTAGTGAGCATTGTACAACCAGGTTGGTCCACTGCCAACCAGGTTGATATTTACCTACAGCATGTGGGTGCCTGTACCAAACAGTTTGGAGCATAAAGAAAACCTGCACAAGTCCTACTTTATTTTCTACTGTACTGCCTAATAGATGCTCTGTCAAGTTATACATTTCTTGCTGTGACAAATTATTCTTCTTCTCCTGACAGGACGTCCAGCTGAGTCCGCTGTGCTCAATTAGGAGAAAATGCATATTTTAATCCGCCCCATGGTGTAGTAACATTTCACTCTGTGGCCTTGGCGAAGGCACCATTTAACTATTTCTGCAGTGGTTTCACACACAGCACATTATTTCAATGCCAGCAGTATTTCCGTCTGTTCTAGTTTCCCTGGTAGTACTCCCCTAGGCATTCGGATGTGGACAATTAAAGCCCACTTTATCATTTTGGAACCAATCATTTCCTTCCCCTGATACAGTTCATCACTACACAGCACCTGCTCTTACCATCACAACCATCTTTGCTTCTCCAGGCCTCCGCAGTCTAGTGGTAAGCTGTTATGACCATTCTCCACTGATGAACTGGCAAAAAGAGGTCCTATACCCCTCCTAAAACAATGCATTGGGTCTCTGCCGTCCTCAACAATCATGACCAGCTCCAGATATCTTCCCATCTACAGCAATGAAGAGAGATCACCTGAAAACCACAGAGCCTATGTTATACGGAAGAAAAAGGTTACCTCTTTTCAATAAATCATGAGGACATCTGAGAAATGTCTTCTAATGCTGTAGTAGCACTCAAAAACTACCCAGACGTGACTCAGCAGTCATGGAGAGCTGATGAGATGGGAACCCACACGACATTACTTTTATGGTGCAATATGGCTCTCTTCACTGTTTGCAGGGAAAATAAACAATTACGGGTTATTTGTGGGGAAAAAAACAGTCCGGAGAGAGAAATAAACTGCACTAAAAAAAATAAAAAGGGGGTGGGAAGATTCTTTACAGGAAATCAGGATCTCTGCGGAAATATTCAGTTGTGCTGGTTCATTCAGGACTGGTTTTGTCCAGAGGAACGGCACTGCTCTTTTCGATTGCTTCCAGGCTATTTTTAGCCCACTGAGTCTCATAAATACTTCTAGAGAAATCTTTAATTTCAAGTCCAAATTTTTAGCCTTTCAGCTTTTTGCAAAGGATTTTCTTGTACACTGTTTTGCTTACCTGCAGTCAGAGGCTTGATCATTCAAAAACCTTGTTTGTCCAAAACAAACTCATGGTCCCTGATGTACTCAGTAGCCTGAAAATCCCATTAATTATTTGAAACCATGTTTAGCTGAATTAATTCGATATCTTCTACTCAACTTGGATAACAAAGGTTTGACTACATTTCTTTTATGTGAAGTGTGCTCTCTGGTACTACTTACCCTATTAAAAATATATCTTGCCTTTTAATCAGCACAAGGAAAACAAAGATAAGCCTGCTGAAAAGAGCCTTGAAAAGCAGTTAAAAGTAGCAGAGGAATTACGTGCAAGTCTGTAGAGTATATTTATGGTTATAAAACATCATATAAAAATTTAATTGGTACCCATGAAAGGCACCAGCAGCTGGGTTGAGAGGGTTCTCCACGGAACAGTTCAGCAAGACAGCAGCAGAACAAACGTTTGCCTTTTCAATGCACTCAAAGTCTGTCTTGGAGCACCAGTGCTGAATGGTCAAGCTTACTTACCCTGTTTCCCCAAAAATAAGACAGAGTCTTACATTAATTTGTGCTCCAAAACTTATTACTTTTTTACATGTATAGCTGCCTGGACACTATTTAAATTGACTTTTTTATGAATTGTAACTAGGGCTTAATTTTGGAGCAGGGTTTATATTTCGAACATCCTCAAAAATCCTGAAAAATCATGCTAGGGCTTATTTTTGGGGTAGGTCTTATTTGGGGGGAAAGACGGTAGTACTGACCTTCTCTCATGTGGCCAGCCAAGGCTGGCCAGGGAAAGGGATCAGTGTATATTCTGATTAAACGACTCAAGTTAAGGGTTCCTGGCTTTGTGTTGGTAAAGGCAGTCAAAGCAAACAAATCAAGCCAGTTTGAGATTAGGATTGCCGTACTTAAAATAAGATTTTAAGAAATGGTCACCTCTCGCACCACATTGCAATACATCTGCAAGTCAACAGATTCATCCACTGTAGCCCCGGTGGGTCTGGTATCTAGTAGGGCAAGTAGTCTGTTACAACCAGCTGGGTGATCCCAGGACTTCTGAGGAAAATCCAGTGGCTTTGAGATATGTCAGCTCCCTGGTTAGCAACAGGTCCAGTAGCTACCTTAGATATGAAGCGGAGACATGTACACAACAATGTGGGCTTTCATTAACAGCACCTTGTTTCCGTGGGAGAGCACCGAGTTCGTACTTCACATGGTTTGAGCAGCTCATGGAACACCACTGGTCACGTTGACACTGTGCATCACTGTCATTTGATGTGGTGGGTGTGCTGCACAGTCACTGCTACTGGAGAGACAGCTCAACCATTAACTCCTTTGAGCTAGTTGTTATTGCTTTTTATTGCAGATCTGTGCCGGATCTGAAACAGTGCCTTAGCAATGAAAAGCTCCCCAGGAGATATGGGAATATCTCATTAGCAAAATTACTTTTTTCCAAGAGTGGTTTTTGTGTAAACATAAAGACCTCCATTTACAATGAGAGTGTTTCGGCAGCCATCTCTTCTTCCTATTTAAATGTAATTTGTCAAGAACAGGTATTATTTTCTTGTATTCATATGGAAAGAAGCAAGATCCTTCAAGAGTTGGCTGATGAGGTACGTGTTTCAGGCAATGATAAGTAAAAAACGCAAATGTAATCTGGGTGTGGCTCTTGTTTAGTTGTTTTCCTATTGCTGAGCTGCTTTATCTTATTCAGCTAATCCGGACCCCATCATAGCAGTGTCTTACTGGGTTGTGGTATCACGTGTGGCTCACATCACAGAAAAGAGTGGAGGAGAGATGTTTTACAGGACTTTTTTGAAGCAGGTACAACCCCCACTTGCTGCCCAGTACAGTTGGCTCAGACCACGCTCAGCCAGAGACAGCGGTCACCCCTCCAGCAATTTCTGTTGTTCTTTACACCCCAATGGGAGACAAGCAATACTTAATGTAGTTTTGCTGTCTCTTTTTTTTTTTTTTTTTTTTTTTTTTTTTCAGTTAAGGAACCAGGAACAAAGAGAGAAAGTGAGGAAGGGCTCCGGGAAATTCAGTTAGGGAAACAATGACATGTCTATGTCTGCCTTCAGACAAATAACTTTTAGGTTGAGGCTTGAATAACCTTGACTTGTTTTCACAAAACAAAATAAGCAAGTTTGGGAGATTGTCACCAGGTCTTGAAAGAATAATGCAGGAAGGAGACTGGATAAGACAGGAGAAGTGGGAGGTGTAGCATTTTACTTCTGAACACTGTGGAAATAGCATGGGTGCGTGGGTGGGTTAACAGAGACTTTAGGTCCTGCACAATTCACAGAAATGGGCTGTAGGACAAGGATCAGCTGAAACAACCCTGATTGTACAGCCTCAGTGCAACCGGTCAGGCCAGAGCACCAGCAGACTGACGGCAATTTGGGTGACTGGATGTGCTGTTAGACCACAGAGGCATGGGAATACCTCTTCCCTGTCAAAGGTGACCGTATTGAATTCCCTGGAACATTATATGGATTAGGATGCTGATGATCACTTCTTTTTCCCAGGGGACATGTTGTTTCCCTACTTTCACCAAGTTAAATCCATTTCACTTGATCTCAGCTTCCCACCCCAGTGATATATCAAATGCAAAAGTGAGACTTTTTGGTACTTTCTTGGTGACAGATTTCTCACTCTAGAAAAAAAGAAGAAGCAGCAAAAAACTCAGGTCAAAGCCTTGATCTGGCAAAAGAGATGTTATTCACCAGCAGCTAGGAGTTGCCAGCCCACACCCAGTGAGCACCAAACAAGCAGTGCAGACATCTACCCATGGGAGAAGACATCCTTCTGAGTGTCACTGTCTCAGGGACAGAAGCATTTACGCCACTGTCTCTATCATAACTTTAGAATATGGTTGACAAAGCAAGTCTCATTAAAAACCTGAAGATAATGAGTTACGAGGTCAAAAAGGACATTTTAGTCCAACCAGTGCCAGAGCTGAAGAAACTCAGCATTCGCAAGTCCCAGTCCAGCACCCTGTCAGAGCTTGTTTTCTCCAGACCTTCTTACTTACCCCTGGATGCAACAGCAGCAGATTTGCATGCTGCCTCCACTCCAGTGAGACTCACCTTCAGAGAAGGATAGCAGATAATTATGAGGAAGCCCTCTGATGATCAGTTCATTTGCAATTCCTCACGAGCATGGTTTTGGGATTGGCATAATACCGGCCACTCCAGAAAGACGAATCAAGAGAGATGTGCAAATGGAGAGATGAGCATTTGTCCTTGAGGGAGGACGTTTAGCATACCTAGAAACACAACCATTTTTAAAATTAATTAATCCCCTTAAGGAATTGTGAGTGATGGATTAGAGACCTTAACTGGGGAAGCAGTCTGTGACATGCTGTGTGTTTGAGGAGGCACTGAAAAAGAACGTGAGTTTGCAGTCTCATGTGCTTAAGCAAAACCATCAGCCTCAGAGCGGAACATATTTATTGGCTGGAGAAGGAGAGGCTCGGGGGGGACCCTCAGAGATATGTGCAAGCAGAGGAGGATCTGCAGCACCTACTGCTGTCCAGCCAGCTCTGAGAGCAGCTGTGTGAGAAGAAGAGGGGAAAAGCTTGACACAGAATCACCAGGGAGGAAAATATAGCATGCAATGACATTTTGAAAACATATTCTGGACTCTGAGAAACATCTAGATAAGCAGGATAGCAGACGATACATGGGTTTCTTATTTTAATGTAAAGAACAGCAGGACATTGCTTTGGATGTGCTTCCTTGCTAAATCTGCCTGTTGGTTTCTGAGTCTGAGTCATCTCTGTCTTAGTATGCAATGTGTTCCACCAAGTAATGAGATTTCTTTGAGTTTCCACTGTATTAGATTTCGCTACACATCAAATATTTAATAAGAATTAGCATCCAGCTATCCTGCCTCCTCTCCTCCACAATAATATTAACTTCTACTGAGACACCAACATTTTGCGATTCACAGTGCTGCTTTGAAGGGTAAGTGAAAAAGCTCTGTATATTTTTTCCAAGGGATTTGCTGTGGCCCTCTGCAAACACACAGTAATTAAGAAAAAGAATGACCAAGAGAAAAACACAGTAAAATGAAGGTGTGAAAAGAGACTTCTCATTAGTCTTTGTGTCAGTTACAGTATCTGAGGAACAATTTCATAGCAATAGCATATTTATTTGATGTGGCACAGATATCTGGGCTCACTGTTACGGATGGCATTTGCTCTTAATGCTTAAAGTACCTCTTTAACAAAATGGCACTCCATAAAAATTTAGTGTGTTCCTACTGTAATTAAAAAGCCCTAGTCATTTTTGCATTTATGATATAAACTATAATAGCTGTAAAATCCCGCAATTAATTTGTGCCAACATTTCATACTTGAGAAATTCTCATTACAAATTTCATTACTTATTCACTTATCTGTAATTTGTCCTATATAACCTAAAGAATATTAACAAATTTAGAGTCACTTTTGCTCTATTAAAAGCTAAATAGAAAAGCCTTTCACCTAGCAAGGCAATCGTGATATCATTCTCAAGCCTGCTCCAAAATGGTGGTGAGCTACAGCCAGGCTATACAAAAAGAGATATTCTTTATGAAGCATAAGCCATAAATGACACACAAAAGCCCTCTGGAAACTGTGTGATGTATCCTGAGCTAATCCACTGCACCCTCATCAGTTTAAAAGCATTACAAGGCTTGAGTGTCTCACACTGTGGCTGTGAATATGGCACACAGATACCTAAGGGCAGAACTGGCAATACAGCAACAAGGAAATAGTCACATATCCAGCCAAAAGAGACTACGCAAAGTCCAAAAGACAGGGATTTCTGTTCCCCCTTCCCTCTCCAGTTTTCTTCCCTGCTGCTCACAGCCATTATTTGCACTCTGGATGTCCGCAGGACCTGGAGGGATGTAAAATCTTGAGGAGCACTGACACAAAGCCCCAGTTTTCCTCCAAATAAGTGACAGCACCACCAGAACAAGGCAAAAGAAAGGACCAGCAGGAGAGGGCTGAGAACGTGAGCCAGCAGGAGTGGGAGAGGAACTTTGCTCCTCTGTAGCTTCTCCCAGTTGCTGAATTCTGACGGTGCAACAGCAAAAACGCCCGACTGCTCTTGACATTTTGACTATATCTTCTATATAGCTTTGTCTTCTCAGTCACCTCCTCTGGAGCCAGCATTCCAACCCAACAGATGACAGAACTCTGTTGAAAGCAGCTTAAGTAAAGAAAACCATCATCTCCAAGACAGCTGACAACACCTTCCTCCATCCAAGTCCAGTTTAGCTCTGCACAACCTCAAAGCAGCATTTCCAAACATGCTCTTCATGAACTTTCACCCTCTCTGTTTATTTAAACTAATTTTTACTTAAAAGAGGATGCTTTACTCCTTTCCCAGTTCTTGACCATGCATTTGCAGGACACTACCATTCACCCCACTCACTCTATTAATGGGATACTCCCGCCAAGGCTTGCATATGGTGGTAAAATATAATAAAAATAGAAGCCAGCAAAGAGCAGGCAGGAAAGGTGGAAACTCAGACTGGCCTCCTGGCAAAATAAAAGTAATAAAGAAATATTCTTGACCTTAGTGCAAAATCTAGAAGTACAAATCCAAGTCCAAAACACAGCCTACTGAACAATTTGTAATACAGTTACAGTAATACAAGCTTTGGCCATGCCCTGAGTATTTTCTGAGATGCTAAGAAGAAATAAGTTACGATCTCCCAGAGCATGGGTAGGCTGAAATAAGAGAAAACACACTGGAATACCATCAGCTTCATTTAACTGGGAACTCTCCAAAGTGTACAAGTAAAGAATAAGATTTTATTCCAATGGGAAAAATGAACTTGGGTTGACTTTGCATCTTGACTTCACAAACATTATGAAAGCCATTACAAAATATTACGCAAATTGGAAGTATTATGGAAAACAAGGACTAAAAACAAGTAACTTCACCTCCCTGTAACAGAACAAGGCCCAAACACACTGCGCCAAGACAGTGTCACTCAGTTTCTACAAAACTATATTCACAATGAACAAAGACTCAAATACAAGTGTATATGTACTATGTAAACACATACATATATTCTCCCTTCCCAACAATATATAACATTATATTGGCATTTTACTATCTTTTATACCACATCCATTTTATTTCAATCTGTAATTAACTGCTACAAAATTTAAGAGTGAGACAGCAAATTACTACTCTAGCGTAACCTTGCTTCTGAAAATGCCAGCTTTAACACAACCAACAATACACAACAATTTGTGAAAGAAATTGGCATACTTGTTAGTTTTGTGTGCTCCATCTTTTATATAATATTACAGTGTAAATTAAAATTTTATATGATAGCCAAGTACCCACATAAATGCAACAAACTGTACTCCTCTCTTAATCAGGGCCCTTGGTACATGCAGGGCTCTCTTTCGTTACTGAAGTCTTAGCTTATGACAAACCAGACACTAATAAAGTACCTTCAAAAAAGTACGTTTACAGCACCACAATCCTTCAAATATATAGCTCTTAATTCTGGAGGATAGTTGCTGTAAAATGGAATATAGGATCTACCTTTCTTCAACTGTGGATCAACTTCGCAAACAAGTTATCCAGCAGAATTTCCATTGTGCTGCATAATAAAACAGTGGCAACAAACAGATATATACACCTACATACACATGTGGGGTTTTGTATCAAGCTGACAGACACTAAAATAGAATAACAGAAAAATCTGGGAGGGAGACAGAGGTTTATTTGGCCTCCAAATCTCTGGTTAGTTTTATAATACAGAGATAATACCTAAGATTTAAAGTTTGTTTGTGTTTGGTGCACTAGAGGCAATATATGATGCCAGCTGCCATCTTTCCAAAAGTTGCTGCCCCACCTAGATAAATGGTCCTCTGTAGAAAGAGTACGGATGCACAAGGCTTCTGGTTTGATCTAAAAGCCTTCTCCTTAAAACCTGTGTAAATGCACTGCGTGTATGGGATACACACACAGCACTCTGCAGCTGCCTTAAGAAAAAAGACCACCCGTGCTCTGACACCACTATTTTTCATTTGCTGGATGCCATCTCTTCATTTGCCAGGATTATGACACCCTTGATATCCTTTCCTGTAGAATTAAAGGGTGTCTAGCAATTAGGGTCAATGTTCACCCTGGTTATCTGCAAGTAAGTATCAATGAGGGAATGATTCAGTCAGGCCACCACATTCCCTACGAGCTGCCCTCAAGCATTTGCAAACAAGTCAAGCGAATGAAAGATGTTCAGTTGCTCCCTTTGCTGCATGGAACGCCAGCAGAGCTATAAACAGCGACTTTCAGAGGCAAAGGAATTGTCACTGGTTTTTGTTCTCCGCTTCTGAGTTTTAAACATGACCTTCCAACTGAGGCTTTTAATGTATTTTTGCACTCTAGAGTACAGACCATTGCACCGAAATTCATGCCTGAAATACATTTTCTGTGTTTGCAATACTTTTAGAAATTATGTTTATGGAATATCCTTGGAAGAGAATGAACTCTTTATTCATAATACATAAGCTTTACATTTTTAATAACAGAATTAGACCTTCACTGATTTTATAACTATACTATTAGCCAACACACTCTGGTTTCAAATTAATTCAAAATAACTCACACAATGAATTTCTGCAGTCAGAATTGGAGAAGCATGGATTTTGAAGCAGGCAGAGTCTGTTAAATTAAGCGATAATTGCAGCTGCTGCTAATGAAAGCACAGAACAGTTTCCCTATTCCTTTGCACATAGCCTGGATTTCTTTCGAGACAGCAGAATGGATGAGTTGCTGACCACCTTTTGCTAAAATCTGATTTCAGAAGTGGCATTAAGGTGTCTGAATAATGTGCATTTCTCAGTATATCTTCCCTATTTTTGTATCATGCAAATAGGTTTGTTCAAAAGCATAACGATCATTTGTATGTTCACCAGCTTGGAGTCTATGCTACCTTTTCACTAAATACCTATATTGGATTAGCACTTCCCATCCTCAGTAGAATCACGTCCTGCTGTGGTAGGAGATGTGAGATGGGCAAACGCACATGAGTAGAGACCTTTGCAGATGTCGGTGACTCACAGCTCCAAGCAAAGGAGAGCTTCCCTTCAGAAGAGCATCTAAACACACGAGAGCTTTCCTGACTACGTTTGCCAATGCCTAACACAACAGGGACCTAACTGGAGCATCTAGGTGCTGCTGCAGTGTGATTGTTTACTGCACAGGCCATATTAATCCATAGAGTATACACATGCTGAACTTCAAGACTGGTAAGAAACACACATGATTATCAAACGGAAAACAGTATCATAATAAATGTCTTCATCACTGTGCTGGATCCTAACAGCATGTAGAGGGGCTAAATTCACAAAACATTGGGTCTGCAAATAAAATGTTGTATTATCTTGGAGTGGAAAAAACACATCTCACCCCTCCCTCCCAAGCCCTCTAATGTCCTAAATTTTCACAGGGCCTTATACTGCAATACTGAACTTAACAAAGCTATTCATGTAAGTGCTGCTCCACCCGGGTAGTAATGCAAACTCAGAATCTGTAGTGATATACTCAAAATCCAACTACATTATGTGCATATATCAAGTGAGGAATAAACTGTTTTGTCCGCACACTTCAGAATCAGCTACTTTCTTTACTGCAAATATTTCTGCGGCAGATTCAAATGGACCAACACATGCTAAAAAAGGCAATAAGTGCTGGGCAGTTTCTAACCATGCAGGAGAAAGCGTTCTCTACTTTTCAGGACTGGCAGGTCCTCATATGATAAAACTGTCAGAAGTGTTACCTAACACTGTTGTCTGCATTGCAATCTGTTTCCCAGTAACACTGGGCTTGAGTAGCAGTAATAGAATTAATTATACTTCATTTTGCTGTCTTTAACAGTATTGACCAAATTTAAGAACAAATGAGAAGCGCTTATCAAGCTTGAAGAAAATAATCCATCAGTGGCACAATTTAAATTCTCTGCAGTTCTCTTATTAATCAAAGTAACACTTACTATCCTATCTCCACTTCCCATTAACAGTCATTAAGCACTGTTGCTGATTGAAGCAATTTCTTTAGGGATCTCAACCTCATTTTTAAGAGAACCTTCTACAGTGGAAAACAATATCATACAGCAACAGCGACTTCAAGAGAGGAAGAAGGTTCTTCAATCATGTTCTGACCTTGACATTTCTCTGCAGCAGAAGTTCACCAAGTACACCACCAACATATTCCAAACTTCTGCCGTCTTTCTTCTGGCAACACCAGTGCCCCCCTATTAACCAGGGAGGAAAATGCCAATTCAAAAGACCATTATAGCCAGCAGGTTAAGTGTCTTTATCAATTGTACTGGCCTGCACTGGTGATCGTTATTTATAAAGCCTTTTCATACACAGGTAACCAATAAACAACAAAAGAAATCGTAAGACAGCTCATTCTGTCACCTTACTATCAACTCTCAGAGAAACCTCAAAGCTTATATGGTACGGCAAAGACTTCCGATGTTGACTTTTTCTCCCCATTTTCCACAATGCCACAGATTGATAACTTTTGTTGGAATAAATGCAGTCCTTCTCAGCAAAGCCTAGCAAAGGTTTGTAACACAAAGGGACCGGGAAAGGTCTGAGCTATAAGCGCTGAGCCGCGGCAGTACAGATCAATATGTGCTCAGGGCTGCGGGGACTTTGTCTGAGCTCTACATTGTCTATCCTAGGCTTGTAGGTGTCACACAACAATGAGGGGTAACAAAAAGCGCTTTACAATTCAGCAGATTCCTGTGACTGTCTGCACTCTCAAGGAACTTGTTCTGTGGATGGGGTTTGTCAGGTTCCTTGCAAGGCCCTTGGGTTTCCTGGTTTCACAAGTCTTCATCTGCTGCCATTGTCCCTTGACTCAGAATTTCCCAGAATATTTCACTTTCACTGCTTGAGACAGTTTTAGTGAAAATTCTTCTCTTCTTAAGTCAGGAACAATATTGGGAGGCTGGAGAAATCAGAGCTAGCTTATATTTGAGCAGCAGTAAAAATCTTGACCTGTAATGTGTCGTAACAATGTTTACGTGCAAGGCAGATCCTCACCGCATCACAGTTCAGCTCAGCAAAAAGTGTATTTCAGAGCCTGACTGCATCTCAGCATTTCCATATTTCTCTTAGAGCAGGACTCATATTGACTGGCCTTTTTTTGTCAGATACCCATCTGCCTCCTGACCTTTAAACACAAATTTTTCTGGCTAGTGTTTGCCTGTGGCCATATCACACCTAACATTAGCCTTATTCGACCCAAACCTCCAACATTCAAGAGCTCGTAAGATCTATCACAAATATTCACACCGTGAACTGTTTCCAAAGTTTGCCACCCATCATAGTGAGTAACTGAGTTCACTTTATCCTTTCAGGGAAGAAAAATCTATCACTGGTACTAAATATAGAGACATCGCTTCTGCTTAAGTAGTGCTTGACCTGCAAATTGGTGGGTGCTGGGGAATATTTTAGAGAAGTATCATTGGATATCTGCACGGATCTCATTCTGTCAGTGGTCAGCTGGCAAAAAGCAAGTTACTGGTCTCAACTTGTATCAGGTCTGTCCTAGTGTGGCTATTTCATCCCCACTGCCACAGCCCTTCCACTTCACCAAAAGAGGGAAAATAAAAAAGCGAGCTTGGCTGTGTGCTCTGCCTACTTACCACCTCCACTCATGTGTATGCCGGATGAAAATACAGCACGACCTTGGAATTTGGTGGCCAAACCGCATGCTGGTTTTATTCCACACATAAATAGTAAGCTGAGTATCAGGTTAGCAAAATTCAGCTGTAAATAAAGGGAAAAACAAAAGACCCCTTAACTTTTATGCAGCTAACTACACAATTCCAGACTGCACGATATGAAATGTTAGGCTAGATTTTGGATCAATGTAATACCTACTCCCATTAAAGCACTTAAAAAGGAAAACGTCTTACAAAGTGTCCCATTAGGCTGACAAATTTACAACACTATGAATAGAAAACCAGAATACGGCATTGTGTTCAGAGAGCATGAATGGATTTCAGCTTTGTGGTGTTTCATCTATATGAAGAAGGTTAGATAGCCTATCACATACTTTCTCACTATTAGTCAGCTCCACTTGCTACAGACACATGTATTAAAGTAAATTAACAATCAATTGTGGAGTGAATTATGGCAACTGGAGTGGGACTGAATAGCAGCACATGGGAACATAGCACGTTTAAGCTTCCATCTTGCCATGTGTCACTTACCATTAATGCTAAAGATGATTAGGATGAAAATCCGTTTCCATGTACTCTCATACACAGGACTATCACCCTAGCAAAGCCCATGATGTAGGGTGGGAACGTTCAGCTTTGTTCTTCAGTAGCTCCATGTGGAGGCATAAACCTGTGCTGGTAGAAAATTTGTGCTCTATTGATGTACACATGACTGACATATGAAAATAATGTAAATCAAAGGAAACACAGGGAAAAAACCCTATAGATAGGTAGGAAGGATCATTCTGCACAGAAAACCTTACCTTCTCTTTCTCCTTCGTGAGTTTAGCCCTGACTGTAAGTCCTGTAAAAAAAGAGAGAATACAAAACCACTGATTGCAGCACAGCTATTGAAATAATTTATGTCGTAGCATCCACAGCTTCTTGCCATCTTTCCAGGGCACTTGGGCTGCAGTAACTCTGTATTTTAAGAAGTTAGCTCACTGCACTATATAGCCTGTTAGTCAAACAAACTGTTGGGAACAAGCTGTTCCCAGTCAAGTCACAGAAGGCTGTTTGTTTAACCACAATGATATTTTACAGAAAGTAAGCACATTTAACACCACAATCATAGAGCTGTAGGTATTTTTGCCTTATTAAAATGGACAGATATATGACGGGACAAGGGGGAAAAGGCAATTTTTATTCTTATGCTTTTAATTTTTAATGTGAGCACCATATTATGATAAGCACTTCCAGCACATCTTACATAATAGAAAATAAAACATCTCTGCACAGAACCAAGAGTCATATAATGTTGAAGGTCACTTGCCTTACAGCTTTACAAATAGTTCATTGATATAATGCAAGAGAGAGGCAAATAAATGTAATTAAAATATACTATAAAAATAATAAAACCCAATGGCTTTTGTTTACAATGGAAGTGAGAGGGAACCGTATTACCTCTGCAAACTATTTTCACTTAGCACAATTCAGGTGGAATTATTGCCATGACCTTTTAAAAATGTAAAAGCATGAATCGATAGCCTTTCAGAGGCACAACCGCGGGAGCAGAACAGGCCACGCTGTGGTAGTGTGCATTTCTGCATCAGAAGGCAGCTGAAACCTAATTATCGTCAATCACGTCAAGGTAAGTCAAGGCGGTGACGAGCACTTTGCAGGTGAGCGTAGGTGGACGTGCGCCTATGGGGATGCCTTTGTGCGCACAGGCAGGTGCCCACAGCTCTTCTAACGCCCACCAGGTGAAATTTAAAGGTGAGTTATAAGCAGCATCGCTCATTTACAATAACTAACACCGGTCTGTCAAGAACAGTGACTTGCAAATGAAGTACGTGGGGCTGGCAGGTTGCCACCCTCCCGCAGACCACACAGCCACGAACCGCGCCGAATTGCTGCGGCCATCACAACACTTGGACTCTGGCCACCCGGTATTAAAAAAATAACAGTTGGCCAATGAGCAATGTTGCTCAAGCCCAAGGACAACATAAGAACCCCCATTTTGATATTTCTTCCTCCTCCTGTCCCAAGGCACTGGTCCTTACAGTTCATTCTCAGAGGGCACGAACTGGGGTGGGGGATTGTCCCACAAACCTACTGCTGCTGCAGGTGTTCACGTTGGTGCCACCTCCAGGGCTGTCAAGAGAACTTCGAAATGCCCATCAGAAGCCAGAGCAAGTGTTTTGTAAAATTAATCTCTCCACCTATCAGCAAAACGTTAACACGTACAAGCGCTTAGTTTCATTTGATGGCCTAAGCATGAAAGCCCAGCATTATTCAAACACACGTCAGTGAAAGATGCATAAGGTTGTCAAACGGCGTTGATATCAGGAAAGCGCTGGTGACTCGGTCCAGCTCTTCTGAATGCTAAGCTGTGGCTGCACAAGTCTGAGCCTGGCAAAGCAACGGGTTTTAAACCACCTTTCTGCGAAGACTGAACCCTTTCCCAAACTAGCTCCTCCTGCTACACAGCAGGAGCTCCTTAATACTCAGTATAACCAAAATACCACCTGCAGCCTTAGGAATATTGAAAAATTGACTGATAACCCAGAATGACCACTGTTTGTTGTGTGGAGTCTAGCAATAATTATACTGAAGAGAAAAATAAATAGATAAATAAAAGCCTTTTTCCGAGTTGGTGATAATTTTCTCCAGAAGTGACTATTCGCCTTTGAAACCTCGCGTGCAAGAGAGATAAAAAAATCAGGCTGGCTCTCCCAGGTGCCAGCCAGTCTGGCCAGTGAAGCGCTGGAGCATTTGTGCCACCACTGAGTCACCCCAGTGTCCCCCAGTCCAGCATTGATCCAGCATTGTTGGTCCAGCACTGATCCCAGGAAGTGGAGGTTGCACAAGTATTTCTAATATCACCCTGGTTTTGGAGGTCAGTCACCAGTGAAACCTCTCAGCAACCACAGAGCCACTGCTTAGTGCTACTGGAGGGGAAGGTGCAGGATTTAGGAAACCCAGCTAGAGCCAAGTGCTTAAAACCCACGTGCCTTACAAGTGAGGTGGGAATACCATCGTATCACTCAATTCTCATTAAGAGTGCAGGTCAATAAAATAAGTAACTTTCTCTTTATAGGTCCTAAACCAGCTTTAGCACCTTTTTTGTTTGGGAAGTTATTTGCTGTGTTAATGTCTACTTGTATTTACACGATGATAGTATCTACCACACGACTACCACACAGAGCAACCTTTAGTACTCTCCTTCACAGTATACTATGCTTCCCTTCTCCCACAAGTGCTATAAAGTCATTGTTGTTGACCATTGTCTTGGTTTAATGTTTCCTAAATAATAATAAACTGTAACAGTAAAAAAAAAATTCTGCTCCAAGTAATATATTTCTCAAGGACTAATATACGATGAAAAAAATAAATTTCCCCTCTGGCAACTTAATTTGTAGATAACTGTGGTTGTTTGAAGATAGGATTTTTACATTAGGCTTGGAATCTGAATGACTGTTTAACATCATTAAGGGAATATTATATTGACTGCAAGTAACTGGTTTCCATGTGGTTATATCAATCTATTTCTGTAAGACTGTACACTAGTTGTTCCCCTAGAGTACTCCTTGTAATGCTGAGAAAGTGTCAGAAATAATGACTGTCTACCTATATCTGCAATAAAACGTAGAGCATGGATATTATAGTTGTAAGTATCAAAGATTTATTTCATGACTGCAGGTAATGATGAATCTTTTAGCACAACTAATGTCTAGAGGAAACCTCTCTTCTTCTCTGAGCTGTCACATGGAGACTATTTATAGCGCCCTTAGTGCTGTGGGGCTTTAGCATAAAGAGGCAATGTGTCTGAGGTGCCACTGGATGGAAATGTTAGCAAGGGCTCCCTCTCATTGAAGATCTTTTAGTAGATGGCATTAGATTCCCTCTTTG
The DNA here is from genome assembly GCA_013399365.1 of Pampusana beccarii. Lineage (NCBI taxonomy): Eukaryota > Metazoa > Chordata > Aves > Columbiformes > Columbidae > Pampusana > Pampusana beccarii. The sequence goes on from VWYH01005887.1 coordinate 1,208,585, forward strand.
TGTGTTTACGTCCCCCCAAAGACAGGGGACAGATGTTTAACATCAGACCATTAATCCCTTAGCCCAGGTTCCTGTGACAGCGCAAACCCAACAGAATGAGCCCTTTGCCTTTGCTCAGTGTAAATGCCGCAATTTACTGCTGATTTACAGAGTAGGGTCAGGCCATTAGAAACTTGGCAATCTTCTGTACAGCTGGAAAACAATATGCATGATAAGCTAAAATTCAATACCTTCTTGCACTAATTAAATGGGTTCCCACCAGGACAAAAACACAAATTACAAACAGGGCTTTTCTGCATCCCTATGCATTTTTCCCTGCAGATGCGACCATGCTTTATTTGGGTCCCTTTCTCCTGACCACGTTCAAAGATTTAGGCCACATTTGCAGGACAAGGAGCTGCGTTCCGATCAGAACTGCTTCCATTGTCTATTTTTCCCGTTCCCCTTTCCCATAGTCTCAGTTTTAAACCGGCTGGTTTATTCCTCATCGTTGGCCAGGGCAGGCAGGTGGACAACAAAATCAGCAAGGAACGCTACAAAAATCCTAGCCTAATTTCATTACACAGATGGGCATTTAGATGGCAGATGCAGCCTTTAAACTAGGAGCTCACAAACATTGTAATTCTAGAAAACAAAACAACGGCAATACAACAGCATCCTTCATTTCAAGTCCAGGATAATTAACCTTATTGCAGGACAGTGCCATGAATCTCTGTCACAAACTGTCATCTGCTGACATCCTGAGCATAAGTAAACATTTAAGCAAACTTGTTCTGAAGCATAAAAGTAGTAAAGTGACAGATCTTGTAAAGAGATCATTTTGGGGAAAAAAAAAAAAAACCAAACAACTATTTCATACTTCTGAAATGTGCCTGAAATAATTGGGATTCATGCATCTGAAATATAAACTCTGCCATTCATCAAGCCAAATAATAGTCTTTATATACTTATAAGCCCCCGAATAAAAACCTAAACAGAGCATGTGTGTTCAGGTGGGACTCTGGAGCTCTCCCAACAACATTTTGCTGAATAGTGAATAATATTCAGCTCAAGTACGGTTTGCTTCCAGACTTATTCACTGAGAAGCAACAACAAGATTCTGAACAGCTGGAGGTTTAAGTAAAAAACAAAAATAGCTACAGGCTTTAACTCAGATCCAAATGGTATGAATAATAACAATAAAAAAAAATACCTGGTAACTATAAATCTCATCAACCAATGTAAAAGAACATTCTAAATCTATTAATATTTCCAGCGACATTATCTCTCTGCCACCCCACTGCTTTGTGACTTGTTGTATCAGCGATATTATTTGCCTTAAAGCACGAGCTAAGTGTTTTTCTTCCCCCGTGAGGAGAATCGTCCACAACCTTCACAAGCTGCAGCCCACTGCTCCCCGGCGGGAGGACTGGAGCATCATTAACAACGGGAGACACTTCAGGCACAAGTTGAGGCTCCAGCGTCTCCCAACCTTTCTGTCTCCCATCAAAATTCATATCCTGTCACTATTCTAGGAGCAGAAAGGCTTCTCATTACAGCATCATTCCCCTCTTGCAAGAAACACTGATTGCTGCACTGGTGGCTTTGGAAGGCAAAGATGTAATTTAGCAAAATAATGTACCATGCTGATTAATTTAATGTAGCCCATGACTAATTATGGTAATTCATTACATCTACAATTAGGCTAAGTAATTTATTGCACTGCAGTCTCATAAAGCAGAGGATTTATATCGAGTTTTGAATGTCACCCAAAGGACATTTCTGTACCTTGTCTTTACTGAGGCGGAATAAGGCTGCCAGCTGAGATGAGCCCAAAAAAGAAGAGGAGGGGGAAGCCCCCCACGCACCCTTCCTCTGCCACGGTTGATGTTTGTATTGCGGGCACATGCAGGCGCAACGCAGGCTGTTCTGGCTGCAGCCTCCTCCTCCTCCACCTGCACCTTTGTGCAGATTATTTGGCATTGCCTTCCCATTTCTTTTAAACCGCATCGCAATTTTATTCACTATGAACCCTGGACATCTGATACACCAAATGGAAAACCTGCTGGGCTGTCCCTGAATATGATTTGGATATGACCAAGAAAAAAAAAAAAGGGAGAAAAAAAAAAAAGCCCACGTTTATTGTCTGTGGGTTTCTCTGCCGCCACGGCAGAGTCCATTGCAGTCTATCTCAACAAAGGCTTTTTGCTCGACTTGGAGAGATGAAAGGGGGACATCTCCCTTCACTTCGGAAAGCCGCGACGCGCACACGGCATTATTGTGAAATACAACCTCGGCTGTACCCTGCAGCAGGGTTTGCTCCAGCTCTGGTGTACTTCGGAGACCAATTTGTTTAGCTGATCACTGTCTCTTTGACGTGGCTGCAAATGTTACCTTTCTTTTTCAATCAAAAACACAGCAGGGTGTGCCATCTGTTTGGCACAGCCTTCACTCTTCTTCCCCGATGCCTTTTTGTGCAGATCATTTTATGTGGCAATTTGCACGAATCTTTTATACCTTGATTTTGGTAAACATTTCTGCTTTCTTTTTTTAAATAACATGTCACTCTGCTGAGTATCTTCAGTGTCAAAAAAAAAAAAAAAGGATAAAAAAGCAGTATGAGAGCACAGGCAGTAAAACAGAATAAAAAGTATTTTAAAAAAATATTTTCTGAGCAAATGGCTGCCTGTCATTACATTGATTATTTAAAATAGACATGTTTACCAAGACTGGCTAACGCATTTCACACCGCTGTGTTCCACATCATTTTCCTCCTTATATTTTACCTGGCAGGCACAGCTAATCAGAAGATTAATTTAACCATTTGAAAGACCTTTTTAAGCAGGTTAACAAAAAAATAGCCACCGTATTAAATTGTCATTATATAACAAAAGCTAGCAGTAAAGCGGTTAACTATATTTTCCCCAGCTCAGATGCTGCTCGGAGCAATGAAACCCCCTAAAGTAGGAACAGATGATCAGCACCACAAGCCGAAGCCACGGGGATGCTCATGGAGTTGCGAACGCTTCTCGGCATACAAATGAATTCTCCTCATTCTTCTCCTGCCGGAGCATATAGGCCAGACCTCATTAGGATTCAATATCGCTCCGCTTTTCTAATGTTAATGTTCCAGTTATATAAGAAATGTGAAAAGGGGCTACGTATAGCGGGGGGGAGCTGATGCCACATTTATGGTCAACACGATGCCATAATTCAGAAATAAGATCTCCATATTTTTCGAGGAAACTACCCCAGTTTTCCAGCTTCTCTCTCAGTCCTAATGCAGCATTATGTCCTTTCCTCTCTCTAATAAGTGGGTTTTAATCGTGCATCTATCCCACAGTTAGGGCAACTGCAGTAACAGGTTTTATAACCTTTTCTTTGGAAGGGGGAAAAAAAAAAGATGTCATGACTAAACATCAGATTGTAAAAGCTCTGAGTTCGTTTTGCTGTGAAAGGAGACATTGCGCTTTACATTAATAAGCAACTGTAGGAGTTTTCACCATCCAGGAATAATTCAGACATTAGGCTGCGTTCTTTTGTCTGGAAAGCAGCAAGCAGGGTAATCAAAACAAAACCCACTGAGACATAAAAATACAATTTATACCTTTTTATCAAGCAAAGAGAAAGTTGGTTAATGCTTGAAAAGGGAGCAGTAATGTATATTTATTGACAATTTTATTGTAATAATTAGATGTTTACACAGTCTGGACATTGTGGCTAAATCACTTCCAGCATGTTTATTTGTAAAGGGCTGTTTTCAGGGCAGTGCAGTCGGCTCATTAGGAAGACAGACTGCATTAAGATTTAAAGAAATTACTACTTCCTGGGCTTTGCTTCACTGATTTGGATGTAAAATAAAATAAAATGAAAATAAAAAATTAAAAAAAAAAAAAAGAAAGAAAAGTTAAAAGCCCAACAGCACTATCATCCAAATACATAACAGCCTAGAAATCATGAAGTAAAATGGAGAATATTTTATGCTGTAAAGGAAACTTCATCTTTTCTGTTCCAAAATAATCTGGTGTGGTACATTTGAAACAATACGCAACATTGTGCATGCCACTTCCAAGTGCCTCTTTGTGGCTGTTAATATATATCGCTTCAACACTTTATTTTTTGCACTCCGGTTAAATGACTACACGATATTTAAGACACATCTTCCTCTTTTTCTTTTTTTGTTTTCCAGGCACTGTTGTTAGTTCACCTTTAGGAAGTCTTTAAGACAGCATCTGTTTTACACATTTATTTGATGTGTAGGTGCTTTTTTTTTCCTTCAGCCAAAGAAGGATCACTTTTTACTATGAGTCCTCAGAAATGTTCATTATCAACCAAGAAACTATTGCACATTTGATTTTTTTTTAGGCAAATAAACAAGTAAAACTTTTACACTTAGTCTGGATAAACGTAAATTCTCTACAGAATCCTATTTTGGTGTTTTTTTCACTAATCAATCTAAAGCCATTTGTTTGATCTGAAGTTAATTTCACACATGCCAAGAGAGGCTAAACACCAATTACAGATTTTTCTGGTTTTACAAAGGTGAAAGGAAGGAAGGCAACTGAAACAGAAAGAGCTCTCAGTAACACAGCCTTGATGAGAAAGTCCTTCTACGTAAAGTTCTGCACACAAGAGCACAGCACTGCACTTAGTGCAATATCCATTTTAAAATTTAAAAACTCTTTAAAAATCAAGACAGTAAATAGGCTGTAACATCGCTCCTGTCCAAGCATGTTTCCATTACAACTAAGTAATCAATATGCAGTATTTATTGCTGAAAGATTATGCATAAAGAGGAGCACATAAAAGGAACTGTGAACTTAAACCTTCCTGACTTCCCTTCAGCTGCCGTTTAGCTAGAAAGAAGATTTTTTCCCAGAAGCAGACTTGTTAAATGCCATCCAGTATGTTCCGTATAAATGATGTCTACTCCCTGCCCTCACAAATAAAAACAAAGATGATAAAAGAAATGGATAAAGAGATGTCAGTTTGCAAAGAAAATACTGGGTTATATTTCCTGAAAGCTGCACAAGTCAACTTACAAACTTGAAATATTACAGATTTAGTTTTACAAGTCAATCACAGCTATATATTTGGACTCGTAATTACTGTCAGTTTTGACAGGGAAGGCAATAATTTTTTTTTCTGACATGAGTTTCAATAAAATCAGGTAGCCACATCACAGAACACATTCTTATACAGAGAATTAAAAGGACTTCTCACAGAGATAAAGAATACTGCCAGGGTTAAATATATGTCATACATTCAACTAAAGAGTATGGAAAAAAAAAAAAAAGAAAAAGAGGACTATCTTTACAGGCAGACCTGATCCAAAGCCTGTTATAGGGATGAGAATGCTGCTGTTCACTTGAGTGGACCCAGGAAAAATCCCTTTCTGTTCTCAGAAAAGGGGAGAGAAAAAACAGACAAAACTGAAGACTATTTTTATCTTTTTTTCTATTTCCTAAGACATTTAGACATCAAAAAGTGGTAACTGAAATTTAACTACCTAAGGTGAAGAAATGGCTGTAATTCGAAATTGTAGCTATTTTGCTTAAAAATGCATGAGTGAAATGCTTTCATGGCAATTAGAATCAACATAATGTTGCACATACTCAAAATTGGTTTAATATCAGGTACAGCTAAACACATTTTAAGGCAAAGCCTTTAACTTTTTAAAAAGATACCAGTTGTGGGCCAAATTAATTACTGAGGTAATGAACTAACATGCTTGTTGGGCAGGAAATAGCGAACTCAGTTCCTGCTCAGAGCCTGTGAAGCTGAAAGGGGATGAGGAACATGCAAACCCACAAAGCAGCAGCATTTTCAGTCTAACAGGCAAAGAAAAACCAAGACTGGACTTGTATTTAATTTGCCACTTCAGAGACGTGTCAGGTCACCGCTAACTACAGAATTGCAGAAAACTGGCCTGGAACAGAACTATGGAGGTCATTTAGCACATGCCCCAACCCCAGGGCAGGAATCGCCATGGTTCAGTCATTCCTTGCAGGTGAGTTCATCCACCACAGGTTCCCCAAATCCCCCAGAAATCGAAACTGCAGAAGCTCCCCGGGCAACCAACCTCACCACTGTGGATCTTCACCTTCTGCCTGCTCTGCCTCTACCTGGGAGCAATGTAAGCCTGTCATTTCTCGGTGTCATCCAATGATTAACATGACCCCATGTCGCAAACTAGAGGTGTAAGCCTTACTGCGAACAAAAGGTCACTCAGGCATTCCTAACGTGAGATGGAGCAAATGATAAAAATGGCCGGAGTTTCTTCTAAAACTATGCACTGTGTCACCCACCCTTCGTTCAGAAGGGGTGGAATTCCACGCCGGGCAGACCGCAGCAGACACCACGCAGGCTCACAGCTGGGCAAGAGCTCTATGTCCTGCTACTTCCAGAATGTGCGACTCCATTAAGTCCTCAGGATTGGACTTAATCATGAGAGCAATAAATTTGGTCTAGAGAAAACAGAATATACTGGGAGACACGGGGACTGTCAGTGGCCCATATACAGACGTTATAATTCTGTGTCAGTATACTCATATAACAAGATAAATCCTCATTATTATACACTTACTCCTTGGCTGAAAGGATAGAGGCATAGCCAAAGCATTCATGTGCCATTGACAGATGTCTATAAAAAAGGTTGCTGAAGACAGCAATAATATCTGCCCCTATACAATTTAGATTTGGTAGGAAAAGGTAGGGGGCAATGAAACAGACGGGGTCAAACACAACTTTTCACTACACTGGCATACAGCTGGCATACCTGCCATGTTTTCGGAAGAGAAAGTCACCATTAATCCTGGCGTAATCAATCAGACCTCAGCCCAGAGTCTACAGACCATCAGTGTGTGAACTGGGAGTTTGAATTGAGTATCACATAAAATGCTTCCATCTGGTAAAAAGAACTGTCTTACACCAAGGAGATCTTCTCTGAGCAGCTGGAGATCAGGATCACCAAAGCCATTGGTTTTGTGTTCATAATACTCCACGTATTTGCAAAGTGCTGGGCACAGGGTGGTTTTGAATGTCAATAAATACTTCATAGATAAATTGGCATTCAATATGCAGGTGGCTAACTCATGGTTAAGGGTATCCTTTAAATCACAAAAATTAATTTTCCATAACACTAACAACTTGATTTTAAGTCCTGTATTTAGCAAGAGCAAGAAGTTTCAGAAGCACATCCAAGGAAGCCAAGGGAACTACATGACTGAACGCTTACTATTGTCAAGAAGTTAATACTGTGCCCTCAAATTAAGAATTACCTACATAACATTTGTTGAGGTTAACAGAGAGTCACATGGCTAAATTTCCTTGTTTCAGACTGTACATGCAGAACTGACTGTTTTCAAGAAGCAGACAGTGGAAAAGATGGAAGACATTTGTGTCATTGACAACTGCCTACATTTCACTTTTTTGCAGTAATACCAGCAGAAATGACAACACTCAGGATGAGCAGAACATTTAAGAGCCCACAGACATGGGAAGGGCAGACGCTAATAATTATTATGATGAATGTGGTCTGAATAGCTACTGTAATTTCAGTTAATACATTTAGCAAACAGTATGTCTACTGTTACTGTTAACTAGACAAAATTATTGAAATAATTGTCTGAATTATCACAATTAATTCATAATCAAAAGCTGCTTACCAAGTGAAATAAATATGCTCGCAGTAGCTGGTCAGTACTCTGTTCAGTGATCCCTAGGAGTCACTCTGGTCAGTTTTAGACTGAATTCCTATGACACATATTCCCTGTTTTTCAAATGTTTTGACATCTAAGTGAGGGTATTTTGCATGAAGGCATCCTTAACAGGGGCAACATCAACCAGAACGTGCAAAATAGAATTCCACTGACATAACATTACCTTTATTATTTAATGAAATGGGCATAACGAGATCCCTTTGTGGTCCACGTATGCTTCTTGGAATCGTCAGCTTGTCCACAGGCACGTAAATGGGAATGTATCGCCTCATGGCTGATACGTCGTCCTGTCAGATCAGGCTATGATGCAAAACCCCAATCCACACCTGATGGACAAACACCTGCATAAATTGCTGGCTCATTGAACTTATTAAGGAGGTTTGGTAGCAACACTGCAGCTCAAAGGCCCAAGATAATATTGAACATAGATCAGTGAGGACCAGCCACGTAGGTCTTCATTCTCCACGGCTCACCTAAGCGTGACACCGACCACCATTGGTACAGATTCACACTCTCAACCAGGAACTTCCTTGGCCTGCACCTGAAACATCAACTTGACCTAATTCTGTAAAATTCTGATGTTTCAAGACCCCTCGTGGTATACATTTTCCTCTTCATAATTTTGTATTAGTAAATGGATGCAGGAGTACGCTGAAGACAGAGCATTTACAGAAGTGCAAGTCATAAACACGGCTTAGTGAGAGAGATCATTTTGGATGATGCCTCTGCATTTTGAAGTTTCACTCACCTTCTGAAAATTTACAAAGCCTGTGAAAGGAGATGCTTGTTTCCTGAGTGCTGCATTCAAAGCAGTGCTAGATACATTAGAGGGAGGGCAACTCTGCTCCCACGTCAATAACGACCTATAGGTGACCCTGGGCAGCCATTGTAATACAGTAAGTAGCTGAATCTGTCATCTCAGTCTAGAAGTGGTTAAGTACCCACATCATCTATAATGTGCCAGTCTCAGAAGCAAAAAAGAATGAATGGATAGGAAGCTGGTTAGTTTATAGACCTTCCAAAATAGTTCTCATAATTGCTAGTGTGGATTATGTAGGTTTTTTTATTAAGTAACAGAAATGTAGATGCACAGATTACCCTCCCCTCTTCTGGTGTGGTATAATACCTTAAAACTAAGTCCAGAATTAGCTTGAAAATAGGGGAAAAAATGTTGCAAAAAACGAGCCTGGAGTATTTTACCGGTACAGGCAAACAAAAATCAGTGTCACAAAAGACACACAGATTTTGACAAGAGGCACCTGGCATAATGCATTAAGAGTACTATCATGATGGGAAACGCAGGACAAGAGAGAAGTTCCTAGAAGAGAGCCCTATATTTTTTTTTAAAAAGCTAGAAATAACATTTTTCTATAGCAAAGGTAGTTGTGGCTATTACGGGCATGCAGACATAAACACCTTTTAGAAAGGAGAAACCAGCATCAAAACATCATTGTAAATGACTATATAATAAAACCCACTCCTTCCCACACATACACATGCATTTGTGCCTTGCTGCTTTTAATTTAAATACAAGGACAGAATGGCAGTCCTCTCGGAAGAGAGCAGCAGAAAAGGAAGAAGGGTCCCATCACTTCCCTGATGCCACATGACTGTTCACAGATTTCATCTTTTCCCTTCCAAACTGAAAAAGGTCTCAGCGGCTGAAGACCGCCAAGGAATAAACGGAGTTGCCCACGCCTGTCAAACTGTCTGCGCTCTGCTCTTCCCATGCTGACCCTATTAGATTTGACTATTAAAAAGCAGCATTGGGCCATGTCAGCTCTTGGGTGGGAGACTGCCAAGGCACACTTCTGTGCTGCTGGCGTTTCAAAGATTGATAATGATCCTGTGTAATACTTTTTTTTTTCCCCCCTTTAACCCAGGCGGTTCTGCACAGGGGTCCGTTCTGCGGTGCCACGTACCCTGCCTCGTAGCATGAGGTATAAAACTAAAATCCTGATTGCCTGTGGCCATCAAAAATCCCATGGCACTATTTACAAATATGCGAGCAATTACGGCAGACTGAAAGTGACCAAACCAGTAATTCTATTCTGCCAACATAAATTCTCCCACTGTAACTGAATGTGGAAATTTTTTTTTATCTCATAGCATAAACTTTAAAGTCTTGCTGTAAAATGCTCATTAGCCATCAAATATCTTTATGGAGTAGCACTTGCTTTACAATGGAGGGTGAAAGGAAGTTTATTCTATGGGTTGTGAAACACTGACACTACTTTAGGACAAAAGCTCCAACACATCAGTTTGCTACAGCAGAAAATAAAAAGCTTGTTTTTTCATGGCATATGAAACTATCTGCCTCTTCATCTACCAGCAGCTCTTCTTCTCAGACTGCCTGCACTGTTGTACTTTATTCTTCCACACATTGCCACAAGACGACACCGTGGACTTTTAAGTTTTTCCTGTTAATTAAAAGACTTTTTCATCCCAAAACGGTTAGAAGAAGCTGAAATTTCCAGTTTTAAATTTGACCCATTTTGGCATAACTTTCAGGTGCAGAGGTTTTTCCTCTACTTTGCTTTGAACCCAGCTTCCTGTGAATTTCTCTGTCTGGTGATTCAGACTGAGGAAAACTCCAGGCAGCAGAAACAGAATTGTCTAGATCCCATTATGAAAATTTCTCCTAAACAAATCCATAAAAGGCTATAATGTAACAATTCATGGCTTATCACTGCCTGATTTGCTTTACACTTCAAAGGGAAAATATATCTATATCTATATCTAATCTATATCTATATCTATATCTATATCCAATCTATATCTATATCTATGTATATATTTGTTGGCACAGCATGGTTGGATTAGAAACGCAGAATCCCTTTGACCTGCACATCCTGTCACCATCTCGGCCCCCCTTTACTTCTTTCAGTAGGAAGGAGAGACTGGCCAAGTCACAATTTTATCCCAGCAGCATGAAATACTGTGCTTACACTCAGCTTGAATCCACAATTTTGAGTCCACAGTGTGAAGCTGGTTGGTGTTGGTCTCGCACAGCAAGACATGGGATGCTGGGCAGGAAATGAACTCTAGGACAGAGATGCGGATTTGGCAGAGCACTCTTCACTGAGCTCCCTGTCAGTTTTTCTAAATAGAGGTGGAATTAAGCAGACACTTGTCTGAGAAATGTCAGCTTCAGAGAAACCCCGGTAAGTGAAGGTCTTACAGTTTATCAGTACATTGTGCTACGTAAAGTGGAAAGTTGTTTATAAGGTTTCCATGCATATGCTTATTCCCACAGTTACATACTAATAAATTTTTCATCAACATGAAGGAGATGAGAGAAACATCAAATGGCTCATGCAGCTGAAGAGCACACCATTGTCATCTACCTGCCTACTGTCATGCATGTTTTAATATTATACAGCTTTCCTACAGATCTCAGTGAACTTTATCAAGCCAGGACTCTGATATACAGCCACAAGTTCGTTTTGCTTTACTCGAGATAGAAAAATGGATGAAATGTAGTCTTTCGGCTACGGAGAAGTCCGTGCCTTCCTTTTGTTTGGTTCGGCTTACGGAAATAATTGCATCTCTTTCAGAAAGAGGACAAAGAGTATTCAGCAAAAGGCACTTTGAAACTGTATTGCCTGGTTTTGAGTTACAGTTTTGAGAGTCTGATCCACAAGCAACCAAATTCAATAGCTGCTCAGTTTCAAAAGTATTTGGATCAGGTTCTAAAGGGTTATTCTTTACACTCCTTCTAATGCTGTGTCATACTCAGGCTGCAGAGCCAAAAAGATGAAACTTTATGCATTTGGCTTCACATATAGAATGGCATCTTAATTAGCATTCACATTCTGCTTAATTCCAGTCAAAAGAAGTTTTTATCATTAATGGAGGAGCAAAAGGTAAGTTGATGCACATCACTTCTCTAAATCTTACCCACAGATCTCTCTGATGAAAGAACCAGCGCATACACTACCATCAGTACAGGTAATTAGTGGCAGTACGCACAAAGAGGTATATCTTAACTAGATGCTAGGAAAATACACGAACCAGTTGTCTGTATAGAAAAGTACATGAAAAAATACTAGAGTGTGACATGATTATATCCGGGTGCCTCTGCTATAAAAACCATTTGTATTACCCTTACTTCTCTGAATAAATTCAAATGACAGCCCCATTTCATTTCTTCATTCAGTCTGGAGGCCAGATGGCATTAGAATCATTTACTTCACCTTGTTGTGCTTAATTACTACAATCAACACACTATTTTCCAAATTAATCATAACAAAGTAATTTCATTAGTAACACAGCAGGCTGTTGAATTATTAGCATCATAACAGTTTGCAAACAATTAAACTTTATTTGAACCTTAAAAATTTGCAGAGTAGAACATTATTGTAAGATCTAATGGCAGTATAGTACAAATCCAGAACAGAGCAAATAATCAAGTAGAACGCTATACAAAATGCGACTTATAATCACCTTTCAAAAACTGAGCTGTTTTACTCTTCACAGAATGGCAAGTGCAACCTAAGTAAACAACAAAAAATAAAGCAATTAGCATTTTCTACCATTGAGTTTTGTTCAAGTAGAACGGAAGGAGATTTTCTTATCCAAAAAAGGTTATGGTATTTGCACAGATTTAAAGTAAACAATCCATCTGTGGTCCACCGCTGGTTTATTCCAAGACACTTCAAGTGAGTCTCAGGACATCCTTCACGCTTTGAATTTTAAGGCAGTTTGCTTATCTCCCCCCCAGCCACGTACTAAGAGGGGTGAAAAGCCCAAAAAGAGAACTACAGACAAAAGACCGGCGATTTCTCCGGCCGCCACCACCCAGCAGAGGCAGCGCTCGGCAGCCCCGCGGCTCATGGCTTGGGGAAGGACTCCCTCTCCTGGAAACGCGGCGGCCGCGCACGGAAGGGGGAAGGGGAGCGGCTCGGCTTCCTCCCCTGCCATGAAAATTTGCTGCCACCTACCGCCGCGGGCGCGCAGTGCAGCGCAGGGCCGCGGAGAGCCGCGCAGGGCAGCCTCTTCCCTTCCCCCGGCCCCGCCAGCCCCGCGTTGGTCCCGTCCTAAATCAAAGTTTTGCAAATACGCACTACATCTCAACGAAAGAGAGGATTTCGCCCCCCACCCCCCCAAAAAAAAAGGTAGGCGGTGGTGGAATTCGGAATTAATTAATTAATAAACAGACGTTTCGGTGGGCAGATTTATTATGCTGCCATGTTAACAAGAGAGAAGGAGCTTTTCTGGCCCTGATATTAACGCTTCACATTCTGTACACAATCCACAAGTACACTTGATAAATTAAAGTAGTAAAAGATCTGAAGACTATAATCTATCATTTTAATGCTTCACTGATAACGTACAGAATCAATTTCAATGACCATCTCCTTTTTAAAAAAATTGCAATAAAACTCCATAACCTGTTTGACTCCTATTAGAATCCAGCGCAACATCAAGTATCGTACATTAGCTGAAATAAAGCACCACATTTTAGCTTACTGAGAGCATCCGAGTTCAGACTAACGTTACCTTTTAACCCACAGTATTTCCAGGGCCCGCCTGAAGCGTAAACAGCACAAGCAACTACAAGGGGACCTGCACAGGCTCAGCAGTTCGCAGACTGGCCTGACCTGCCTCTTTGGCAGATTAAGGGTCTCACAAATCAAGTGTGTGGGAGGACACGAAAAAGTTGATCTTGCATGCGAACAGCAAAGCGCATCTCCAAAACAAGAGGATTTGAAGTATTAACTCTGAGCTGCCCAGCTCCTTTGTCCACGCAACTGAGAGGATTTTAGTGTACTTTCACGTTTTGACTGATGCTTTTAGCTGCAAAGTTCTGGATTTGACACAAAGACTGCAGGTAGCTGTTACTAATCCACGTAGAGCTGAAGATGTCTGTTGCACAACTTAAATCAGAAATTCCACATACTAAAAAGGCATCCAGATTTGACTCTGTGAAAGTATCCTGTAAGGTACAGATAAAATATTTCATGCTACCACAGACAAAAATAATTCTTACCTGCCATTTAGTTCACGTTAACTTAGCAAAAACCGTGGGGTTTAATATATTATCTTTTTACAAATTTTCACGTAATTCATATCTCCAAGTCAGAATGGTCTCAGGTCCATACAACCACACAGGCTGATTTATTACATCAGCAAAAGAACTAAGCCTTCATTTTGTGGCAACAAAATATTAATTAACAATATAATACTAAATATAAGAGAAAAATAAATCAATGGCTAAAACATAATACAAAACCACCTGGAAGCAGGCCTGAAGACTTGCAATATTACACATAAATTTCCCTTGATTTTCCTAGGAAACTGCACAAAATGTATGGTGAGCATTAAAGGGTTAATGTATTCATGAACTGACTAATAGTCGTCTACTTTTGAAGTTCAGTTTAATTTTTTCTAAATCGGAGGAACAGGAAAACACAGCCAAATTCCCTGAAAGAACACGAACATGTAGCTATAGAGAGTGCTGCTTAAGAAAAGAGCAACAGGCACTATTTGGCCGCTTGTGCCCCATATGTTAATTACCATCTATTTAATTTCCTAGGATTACAATTCTATAAAAAGCAGCTACAAAGAACATTTCCGCAGAATTATGATCAACTACAGTTTTTAATGTTTAATATACACAAGGCAACGATCTGAGTACGTTCACTGAAACCACAAAATGTGTACGGCAGAATCTTCTCCTTTCAGAGGCCGGGTCTGTAAACTGCAGCTGCACACCACTCTTGATTTCAAGTGCAGATTTCTCCTGATTAGGGAGAGAGAAGTTGAAACTTTATCACTAACCAAAAAACCTCAAACATGCACATCAAACCCAGTCGAAATTTATATCCCCTTCCGCAGTTTTCTGCATAGATGCATATATAGCACAACTAGCTAGAAAGCAAAACAAGTTTATAGAAAAAAAAAAGGAAAATTAATGTAGTTACAAAATACATCATCTTTTTTGTACACTGTGGTTTAATATTTCATATAGAATCCCAGAAAAAACACGCTTTAATAGAACCTTCGATATATTTTGCCATAATCTTTATGTTAACAGGACTTCTACGAAGGTTCCAGGAAAGAAGTACTTATGAAGCAGAGAACAAGGGAACATATAAGCCATTACAGAAGATTGGATTAAAATGTACTTACCCAGGCCTCTCAAATATCATACATCTCCATTATGTAGGCTTTAGGCACCAAGCCAATGGTTCCCTTCATTTCTCCTACCCACCAGCCAAATCTATTGTACTCCTAATTGAAAACAATATGCAATATTAACCTTTAGTCTGATATAAATGCAATAGAGTTTTGTATGCAACTCCTTACGGATGCTTTCTCTTATATACAGTTATAATCATTTCAACTGAAAATTAAAACATTATATCTTTTTGTTAGAGGCATTCACATGCAGAGTTAGGCAAAGAGGCAAAGACAGAAGTTAAATTTTTAAAAAGCCAGGCATACTCAGGAAAATTTCTTAATTACGGCCGTGCTTCTCTAACACCTACTAAAAGTGGCTGACCTCTCCATCCTCTATTTATCACAAATATAAAAACCTTATCTTTGTAACTTAGATTATCTAATAGCACAATGTTGACATGTAAGAATCAACTGAGATTCTTTCAGTATCACAAGGCTAAACTCTAAGAAACTTACCCTCAGCTTATTTTAAATACTACTAAACTCAGATGTGAAGGGAACACTATATATCTAATGCATAATCTCTTTCTATGGACAAAGTCTACTATTGCTTCAGGCTTGCAGAAAATTCTATGGCAGATCTCATATGTCTGACAGATGACTAATGTACTTTTGTTTGAAATTTGTTTAGGCTTAGTGAGATAAATATGAAACAAAATGAACTATAATAGTTTAAAGAAATAATATCTTCCAAAAGCAATACCAAGTAAGAGTATTGTGGGATCCAAATTTAATTTTTTTCCTATGAGGTAAATATTTTAAGATCAATCCCAACAGCAGTTCAATAAATTGTAACAGCTGAAATTGCACACACATATATTGAGTTACAAATGAAGCATTATTAAAACAGAGACCCCATTCAAAATGGAATTATTAGTAAAATAGAAATTACTTTGGAACAATACAGAAAATACAAAATACACAGATATCTCTGATAAGCAACATCTGCTTCCTGCTACGCAACTCTTCTGATGAGGAAAGCAAAAGGCTGCAGGATTTTGAATTAATAGCCCTACTGAGATGACACTATAAGCTATTCTTTTAACTGTAGACAAAGTTTTTCGGTTATAAATAGTCAAGTGGAGCTTAAGGGTTAATGGAGTTTCATTAGAGCCCAAGCTATAATGATTTGCTGCTGGCATATTTGGCCTGGTCGAGAGTTCTCTAGGGCCCTATGAGGTGCTTAGTGTACTGAGCTCTCCCTGTGCTTAACTGCGATGAAGCCCTGTTGATGGCCCACATCCATGTGGGCCCAGGCTTTTTTCTTTTTTCTTTTTTTTTACACACTTGCATGCAGGCACAGACACACTTTTTCATTTCCTTATTGCGGAAGGCTGAACACTAGTCTTAAATTAAACATTTTCTTCCTTCTCTTCACAGTGAATTGGTGATTTAAAAGATTCTATCCTACCAGCCATAAAACGCTGCAGTAAGTGTGTTTTAAAGAAAATCCACATAAAAAGCAGCAGGAAAACCTTCATTTATGATGCGAACACACAAAGCAGAAAGCTGCAAAAATAATTCCACCTTCTTCCATGCTTCCCTGCAGAACAGGCTGCTGGGGATGGGTCTGGTCTGAAAGCCTCAAGGTATCTGAAGCTGATCTTCAGCGCACTCTGCTCTCCACAGAAGTTAAGAACTGCTCACAACCTTTCCCATGAGCATGCACATTACACGCTAAATCCTTAAGGGCTAAATAATATCCTGACACTGAGGTTCATAATGTTCCAGATCGGTCTGTTTAAAAATCTACGTTTTATCTCACAATACACTGGTTAAATATACAAACTGGATATCTAAACTGAAGTGGGAAATTGCTGAAAGGAGCAGTACTCACGTATACTACCGGAATCTCAGCAATAAATCTCTCCAAGAGAAAGCAACAAAAGTTTTTAAGCTGCTACATGGAACTCATGAAGTCACTGACAAGAGTGATTAAGCAAGTTTTGCTAGACATCAGCCAAAAAAACAAACAATACATGAAATGAGGGAAGTGGCATTAAATTGCATATGACAAATGGCACAGAAAAAGCCTCTGGACTACATTGTCCATTGAAAATTTTCCACATAGCAACACTACAGGAACTTAGAAATAATTGGTTTTAAAGAAACAATTCAGATACCTCAAATTAAAATTAAAAGCATGTTGCTGTTTTGAAAACTTTCTGGTTTTTACTACTTAGTAATATACCACTTACTGCTCTGGCATGAAACTAAGTGAAAAGATGAAATGAATGTTGATGTAACAGACCAGTAAACTAATTTTAGGATTCACTGCAACCATTATACCATACAGACAATATTGCAACACAGAAGCTTTTACTTTACATTACTATTCTTTGCATGGGTCTCAAGAGCAACATGAATCCCAATTAAACTATCTGCAGTCTATAAAAGTCTGAAGAAAAACATAATGCAGATACCTGGCTACCAAGAGTATAAAACTTTAATCTCAGGTTTTAGAATAACTATATAGCACTCCCTTTTAAACTGATTAAAGTACAGACATCTGTCTTTAAATTCCTAACCACTCCTTTCTGTCCTCAGGACCACGAAAGAGTGCTTACTAGTCAGTCAGATAAGCACCCCCCCCCGAGTCCTTTCTTGAAGTCACATATATAATCCAAATTTATGTACTGTTTCTATCAACATTACCAATTATAAACTCCTTCACAGCAACATAATTTAATTAATACACTGCTGCTGTGAGGCCCGTATGTCTATAACGGCTGCTTAAGATTTGTAGAATAAAAGTCTGAAGCCAACATTTGTGGGAAATAATTATTAATATGCAGAAGGATATGAATACAGGTAGGAGTTTTAAAGGTATTCTTAAGAGCTGGGAAGCCCACTGCTTTTGCAAGCACAGGCTTTAGATCTCAGGTACCACTGGGTTTAGCATCTGGTATCCCTCACTGCATTCAGCTCTTAACATCACTGCTAACATAGGCAAGCAACTACAGAAGGACTGATAAAATAATGAAGAGTCCTTTAATCTACAGGAAACCATTGTAGTCAATTTATAAGAAATATTGCATCCCTTTGTAGGATGTGTAATTATTTTCTATTAATCATGTGCTATAAAGCTACATTATGTGGTTATTCTGTTATCACTAGAAAGAGGCCTGCAGTCAGCTCCTGACAATGTTAGGTAATTACTAACACAAAGCTGCTTTCTCCTTATGTAGAAATGCTATCAAGATCCAGAGGTGCTGTGATGCTCGCTGTATGAAAATAACTCTCCAAAGAAATTCAATAACTGCAAAATGAATTGCTCCAAGGCAAAGAGAGGGATAGGAGATGGGGGCAGGGCCAGATCCAGCTGCCCTGCAAGGAGGAGAATGCGCAAGTGTGCGGCCACAGCTCTGCCGTGGGACTGGGAGCACAGTTGCCACACCGGGCAATGCTCCACATGCCAGGCAATGCTCCACATGCCGGGCAATGCTGAGCAAGGACAGGGGGCAGAAGGGGCCACCACAACCCCCGGAAGACGAGCACCAGGGCAGTGGAATATGTTACGGCAAATAATATAAAACGACCACCTTAACAAATGACCAAATGCTTTCTAAGCTACTTCTGTGTTTTCACTGTCTGGAAGACTGGATATTTTTTCCTCCCCAGAAGAAATTTATCAACCAAAGTGAAGCAACTTCCCAGGGCAAAAAGGAACAGGTTATAACTTAACACGTAACATGCTGGCAGAACACTCTCTGTACAGCATGCTGTGATAGCGGGCAAAAAAAATCCACTCAGGGTTTATAGTCTCCTTATGTGCTCTCAACTGCACACACTGTGAGCAGATGCTCCTCCTTGTCCCCATCCCACCAAGGCTCCCTGCACTGATGTGTACATACCTATGACCCCATGAAACACTGTTCATAAAAGTTTTCGCACTTGAAGAAAACACAGTAGGTAGAAATACACTACCCGTTTTTTACAGATATGTTTTAAGTCCAAGATTTTTATACTATGTAGAAGAGAATTTTGATGTGAAGGGAAATTTTTATATACAAGAGGATTTCCAAAATAGTTTGTACCTTCAGATCAGATCATCTGTGTAAATGAGGATCTCCAGATGCTTTGCACCATATTAACTTCTACTGAATTCGGCAAAAGTTGGGAACATCTGGTCCTGGTGCAATTAGTCCCTATTGTTTAATACATATGGTATGTTTTTTGTGTTTGTGGGGTGTATTTTTAATTTGTTTTGGTTTTTTAAGAAGAGTTGCTGAAAATCATCTTTGTGTTTCAATGCCTTGAAGGAAACAATGGAGTTGTATTTTAAAAAAACACAACTGAAGTGTGTGAATTCAAGATTTTTCTTCAGCCCTCTTCCAGTGGCACTATAAGTAATATTATCTTACAGGATGAAGAGCTGCAAACCTTAAAAGTGAAAAGCAAAATGTATCTGTAGCCTTGTTCAGGGTTAAGATAAGTAGCCTCTTGTATCAAGTTAAAGCTGTGCAGGAAGCAGGGAGAAATTTTTTTCTAAGACTATCTTGGGAGGCAATTTTGGCAAGATAATATTTAAAAACACCTCTAATTCATCCAGGAGATTCAGACTAGCTAAAAAATTGTAGAACTTCCTTTGGTGTAATTGCTGAATGATACACTATCAACCAGGGAGCATTTTTGGCACAGAAGAGCATTTTCTCTAAAAAGTAGAAAATGACAAATGTTTTAGATAACTGAATGAGACTTCTTCACAGGTAGTAGAGTTGTTTTAAGACAGCAATAACATGGTCATCTTTAAGAATATAAGCCTCAGATTTACTGTACGGTTGCACTATTAGGTTTCACTTCCTACACTGACATGAAACAAAATAGACACCAATTAAAGAGTTCCAATATAAACCAGGGTAAGCAGACTGAATTCTGAACCAAAACAACTGGCCCCTGAAAACACCCTGCAATGACAGAAGCCTCATTTTATTTTCCATTAGACGACACAATGCCAATTTTTTTTCTAATCAGGTGGGTGAGTAAACCAAGAGAACTGCAGTCACTTCACATTAGTTTATCTTAACTAACTTTCCATGTAAAGGCCTTTGCTCTTATGTTTAGCCACGTATCTATTTTTTTTTTAAGAAATATACCTAAACAAGCCAGAAGAAGGAAGTGTATAACTTAGTGTTGCATTTTAGTTTCGATCAGAATTGTCCCACTGAAGTGAATCTCCCAGTGCTCCCACTTTCCCCACCTTGGCTCACTTTGCAGAGCCGTCCGTCTCAGAGCGCACACACGAGATTTCTATCACATGAAACTGAAATGCAAGAATGAAACTTGAACGTCTTCCAACCACTAACGTGCTCTCAACTTCACAAAACCAGGCTAGACCTCTTCAGACACCAAACCGCTTTGAAAACCCACAGTGTGGACACCACGGCCTCAGCACTAAGTGTTTTACTCGGCAAATCTCCTGTTGGTACTCCCTGTTTGCTAAGGTAGACACAGACAGTGCAGGCATGGAAAGAGAAATTACTGTTAAACACAGATCTCGGTATGATCTGTCAGAAAATAACCTGGCAAAAATCACACTCGGGATTTTAGTATGCCTTTCACATGTTCTTGAAAAATACTGAATAAATGCATTTTATGAAGATTATACAGATAATGTAGAAAATGCTCACACTGATTATGAAACAGCTGCACTGTTAAGTTGTACTTTATTTCATAAGCAGCAATCTGAGCAATGGAGATTTCTTTGTCTTTTCACTAAGCAAAAAATACAGGTTGAGATGTGAGCATTTTAACAGACATTTCTTGCATTGAAAGAACAAAATGAATAAATGGTAATCTAGATACCAACTTAACACTACTTTCATGGAAAATCCTAGAGCAAAGGTTTAAGTCATAGATGAGATTTCCACGAATCATTAATACCAGAGTGAGCGGCATTATATTGCATTGGCATGTACTGAAATAATAATAGGGAAGGATAATTTCAGTTTGAGATATAGCTTCTGATTTTCAACTATTATTTGTTGTTTTAATGCAAATACAAGTATAAATGAGATGGGGATTGAATTAACTTACAAGTCAAGAGAAGTCAGTAATTCTCGTAAGCATGTGCCTGCTAAAATTTCCATTACTACTTGCATTTGGCTGATGAAACTACGGAGTTTCTCAACACAAAACATGCACCCAAAGGAAACAAACAAATACTGCAAGAGCTGCACTTGCATAAATTGTGCACACCCAACTTAACAAAAAAAATAGCACTACCTTCACTCACAGTTGTCTTTGATTATGGAAATTTATTTCTTGAATAAGAGCTATGGAAGATTTATAAAAAGTATTGTTATGTCGTGGTTTGTTTCCTTGTTTATCACATGGGCTTGAAGGCAAGCCCATAAATAAGCAGGAGTTAAGAGCAATCATCCTTTTAGAAAATAGAACGTCAAAATATTGCATTTCTAATAGTCAGTATTAACCAAGAAATGTTATTAATGAGTCCCTCTATGACTAGAGCTATAAAATGTTTTCTACTGCATAGCAGGAGAGGGGTGTATAGTTTTCTGAACGTTTACATTATTCATAGTGTAAGTTATAAAAGCCATTTTAATACCAGGAATATTATAAATTAAAATGATAATAGTATTAGTTTATCTGTATAGATACATCGATCAATTAAACTGAGAAGTTTACTATTTTTTTAAAGAAAAGTTAACAAGTACTATTTTAACAGTTCCTGTTAATTCTTCTCAGATTAAGAACTCAGCTTCTGAAGGAAACTCTCAAAGGCAGAAAAACCTAGAAAAAGGTTTGGGGTTTTTATTTTGTAAGAGCCTATAGGACTGCTGCCACACAAAAGCTACAATGGACATAAATAATTTAGATAATAGCTAGAAGAGTTTTTGAATACAACTTTAAGAAAGGGAAAACATGATTTTCTACAGTAATTACACTAGTTGGGTATAGGTATTTGTGTTCTCAGAGTACAGGGATGTGAATCATGCTCATTACACTAACACTGAATTTTGATGCTCAGTTTAAAGCAAATTATGGGGGATTTGTCTTTGCATAACACTTAGCTATTTTAGGAAGCAAAAGATGCCAAACTGAAACCTTGCTCATCCTCCTAAAAGGCATTCACCTAGAAACTTACATGTAACATATTGCTCCTCTTTGCCTTATTTAAATTATACCAATGCTCAAATTTGCTAAAGTGGTTTATAACTACTTCTGTTGTACTAATGATCTCATTTCTTGGAAACAAAATAGTCACTTTTCCCCTAATGTCTATAAAGGTATGTGAGAAGCAGGTAAAAATATATTGCTTTGGCATGACTGTTGCTAGGAGAGACAAATATCTACCTTATCACGTTCGTCAGAGGAGGCTATACCATTTATATTTCATTGTAAAACAAAGCACTATTACATGTTCCACAAATACGCTCGATATTTTGTTAATGCTTCACTCTTCCTACCATAATACCACTATACCTTTACTTACTTCCTCATCAGCAAAATGTGATTTCCAAGAGTAATGTTTGTACCTGGCTGACATATGATAGAAAGGCAATAAAGCCATAGCTAGGTTCAAGCTGAAGCTGAATTTATGACACCATTTTGGATCCATACACATCGCCTCCTGTCAGTACCTGCATCTCTCATCTTCGACCACTAGATGGTGTGAAAAAATTAAAAAATTGCTGAGGATTCCTGCCCACTGCCACAAAATCCAAGTATTAGTGCAGTGGATTAGGAAATATTTTTTGAAGAAAAGTCTTGACCCACTTCAGGACAGTTAGGTTCACTTTTCCTCCAGTTATATTTTCCACTTACCAGACAAAGAGTTCATAAATGATCAGACCTTGAAACTGAATCAAGTGGAGGGTTAAGACAGATAATTCTCCGGCAGTTTCCCCTCCAAGGACTCTACATTCAGAGCCGACAGTAGTGGCCAACACTCATTTTTCTGAAAAAGCTGTAACAACCTCAAAGTGCAACAGGGCTGAATTTTCCAGGTTGTATTTTGGAGCAGAAATCATTCCCAAAGAGGAAGGCTCTATATATCTGGAGCAGCAACAGGCTTGTTTCAAGGACCGATTATGGATTAATCACAGCATGACCAGAAGACAGTTGATATGCAGAGGACAGCTTAAACTACTGGTTTTCTATTCTGCTCCATTTTTTAAATTAAATTCCTTTCTTTTTGGGGGAAGGAGTAGCAAATGATTTTTTTTCACCTGCAAGCTCAGGAATAAGATTTTATGGGTCCCCACACCATAGCAGAAAGGCACAACCCACAAAGAGGCCAAACCTGTACAGTAGCATCGGTTTGTTTATGGGCTTTTTGGGGGGAGGGAAAGGGGGAACAGGTGGTTATTTAAAATTTTTTACCGTGTATAAAATGTATTTTATACAGTGCTGTAGAACTGCCTGAAAGTCTGCCCAATCCAAGAGTGTTATCCGGCCTTTAGTAATGCAATTCAGTTATTAGTTTAAGTGACAATGAAATACCTCAAAAGACATACATGGTCACATTACCGTTAGTAATATGTCTTCTATATTTTCATATAGGACTATCTATCCATAAATCTTAAATTTATTTAAACAGAAGCTGTTACATTTATTATTCGGAAACATTGCAGTTAAAGGTATCACGGAAGATTTAAAGCAATTGTGACAAAACTGAAGAGTTTGAAACTAAGACAAACAGATGCCTTTAAGCTTTCCTGCACCTACTTGTGTATTTCAACGACCTACAATAACTTTGGCATTAATTATATTGAACACAATTACATCAGAGATATATATTACACATATATTTTAAAAGGTGGTATGTTTTTTTCAATGAGAAGTTGAAAAGCGCAGCTCTTTTCTAATATGTGGAGAAAAGAGAAATTTCCTTTGATTAATTATTCAGAAGTGGACTTCAATGGATCATGAGATACATATTTTAGGAGAGGTTTTGGTTTTGTTGAGAGGGTTAAAGAAAAACAGGAAAATTACCCAACATTAAAGTAGAATAAAATTTCATGCTTACACTGTCTATCATCACTTTAGATGAGAGGAATTATATTTCTCGTTTGCTTTGCAAACAGCAAAATAATAAATTAAAAATTGCCCAAATCTGTCAGAGCAAACAAATTTGGAATCTGAACTGTCAGAACAATTACAATATACATGCAAAGATGAAAGCATCGTTCAAAAAACCCAACCATCTTCTGTAGCAAGATGCCCCAAAAGTCAGAATCAGCAGTCAGGAATATAAAACAGGAAATAAAAACGTAACATACAAGATAATTTAAAATTCTGCAAGGTTAACTTTTGCAAGCAGAAAGCACATTGTATCTCATTAAATCAGTTAACAAATGATGGTCAGGATTTAACAAGTAAATAAACATGCTTTTAAGTTAATTCCTGTTACACGACTATGTTTTAAATGTGATTATAGTTCATTTGACAAAATAATTAATTGCAGTGAATATCTGATTGCAAACAAAGGATCTGAAAGGGAGTGTCAGTTTCCTCCCATAGAACTGTGGGAATGTGCCCTTCTGCCATGGCTCTCTTCTTACAGCTATGTAGCCCCAGTAGCATCCCATACCTTGCTGAGAATGTAGATAATGTCACCGCGTTTAAACGTCAGCTCATCAGGTACATCTCCTGTGCAGTCCCACAAACCTTGATAGAAATTCGCATAATCGGTGGTTTTGCTATCTGTGAAGAAAACGGCATCTAATCACAAAAGGATAAAGACTGAGGGACTACAGCTACTCTTTAAATCTCCAGATAGTACAAAGCAATTTATTAGCACACACTTCTTACTTCTGTTTTTAGAAACGGCTCCTTCATACCACAAAAGCAAGTGGAAAACAAGTTTAATGTGCAAGCCCTTCACTGGCAAGTCGTATCACTTAAAGACATGTAGCTACAGGTTTTCAAAGCATTTTTCAGCTGCAACTTAAAGCAGCTAGTTTTCCTCTACTAATAGATTTCCAGCAAGCCATATTTGTATCTCAACTTGGAACAGATAAAACTGCTAGAATAGAATTAATAATAGTCTGTGAAAGGAAGCCAAAGTAAGTATTTTGTGTTATGCTCCCCCCCTCCCTCTCCTGTTCCAATAAAACTAAGTAACTTCCCTGAGAACCTTTGAGATAATCCTTGATTGTTCCTTCTGAAATATTGGAGAACTTGGAAACTGTTGCTGAAGCTGCATTTTAAAAATATTTGTGTCAGCTCCAGTTTAGGACGTTAAGCTCTGGCTAAACATGCAACTACACTACAGCCATAAACTCATCCTTCTAACAGCATAAGCACAATGGATGTGCTGTGTTCAAGCTGCCATACAGACCATTAACTGATTGATTATTTAGCACTCTTTGCTCTGTAATACGGCAATAACACAGTAATAAATGCTTTGTCATATACTTACAATACAGAGTACATCTATTGAAACACAGCGGTTAAATACACTGGGTGCTTCTGTTACACTGCAAACTATTTCCTGTTTTTAATTCCAGGAGAATGGAGTGCGATGAGTTAATGCAAAAAGAATGTAAGCAATACCACTCAGATGACCAGTTACATTATGTATACACTAACCAGACAGAATGTATATGTACTAATAATTTACATCACTGGAAAGCTATCTTCTAATTCTGACAACATAAATATCACTGAACTGGCTGGATCAAAGCTGTCATCTTAGTTTTGTTATATGATCCTTGAACAGCAGGCTTGCTGGTTATTCCAACATATACCAGTTACATTTGCATGTTGTTAGCACTCTACACCATTATTTATAGTTTACAATTTAATCATGATTGGTTCACTTTATTACTGAAAAAATCCTGCTAAAATATCAAGCAATAGAAAGTGTCACGCTATAAATAAATACAGCAATATTCAACTTGTATTTTTCTCTATTTTCACAAATACTTAGATTTTAATTTTAATACACTCTGTATGAGCAATAGAATAAATATTTTCTATTTATCCGTTTCCATCTGTGTTCTGTGCTATCTTGTTTTGATGGCAATACTGTCATAAGGTAAAATATTCACAACCTTGAATTTAAAGCTGTTAGGCACATTAGCCACCATTTAATTTTCCATAAACTGGTGATTAGTAGCTACCACTTGCTATATAGCACTAGAGGGCGTCCTGACTACCAGTGCACAAATTCTGTCACCACACCAAAAGCAGCAATATATACATATATATTATACAAACTCATGACCATACAGAAATAAGAGATGTGGTTATTGTAAAACACATAGACAGAATAATTTCAAGAGGAAGGTGGAATCAGTTAGAAATGTTGCACCTCCAAATTTTGGCCCTTCCCATTTGTCAGGCTCATTATTCACCAATTTAGCATTAGATAATCACAAATAGTAACACAGGTTAGCACTAAATTAATTTGTGATAAATATTAAGAATCTCTCCTCAGTCTTTTGATACAGCACTGATCACAGTTTCCAGCCCTATCTTGTAAAAGATAATGTAAGCCCGTGTGAAAAAAAAACTAAGAGAGCTATTTCTGTATTTCCCACCTTCCAAATCTTTCGGCAGTTGTCTTACTGATTTGGTTTAAAACACAAATCAGGACTTTTACTTCTTCAGAACTGCACTGAAATGCATCATGACTTTTCACGTCAACCCTTATCATTTTGAGGTCTGTACTTACCTCTACGTGTCTGAAGTAACTCCTGTTAACACTACTGGGAGTTATATGGGGAACCATCAGCAACAGAAGAGATCCCACAGCAGGTGAGACACAATCTATCCCTAGATATTCATCATGAGCATTTAATTAAGCTTTAAATTGGGAAAGCCACTCAACTAATAGCATTGCAACACTCGAAAAGATGCATTTTAAAATAAGCTTATTCCTGCAGTGAAGATATGGCCCAAAGACTAACCATGGTTCTGTGCCCTCACGTGTGAATTCAGCATAAGGTAGGGTTGTTTAAATCAGAGAGCCACATTTCTCAGAAAACCATATACTACTATACCAGGAGCACAGAAATGAAAGATAAGGAAAGTGCCAGTGTAAGTTTGTGAACAACTATGCAGTGGTCATTTCAAATTCGAAATCCCCTCCCATACCCACTAGCACAAGTTTCTCCAAATTCTGCAAGTGCAACAACACACGCATAAAAGCCAATTGTCTATTTAACTTCAGAATCTATCTAAAGGGCAAAATGCTTCATAAAATGATTCATAGTGCTTCACAAACACAGAGGTAGAACAAAAAAAAAGCTGCAAAAACCTTTGTAAAACACAGCCCATTCTTTCTTACTACAGCCCCCTTTTCAATTAGAGAAAATGCTGCCAAATTTCATTCGATTGCCTCTGAAGAACTGAATAAAACAAATGCAGGAGACCCGGGTAAAGGAACTTTATACTTATATCGAAATGAAATTATGTGCAGCTTCTGAAACACATGTAGTATCTGAAAACAGCTGGTGGATTTAGCATCAAGAACTTATGTGCCCATTACAGTTCAAATTCAAAAGGTATTGATACACTGATACTACTCTGTCACAATTGCAGTCTATTCTTATACACTGTGAAATGTCTTATGCCTTAAAAATATTATGATGATTGCTAAACTAAAGTCTGTCACAATTTGAAGGCACAGTCAGGCCACAAATACGAATAAGACATGATTGAAAAAAAGCGAAATGCATAGCAGAGGGTAGAAGCAGTTTAGTTTTACCTACCCACTGCTTTTAATATTACCAATCACAAGAAATGGCTGAGCAGGATTTTGGACAGGTTGTTTCTCCAGGACATACTTCTTTCCTTCCAGGACAGCTATCTGGATGAACAACCATCCAACAGTTTCCAAAACTCTTCCACAAAGAATTCTTCATGGTTTTCTTCTGCCATCTCTGTTTTTCCAGTAACAGTAATAGGAACAACAGATATTTTTGTACAGTATACTGAAGAAAATACTTCAGAGTTTATTTGACAGACGAAACAGCAACAGCTGCCAGCTTTCCTGATGGTAGGCTCAGACTGCTTATTTCACTGAAAAATACTGGTACCTTACAATACATGCTTGAAGAAAGGTGAACAATTCAGGTAAAAAAATCTGACAAGTGTATCAGTCAAGCATGCACTGTTTAAAATTTAAGAATGCCCATGGACTACTCAAGGGGGGAAACAAATTCTAAGAATATGCTAACAGCCTCAATTAAAAAAAAAAAAAAAAAAATCCAGAAAAACAGATTAAGAATACCAATTTCAGAGGAGTTTAAGTGTGCTGTCCAATTGCAGGCTGAGCCAATCTAACTACAGGCTGGTCCGTTCCTGCCCCCTCCTTTGTACCAGTTCTGGCACTTGCCATTTCTAAGCACAAACCTGGCAGAAAAATAAAATGACCAAAACAAAACCAGTGATTACAGCCCAAGTATGGAAATGCACTACTTAAAACATTAGAATAATATGAGACTCTGCCTGATTTCCACTGATCTTCCGTTTTAATATTGATGGCATCTAAATTAGGAAACTCTGCTACAGTAGTGACTTAGAACTAGTAGTTGTGTTATCTGCTTAAGCATTGCTGGTGGAGCACTGTGGTCCACAGCCCAGTATCTTAAACAGCTTGTCATTCTGATTCATACTCCTTGACACTTGATCCGATTTTTGAAAAGTTTATAGCATCAGACTTGAAGATTACTACTCTGGGCTACTTAACAATATTTGAAAGAGGTGAACTTCTGGAAAATTACTCTACCCCTTTTGGTGATTATGTGCTCAATATTTACCATACTGAAGGCTTAAAGATGGAGACAGGTGAAGTGCAAAATTAACACTACTACACAAGTGACTTAGACCCTCAGTGTTGAGTCTCAATGCTCACATGAGACATACCCTGTTAAAGAACACAGTTATTTCTTTGTTCTGATGATGTCCTGAACTCTGAAGAATGCTTGTTACTTACTTGCTCTTCTTCCCCACATACCAGAAAAATTATGAAATAAGGACAAAATAACTGTACTTATTTGGACTCAACCTCTAATCTGGCCCAATCTGTTCAGTATAATCTTTCTCACTTCCCATCTCCTATTGTTCTTTAGTTACTCTAAAATCAAAATACTTACACTGAGAGAGCACAGAACATGACACTTACTGAAACAGTGATTCTGGAAATGATAACAGGTTGATGGCGGCAGCAAAAAAGACCCAGCAAGCCATATTATATAACTGAAACTCTTCAGTGCTTTGGTATTTTTAAACAATTAGGTCACTAGCCATTAATGTAAAGCTATCCGGCAGCAACAGTCAGCATCAAGACTGAAGGAATAAAAAGAACTCAAGTCTGCACATCATTTCAAGTAGAGAAGTTGGGGCAAGAAAAGAGTAGGAAAAAGGAAAGGGGTTTTGCACTTATCAGGCTGAACTCACAAACAACTTGCAGAATATTTTCTGTGAAATTCAGATTTAGTAAAGCTAGGCAACAAATTAAAGAATGTGTGCATTGTTTCCATGGAAAAATAATGAAATATTCTTGAGCCAGGTTAGATATTTAAGATGTGATGCCTACCAGAAATACTCAAGTCTACTCAGCCCCACAAGTCAAAAAAATTTCCAGTGTTACATAGTTAACTAAGCAAGATCAGATCAGAAAATCATTGCTTGAAAGGCATCTGGTATCTGGGGAGAACTGTTATGGTATTTTCAAGGACATTACACAAATATTAGTAAGACTGATAAGGCTGTTCTCATAGCAGCTGAAACTTTGCAGAAACAAAGGTGCTAATGTTTTGATTTCTTAAAAGTAAGACCATTTAGAACTTCAAGAAGATACATTAGTGAAAAAAAATGCTGTTGGCAACTTTATAATTGGATTGACCTTACACACCGTTATGACAACACACTCTTATAATTACAGTAATGTCTAAATGAGTACCAAATATTAAGGCTGTAATGAGTCATGTCGTCTTACACGTTTTTAGCAGAACACAATGCTAACAGCATCTGATGACTTGGCTCTTGTTTCCTTTCCAAGAAAAGCAACCCAAACCTCCTCACAGCAACCTGTTCCTGCTTTCCTGTACGGGTCAGGAAATCAGGCCTCTGTTTCCTCTCCACATGTTGCAACAGGAAGAGCACTGAAAAGCTACTTCCTAAAGGAACTCCTCTTGCCCACCCTTTCCTTGACAGCCCTGAAAGAATTATGTGCATTATGTACGATGGGGGAAGGAGAGCCAGATTGCATGTCTGTGTAGGTCACAGTTACAATGCAGCAGATCTCAAAAAGGTGTAAGGTCTGATAAGAACCAAGTCTTCTCTACTTGCTGTGTCAAATCACCAGTAGTTTATCTAAAGGTCTGTGCCCTTGAAGCACATATATATCTTGTTTTTAAGCATAACTGGAAATACCTTTCTGTCAAGAAAAGTTGTCTGGCCATGTGACTTTCCATGGTGTATGCAGTTATTTTTCCAGTCTCAGAGACAATTAGCACAAGGGCAGTTTGCCAAGCTAAAGCTGAGAGAATATCCTTCACAGCCTTTCTGGGCATTTGTGTCCTTTTCCAATTTTTGTGCTGCTGTCACTGGACTCTGGCATTTCTTACCCAATTCATTTGCTTTCTGTGGTAATCATATGCAATGAAGATATGCATGGCCAACATTTAAACAGGCTGCAGATCAATTAATGGTCTTAAGTTTATCTGATTTTTATCAAAGAAGACAGAGCTTTGGGTCGATTGTCAGAGCCTGTGTCAAGTTGACCTTTTCAGAGACGTCTACATTGCCAGTCCCTTGGGCAACTTGTTGTCCCCTGTTAGTCTCTGAATGGCAGAAGTCTGTTCTGCTCAAGCACAAAGTATACACAGATGTCTATATTACATTCTTATAGGTTTGACAGCAACTGCATGTTGTATCTATAAACTGTCCTTTAGCAGTGACACTTCCTCAATGATGATAAGCTAATTTATGCAACTAAATCTCCTTTGTGCAGAAATGAAAGCTAATTGAGTCATTACAAAGTAATTCAGGAAGGAATACCTTGTATAAATTGGCTTACTTTATAAATCCTTCTCAAGTGGTTTCCATGCATCCTAAGTGGTGTTAAGCAGTTTTGCTGCCATCAAATACCCAGGTGGAAAAGACAGCTTTACAGAGCTATAAAAACATTGTTTTAAAACAGCAAAGGGAAGAGACAAGAAAATAAAGGTAAAAAGAAAGTGCATACACAAACTAATGAATAAAGATTTTAATTACCTGAAACAGCGGTAACTTTCTCCTGGCTCAGTTTTCTGGGCACTTCAGCCTCTGAAGGAACACGTTCTTCTGCAAAACACATAACTGCAAATGAAACTCTGAAGGGACACCTCAGCTGACAGGAGTTACAGCCCACACCAGTCTGAAAGCCACACTCTACAGTTCCAGTTCGTAAGCCCTGTTTACTATTTTGCGTTTGTACAGAAGTTGGAACGTTGTTATTTCAGTGGTTTCTCCCACCCATCCAAACATTCCAAGAGCTTTCTTTCAAAAGTCTCAATTCTGATCATCTGTTTTCCTTTTCACTCTGCTCTGAGTGCAGTAATATAGAGCTGCAGTTCTGCTGGTTTTCAGTCATTCCAAGACTATTAGAATCAGGGTCCAATTCTGTTACGTATATTTCTTGCCAGGATAACAAAAAGGAAAGAGAGGATTGAAAAAGCATCCCCAGCCCGTGCAAGAATTCCGAAGTTCTTAAGCATGCACAGAAGGCAGAGGCCATCTTACTTCTAACACTGGACACCTGCACAGCAGGAACACAGCCACTACAGATGCCGTGCATTCTGTGCTCCTGCCTACTGCGCCTGACCACGGCTTTAAGCGAGCCAGACTGTATCAAATAACTTAGCACAAGTTTAGGAGACAAGAAAAGAGAAAGCCTGGCAGCCATCAGGTCTGAAACGTGTTTTCTGGCTAACAGGCTTGGAAAACTCTGAAACTCCCGAAGGCAATTTTGAAAGATGTGCTCCATACTCTGCGTCCAGCACAGACAGCTCTCCCGTGCCCACACCCTCACTTCAGTAAATCCACACTCCACTCAGGACAGGGACATCAGATTTGCTCCTCACATGTCATAGTTAACAATTCCGTTGATGAGGCACAAAAGGGAAGAAACTATGAGGGGTTTTAGCTGTCTTCTGTTTTAGGTTCATAAGTAAGTGGAAACAGATTTATCTGGCCTTTAGAGTATATCAAAACTGACAAAGCTCCTGTACTGAATAAGGAAATAGTATATGGATAAACCCACTTTGCAAACAAGAATTAGACTTCTAATACATTTAAACAATTTGACTTTGCTATTCATCACATCTTGTACAGATATTTATGCTTCTTTTTAAGGCACATATTTCAGCAACTAATTTGGATATTTTATTAATGACAGACAGCAGATATAGAACCCAGCTTTTAAAATGTTCCTTATTGTGCAACTTTTATG
Source organism: Pampusana beccarii (assembly GCA_013399365.1). Taxonomy (NCBI): domain Eukaryota; kingdom Metazoa; phylum Chordata; class Aves; order Columbiformes; family Columbidae; genus Pampusana; species Pampusana beccarii. Next base: position 1,240,880 of record VWYH01005887.1, read on the forward strand.
TAATTGCCTATCTACTTTGACAAAGAGTGAATTTTATATCAACAGTTCAAAGGATTTTTAGCCTTGTAAAAATTTAATCTATCCACAAGACTGTTCCTGCACACATTAAAGCAGATGTTTAAAGCTCAAGAGTAGACCTGTTGAAATGAGTATGCATAATTGCTGCTAACCTATATACGCAGCCCTACAAATATTACAATTACATCATGAGATTCACTCTACAAAGAGCTTTGAACTTCTGCCCTACTAAGCTAGCAAGAGATTTTTGCTGCCTGACTCTTGACTCGCTAAAAATCTGGCTGAGATGAATATAAACTATTATTTGAGCCAAGGGGAAAAAAAGGAGGGGGGGAGGAAATCTGAAGCTTCAGTGCAACACAAAACACTGCAAATTATTTACTGCATTCAGTTGTATTCCCCCACTTGGCATAACACTTGCTGCACATTTCCAAGTACACTCATTTGTTTATTTTAAGCACTCACAACTGGAGCATAAACGGCAAAAACACATCCCTACATGCTGTCCGGAGCACTAGGAGGCACTGTCATTCTGTGGCTTCCCTACCCATAACACACCACTTACAGATCATATTACCCTGTTACCAGTCACATTTTCTAGGATTGCTCCGTTTTCCCAGAACAACCCAGTTTCATCCAACACACAATTATACATTGATCAAATAAATACGGGTATTACATGTTACCAAATGTTTGGACCTACATCAATTAATGTGTTGGACGTACTGTGGCTTTTAACTCTGTTGCTGTCATGGTCATCAGAACAGCTTAAGCCAAGGAGTGACTTTAGTACAGGGTATTTGAACTGAAGTAAAAGAGCAGACGAGGTTTGAAGAGATTTTTTCAGAAGGTATAGTTGAATACATGTAGATTACATTGTGGTTTCATGGAGAAATTTAGAACATACACATTCCCCTTTCTGAAAAAGGTATTTCCTAGGAACAAGAGTTCACCAGATCTGTATCTGAAGATGATAAAATGTCTGAATCAAAGCTCTTTGAATACTGAAAAAGTCCCAAATTCAAACAAAGGCTGTTGTTATTAGCATACTGGTTTGGATCCCAACCATCCCCACTTACCCCACTTTGCTTTACACTACAGAGCTGTCACAGAGAGGACAAACTTTCTGGTGCCATTGGACTGGAAGAGGCACTCCAAGCACATGGAACATGGTCCAGCTGCTACCATGCATTCTGTCCATGGACCAAAGTGACTCCATGGGAAATCTCTTCTGAAACATGCACAGTGCAAACATCACGTCCTCAGCACAAACTTGTGCTTTATGAATCTGTTGCAAACGGTCCACACTACTTGCTAACGCTATCATGCTCACAGTGCAACAGATGGATTAGGGTGATAAAAAAGAACTTATGGTTCTTACTAATGTTTTCTGGTATCATGTCCCAAAGCAATAACTATGTGCGGGAGATGTCCTTTAAACACAACCACCTCAATTACCTCAGGAATTACAGCTATAGTCAGATGCGACATACTAAAGATTCTGTTGCAACATGGAATAGAGTCAAAAGATGAAAAAATAAAACAAAAAATACAGTAGAACTCCTGTGTTATTAAGATACTGCATAAGAGGAGTCAAGTAGATCTTCAAAATAATCTGGTACAATGTTTCCTTTGTTATCTCTTCTTCACACCATTACTACCACTGCAGCGAGAAAATATTCTTCTCCACCTCTCACTATGTCAAAATGAGACTAATCAACACTAATCAAACCAGCGATCTCTTCCAAAGCTGTAAATCCAAAAAACCCTTGAGAAATACATGATGTTCCACACTCTGCTGGTACTCAGGGACTCTAATGGCAAACAACCTGCAAAATTCTTGTGGTGACAATGCAACAAGAAACTAATTATATTTGTTAAGGGTTTTTTTCAGTTAGCCCATGAACAATGTTGAAAGTAATTTACCTATTTAATTTGGAGTCTGAAGAAAAAACAGAAAAACAATCACCCAATCACAGGTGATTCTACCATCCACACAATTTTAAAAGTTAACAATGATTTCCACAGTAGCTGAGGTTATTTACATTAATCCCTTGATTTTTTTTCTTCCAGTTTCTTTTATTTAAGGGACAGGGGGGAAATACCACCAGACTATTTGAGTATAAAACGGGTATGAGTTTGGTTTGAGCCATGCGTTCTTTCAACGGAATGTGGTATCTCCATGATAAATACGCATAAACTTAGCAGTCTCCTCTACTAACACATTGCTTAACTATCTTCTTACATTAGACTCTAACTTAATGCCATTATTAATTGGTATTCTACTGTATTCTAGTCTCTGACACATTGTCATTGAACAACACTAGCTTATACGTTGGATAATCCCAGTTTGTGAGTTAATATATTCTATTCAACACTTTAATAACAGTAAACAAAAACAGCTCAGCTATGCAGCAAAATCTACCAAGCCACACAGATGGTTATAAGGTTTTCATTGTGTGGTTTCCATAGCAATCATATTGCAAATCTGGAAGCTTCTTGCAAATAAGCAGCTTGTATTTACATGCCTCTCAGCTGCAGCATGGAACTCTACAACATGTGAAGTTGTTATTCCAATCACATATTGTTAGAAAAATCATTGGAAGATGTTTTGACCAGTTCAGATAAAAACTACTGCAGTTAACTAATTTTCCATCTATTTCATAATGATACAAGCAATCTCACACTTCCAATACACATTAATATATCTTCATTTGAAATGGCACTGTGGTGTCAGAAGGTTATAAGCATACAAACAGGTCTTGTAAGACAGACCCTCACAAAAGTACTTGTATTATTAAATAATCAATTTTAAAAAATCACAGTGTCTTTACTGTTGTACTCAGCAGTGATGACAGACACATGCAAATGAAAAGGTGTGTACATTAAGAACTCTGCTGACACTGAACATCATGGGTCTAAACTGATTCATGCAAGAAAAAGTAAAAGATACAATGGCATGGGAACACCAAGAGTTTTAGTCCTCCACACTGGTCTTTTGCTACCAAATAACATCTCTGCATAAATGCAAACAAGAACTTTCAAACATGAATAAATGCTTAGCATGTGGAAGAGTCAAGACCTTTTCTCTCCCAGATTTATATTTTTATGAATGGACTTAACCCCATAACAGATTGGTTATTGCTCTAATAAGGAACATAAATCAATCTAGCTACGTAATTTTTTAAAAAACTTTGCAAGAACTGGCTTTTTTTTTTTTTTTTACAAACAAGATTATTTGTTTAGAGAAGCATTTAAGAATTCCAAAGAAGCAGCAATAAACACGCAAAATTTTAGAACAAGATCAGTTTTATAATTTGGCCAAACTGACACCTTCTGCTAGCGTTAGTAGTGAGGGCTGGAGACCATCTGGGGCCAACACAGTAACAATTAACACCCTGCTTTATGCAGGGCCAGAAAGCTGTCACACCTGAGGACAGCGTTCCCCAGCACTGGGTGGGGAGTCCTCTGCAGTATTCTTGCTCTTTACACACCTGTATATGCCTACACGCTTCACCCAAACTCTTATGGTGTTTTAGCCTAAGAAGCTTGATATCCCAGAAATCCTCCAGGTGTTGCTTGATCCTAGGGCTTATTTGCCTTGGCATGTGTATTTATAATGGCAGGGATTTTCCTTTCTGGTATCTTCTTTGAGACTCCAAAACCACCCATTCTGTAGGGAGGGATCTCCAAATCCAAGCAGCAAAACCCCAGCTTTGATAATCATCCAATATTCCCACAGATCTGTGCCTTTCCCCCAGTTCCTCCTGGACATGACAGATTAATGGAAGATTTACATACAACTTCTTGACATTTCACCCTGCATTCCCTGTAGCACCCTGGGTGCACACTGTGGACAAATGAAACAGCTTGGAAAAGGCTGCTCAAAGTGCTCTTCTCTAGCCATGGTGTGAGGTCTGGGAGGCAGCAGAGAGGGGGAGACAGACTATCATTTTATTAAAGCTTCATTTGACTCTATGGGGGTGTGTGGTTTGAGGATGAAAACACCTCCAGGACAGTGGAAGAAGTGGGAAACACTCTGGTTGCTATTTAGAGAAGAGATTATAAATGTAAGAATTTCTTACCATGACAGAAGAGAGGACAATTCTTATTTTATTCCTACTTCTGTGGGTCACCTAGTTACCAGCTCAAACAGTTATATTCCTGCATGAAAAGCTTGAGTGAAAAAACTATTTCCAGAACACAAGCAGAGAAGATGAAGACAGAAACAGGTCACCCAGACACAGGCTAAACACAGACGAGGTGACAGCAAAATACGATGCAGAAGTTGCATCTGAATAAATGGTCACCACTATGCTCAGAAATACAATGGGAAACAGATAATATGGAATTGTCTTCCAACAGAATACCGAAAGAAATCTCCAGGTTATGAACAATATAAAAACACATTTTAATGAAAAACATTGTACACACTGAGATGCTTTAGTTTTAGTTGAGGACAAGCCATGTCTGTTCCTAACCCCGATTCCTTCCAACACACCTGATCCAAGTCTGATTCCAAGATGGAGGCAAGAGGTTTCACTCAAATATATTAACACTAGCAGCGAACTGGATGGGACCTCCAACTAACACTTTTTGCACAAGTTTTAATCAGCTCTTTGAAAACAACCATTATTTAAATTCTAGAGAAAAGCTGAGCATACACACCACCCTGTCCGACAGCAGACAGTAACAGAATTCTGTTATTACTATTGACAATGTACTGACCTCCCAATGGCCTCAAATAAATAGCATTGCCAATATAAAGTGAAAAAGCTAGAACCATGAAATACTTTAGAATAGAAGGGACCGGTGGAAATTACTTAGTCTAACTCCCTGCTCTAACTCAGAAAGTTAGATTGAGTTTCTAGGAAACAGCATTTGACTTCTTTTGGTACTCCACTCTAAGCTATTCAGCAGCAGCTTATAAGGGTCTGTGCATTTTAATAGTTCACGTATGAGACAGCTGCAGCTAATGACTTATAGACCAGGATTAGCTCGAATGACTCAGTTTTGTCCAGATCTTGCCAAGTATCCAGATGGGAGGTTTCCTGAATTCCTTGAGAAATCCTCCACTTTTTTTTTCCTCAGTTGCACTTATTGTCTCCTGAAAAGGTGCTACTGTGCACCACCAGTACTCCCAGTTGTATAAGCAGTTTGAATAACCAAAGCAGCCATCTCGGCTAAAAGGGAAGCCCTGCTTCCTACTGAGAAGACCTTGGAAAAGTTACCTCATCATGCTCACAGAGAAGATTAGCAGAATTTGTTCTAAATTAACTCAAGATCAGTGCTGCAGGAAAAGGAGGTGAGAAGGAGAGGAAGTGATATTGGAGACCTGGAATGTCACTTAGCCATTTTCTGGAGAAAAATAATTCTCTTTTAAAACAACCTGCCTGTGACACCACACAGTGAATCTAAGTATATGTTTTGGCTTGCTTAATCAAAATGAAAAAGCAGATATAACATTCATTCCCTTCCTAATGAAAGTATTTTGGAGTTACAGCATTTGCTAAACTAAAGAGTAAAGTAAACCAAAAAAATCCCAGTCCCACTAGAGGCAAACACAAACACACTTTAAGGCTGCAATTCTTTAGTCTGGTGAAGAAGAATGTTGTTTGGATCATACAACTATTGCTATGAAGAATAACAACAGTGAAGTAGTAGAGAGAAATGAGTGTGTTTGGAGAACTGTTTGAGGAAAAAAAACAATCTCTTTCTAAATATATCTGTGAAAAAGACTGCATTTCTCCTATATTATTGCACACATACCCAACTACATGAACTATACTAGGGCAATAGATTTTAAAAGCATGTTTTTAAAAGCAGGTAGATACCATAAGACTTATCACTAGTTCACTGGGGGGAAAAAAAGGCAACAAAATATTTTTCTAGCAGAAAGTATTTTTTATAACTGTTTAGGGCAGAAAGTATGAAGACTAAGCGATCAAAGAACAGATCTCTGGCCTTGGAGGAAAAACAGTTATTCTCATACAAACCAGAAAATTGATTATTGTTGGCAAGGTCGTCCACAGTTTTGCAAAGTGGATCTTCTCACTCTCAGGTGCATAGTTTTACCATGTCTTCAGGAAACATAAGAGCATGCTTTGCTTTACTTATGTTCCCGACTTGTTGAGACCTGTATATATGTCAGCACCTTTCCTCTTTCTTTTCCCTCCCTTTCGCACGTACCAAGCACCCCAGTATCCTTGCTTTCCCACCCGTGCCCCATTCTATAGTCACAACCAATTTGTATATAGGCTATATCCTCTTCAGACCCCACAAATTTTGTTCATTTACCAAACACAGAGGTTGTTAGTATGAAAAGTTGCTGTTGCCAGGGCTTCACAAGGCCCTTCAGGCTTTCAGACCAAAGTATCACAATGGGAGGCAAAACATGTTCAGTCACCTGAACAACAGAACAGAATATATTCATTAGGACAACTGCACAATCCATAGAGGTACAGACAATTCCTGGTTTTAGTCATGAATATATTAAGATTTAATGAACTCAGCTTCCTACTTGGAGCTCTCCTTCCAAATCAGAAAGAAATCTTCAGTCATATTTTGAATGACAGCTGAATCAACTTGGTTGTTCAGTTCCTAGCACTAGTCTTCCAAATAATAAATAATTTAAAATCTCTAATTTAAGAAAAAGCAACAACTTTGCATTCTCTACATTCTCTATTTTTTTTTTCCTTAGACAAACAAAGACACAGAAGAACTAGCAGTATGTCAATTTAAGGTTAAGGAAGGAAAAAAAAATTAGCTAGTCTAACAGAGTCAGGAGAAATAGAAGTATGTAAAATCTTGGTCACACCAATACCGAGCCTTGGAGGAGAGGAGGTAGAAAAAGGCAGGAAAAGCAGGAGTACATAGCAGGAATTTCGGAATGCTAAAACTTCTTCGACAAAATGATCTAATTATTATTAATAAAATTCAATACAAATATGCCGAAGTGCAATGTGCACTGCATAGAAATAAGGGATGGGTTTTGCACTGACCTTTTTATTTCCTCATGAAGAAAGACCTGATAATAGTAATTCTTCTCAAGAGAAAATATAAAGGTCATCACAAGCAAGTTAAATCGTGGATATGCACACAATACTTTTAATAAAGAATAAAAGAAATTACAGAGAGATCCACTACTGGAAACTCATCCATTCTTTTATTGTTTTTATATTCATAGACACTTCGTATTTACAATTAAAGCCACCATTTCAGGGATTTGTTTTCAGAAATGAAGTCCCTTAGAATTGTCTAATCCTATATGCCGAATGAACTGGTCAGAATACATTAAACTCGGTAAACAAAAAAATATTTGATGCGCCATCAAACAAGGTGAAAATTTCATAAGTGACCTCAGAAACCAGCTCCTTACAAATTCCTTAAGTTTTATTAAGAACTTTTTAAAATATTACCTATATTTTTTGACCAAGAGATTAGATAACCACTTTCACAACTGAACAGAAGCATCTCTGAAGATAAAGTTTCATGTCAGCTTCCAACAAAAGTACAACTTTGGCTCCACTTATGAAAATGCTCCTAAAGCCTCAAATTTTACATACAAAAATTGAGGCAATAAGTATCTTACCTAAATCCATACTTAAACATTTAAAGAAGGGATAAAATATTTTAAAATACTGCTCTTAACAGACATACTGCTCTCAACAATGTAAAGGAAAGCTTCTGGGGTTTGATGTTTCTACATGCTCATATAATTATTTAGCTGATTAACCAAATTAAGCTCTCTCCTCTGTCCCCCCTCACCCTCTTAAAAAAGAAGTTGCAATGATTGGACAGAATGCAAATTAGCAGCTCAAAGAGATAAAACGAATAACGATTTTGAAGTTGATTCCATGGTTGAATTGTAGGTTCACAGGAATTTTCACTCGAGATTGCTTGCCTAAATACGTGTGGCATGCACATAAGTACATTCTTATATATAAACATAATAAAGATTTATGTGAATTCACTGTAACTAAAATAAATTTGTTTGTTCTCTCAACCCGTAATAGCTCTTAGTTATGTAAATAGTTTAAGTGTTCAACATGACATTTTATAAACCCTATTATTAAAATGTTTTGCTAAAATAAATGTGGTGGCTATTAAAATTTACATAGAAAATATAAATAGTTCTCTATGTAAATACATCTAGCAATCAAATATGCAATTAACTCATCTATACTGTATAACTGTACTACAGTGTTATTTGACAACCTTGTATGGGGGTTATATTTCTCAGGTTTAAATTTATATAATATACAGAAAAACAGTCTGTAAATGTCAAGTAAAATTTCCCATATTCATTGATCAGCAGCAAGATTTAAATTTAAAAGCCATTTCTGAAAACTACATATCCCGAATTGTGACAAATGTGACTTGACATAATATTTACATACATAGAATTCATAAAGAAAGCATCTCGTTTAAACCATATAATATCCTTTAATAACCTGCAGGGTTAAAGATTTCAAGTTTATAGTCTGAATCCAGAAATGAACTTACTCAAAAAAAGGACAGAAGACAAGGCATTTCAGCATAGCTCACTTTAGTGAAAGGAAACACAATACAGTTGTTGGCATGTTTCCACAAGGAAAGTCTGGCTCCCAGATGCTTCTCTTATAACTCCTTTAAAACTGTTCTACCAAGACATTTTTGCATTCTCTGTGTTGATCATTAACAGCACATTGACCAAAAAAAAAAAAAAAAAGTTCAGCAGCTTTCACCCTTTGGGTATTTTCATGAAAAGTAACAAACCCACACCACGGCCTCTTTTCACTGTTTATGGCCCATGCCATCAACTTAAATTATGTCAACTATGCTAAATCCTTTCTCCAGCTTAAACGATGAAATAATTACTCACTAGTAACCAAAAATCAGGTTAAATCAGAAATAAGCAGAAAATTTTAGCTGCAAAGCAGACTGTTTACACATACCTTATTTTGGGTAACATTCTTGCTTTCATTTCTACAAATGCCCTCCCATTCCCCCATTCTCGTATGTTAGGTCCAGCGTGGGACCAGCAACTCTGGATGCCAAATCTTACTAGCCCAACATGCCACATACCACGATGCACCTCAGAGGGATGAGGTACAACAGCAGGGATCTGGAAATAGTTCATATGCAGGAGATGACAACTGCTGCCCAGGCAGCCCGTCACGTCACTGTGGGAGTGGCATGAAGAAAAACCCAGGGCCCCCAGAGTCCCAGAATACTTGAATTTCCACACAGCTGGTGCTTCGGATTATCCAGCTCTCATGCCAGAGACACCACACAGTCCCAGTTGCACTGTAATAGTCACCACTGGTAGGCCTGAGATAGGCAGTTTAACCAGTACTTGGGTCTTATGACCCATATAGAAATCATGACAAAATCATATCCACCTTGAGCTTCTCTTTATTGAGTTATCTGAAACTACTGTTCAACCTTTAGTAATGGAGATGCCTCACTTCTAAAGGAAATAAATTTGAGACAGGTATGGAAGCAAGTAGAGATTCAGTTAGTGTATTTTGAGATAAAAGAAGGACATGCTAGGATTGACAGGATTTTCTGTAGACAGTGTTTTGTTTTGAAAATAAGATTCCTTCCTTTAATTCCCAGGTTTACCCACTGTTGCTTTCAAGATTCAAGGAGAGAATAATTGTTATAGCCTGCTAAGACAAAAATCTTCCACAATCCAAAGATGAAACTACTGGATCCTCTTCCTTAAGGATATTGAGAGTTCCCAACATCTTAAAACTAGTTTTCATTAGAACACAAACTCAGAGTTTTTAGGTGAAGGAAATAAAGATCTGTTAGGAATAAGCAGACTTGGAAAAAAAGGACTGAAAAGATAAATCCCCTGCGCCAACCATCTCCTTTCTGGACGAGAAAACTTTCCTCCCACCTTGCTGTCTAATTCATATCTCACTGACTTGCCAAAAGCTTTCCACAGTCTCTTCTGGTTTCTTAGGAAAACATCCTTCTCTTCGGTGCTGAAGCTTCCCTGTGTTCCTGCACTTCCCTGGAGCATCCCTCTCTCTACTCCAGGGCACAGCAGACTCCTGCATCTTGCCCTCTTTGCCCGGTTCACTGTGTGGTCTGGGACCTGCACCTTGCTGACCATTTTCCTTTCCTAGGAGCAACCAACCTGCTCCTTCCAAAGACTCCAACCCAGCCCAGGGAGCTGCAGCCAAGACAAGGAACAAGGCATTTTTTCCCTCTGTTGCCTTCCTTGTAGGTGTGTAAACTAAACACAACATCCATTGCAAACAAGTACACTGTAGCACAAAAGTAAATCAGGTATACACGCACACAGCCAGAAAAATTCATGAAGCTCTGTTTAACTAGCAGTATTTTGTTTGGCTAATTTCTGTGTTCTGGAGAGAGTGAGAAGGAAAGTGAATAGCAGATAAAAAGCACACTGAGAGGAAAAGACATAGACAGAAGAATTTATGCTGATGCCTTTCTTAAGGCTGAAAAATTCAAGTAAGAGATTTGTATCTACAGTAACAGAGTGATTAATTCAGCCTTTAAAGCCCACCTTGCTGGGTCTTATTTGAGAATCCAGTTGTATAAATTATGGTTCTTTAATAGCTACCTCGTGGAAATCAGAAAAGTTGAGAAGCGATAGCCTGAGGCACCATATAACCTCTGGTTGCTCTTGTTTCTCAAAAAACTCTGCCTAATGGTTTTAATAGCCTGATATGCAGTCATTTGTCACAAATTCAAAAAGTAAAGGTTCCTTGATCTCTCTATATAGTATTCATCACAGTTATACCCAAGCAGTAGAGCAAGCTCAACATTTATATTTTCATAAATATACATAATACAATTGACATTTTGCTTTGAACTTGCTAAACTACAGTGATTCCTCAACTTTATGGTTAATAAACTATCTCACATACCAAGACATTTCTTCAGAATGCTTTGAATTAGAAATATTGCACTGCTTTTTAATTAGATGAAAACAGCTCTGCCAAAGCAAACTACTTTCCTTTCAAAATAACGAACTTCGGGTCCATAACCCATAGAAGACATGCATGCATAAACAAAGCTTTGCTCACATTTAACATGAAGCCAGCTGTCAGAAACAGAGTCAATGCTGAAAAAACTATGATACAAGTAAAATTACATTGTGTGATTTTTTTTCTCACCAGGATGCCAAGCTTTTCTGCGACAGGATTCTCTCTTAATAACAAATAACTTCTGTCACATACTGTTTACATCAGATTGGTTTTACAAATCAATAGTGTCAAACGTTGTTTAGTGCTTGTGCACAGAAAATTATATAAAATGCTTGATCAGTACTTGAAATAAAATACCTTGTTTCAGTAAGTAAATTCCTTTCAATGAATTGTGTGCTAATTAGTTTTTTAATGAGTTCTTTTAACATAAAACTGCATGATCAAAAATACTTCCTTTTTAGATACTATTAAGTTATGTCTTCTAATTTTAAGTAAACAAGATTCAAAATGCCAATAGTAAATGCATTTTTAACAAGCTATTCCTGGTTTATTTGAGGCATTGTCTGATTGGGCATTAGGGTATTTTTCTTTTTTTTTTTTCAACTCTGAAATACAGAAATAAAATTTGGTCTTCGATAACCCAAGACTTTGACAAACACAGCTTTCCAACATGAACTAGCTTTATTTATTATAACAGTTGACCACAACTTCAGGAAGGTCACTTCTATTTTCTCCACTCATAAACTCTGAAACCTATGAAGTTAAATGTCTGAAAACTATGAAGTCTTGCATGCAGTTCAAAGAGAGGAGAATAAATACCTGAACTCAACAGCACACATTTTCCAGTCTTTGAGAAAATTGTTTTGAAGAATGACTTATCCTCACTACTTTAAAACAAGAAAAAAATCCCTTGCCATGTTCTTGAATCTGAAAGATGTTTTAAGAGAAGTATTCAAAACACTTCCAGTAATTGGTTTGTAAACTCATCTTTAGTACTGTTCTCAAAAATGCTGACCTTACATCCGGTGTTTTCAGCTTCAAATATTCCAGACCCTACTTTATACTTTGAAAACACTCTATTGACTAATTAAAAGTATTCAATTCTTTCTGTGGGGAAAAAAAAAAAAAAAAAAGAAAAAAACACATCAGCAGCGTCTATGGAAAAGAAGTGAAGACTTGCCTAACTACTTGAGGCAAGCAACAAATGTTGGGAGGATTTTGGACAATATACCAGGATATATAACATATTGACCTAACAACAATGATCACAAGTAACTTCTCAGATTCCATAATCACCTGTGTCTCTGCTGACTCCAACCTACTGCTCTGGTTAACAATGACCAACGGGTACAAAGTGGAACACAGGAGGTTCCACTTAAATATGAGAAGAAACTTCTTCACAATGAGGGTGCCAGAGCACTGGAACAGGCTGCCCAGGGAGGTTGTGGAGTCTCCTTCTCTGGAGACATTCAAAACCCACCTGGACACCTTCCTGTGTAACCTCATCTGGGTGTTCCTGCTCTGGTGGGGGGATTGGACTGGATCTTTCGAGGTCCCTCCCAATCCCTAACATTCTGTGATTCTGTGACCAATTAACAATTTCTTCATTTTAACTTACTGGTTTTCGGAACTGATTATACGGCTGTAATCCACACCTGGGACTGCTTGACACCAAATGCTATGTAGGGCCCACAGACCCCAATTGCGATATATTGAAAACTCTAAAATAAGCAAAGGTCTCCTAAAAAGGCATTTTCATTAACACAGTGCTGTGAAATCTTCACTTCTATGACCTAAAAGTCAATACATCTGGCACTGCATTTTGAGAACACAAATATTTGCTGAGTTGGTGTTCATGAGTAACACATCCAACTTACACTCAAACTCCACTACATAATCATTACAAAAGCAAGCTTTCCATTCCCATGATCCTTGGCCCAATCAGATATTGAATCAATCCTCAAATTTAATTTATAGCAAACCAAGAACTGATGCGAGTTGTGTTGGCTGGGTTAGCTGTCCACAGCAGTTTGCCTGACTAGAGACCACCACAGCACTGATTTTCACCATCCTTACCTCTCTCTCACCCAAAGGTTCTCTGGGTTATGGACAGGCGGGCAAGAGATAGCACAAAGCCAACAATGCCAGCCTTGTGTCACATCATGTTGCTTCAGCAGCTCCAACCTTACCTATTCTGTAAGAGCAGCTCTTTATCTCCATGCACCAATTAAGCACCACTAAAGTAAGAATCAAACCTTATCTTTAGAAATGTTTTAATGGAAACTATATGCTGTGAAAACTACTGCTATAATGCAAGTTTGCGAGCAGAAAGAGAACTTAAGAAAAAAGACAACAGAAGATTGAAAATTAAGATAGGTATGTTAGCTTAACACGGAGCATGTGCTCCATACAGATGTGAAACTGCAGAAGACAATACTGAAGGCCCTTAAAAATTATGTCACTGAAACCCCAAGTTATTAATAATAAAAAATCTGGTCTTCAAGGGCTCTAACAGATGACAATCCCTTTTTTCTATCTTATGACAAGTAGAACTCCATTATTTAAAATGCCACTAAGCTAGAAACTATGTGTGTAAGTAGCTCTACACACACAGAGTTAATATTACAGTTTTATACGTTATTTTATGTTAAAGCTGATAATATCCAGCTGTGGACTGAAAAATATATAGAGTGTACTAATGCAGAAAATAAATAGCTAATTAAACAAAAATGGGCCTTTCTTGACAATATTTTTAATTCTGCTTAACCAAGTTTTCCTTCCATGTTTCTCTTAAAAGAAGAAAAAAAAAAAAAAACCCAGCTTTATTTTCCTGAAGAATCTTGCAAGGTCTTACAAGGTGGGAAATCTTTGGCAGTTCTGACATCTTTTTACTGTACCTAAACAACCACGGGGAAACACTGACTGAGAACCAGGAAAATGATCCTTCTATGGTAAATATGAATTTGTATGTGCTATTAAAGAAGAAAGTGACATAACAGATCAAAAGATTAATTTTCCCATGTTCTCTTTGTACCCCCTCCAACTATCAACCCACTCCTTCTGCCAGCAGACAGTCCAAATTGAATTCCACTGAAATCTATGCTTTGAATAGACTAATACACTGTTACCATTCTGGACACTGGTTTGAAGCTGTTCAGCTTGGAAAATTCATCTACACTGCCTCCTGTAACAAGCTGGGGAAAAAAATAGCTAAGCAATGTGATAGCTAGAGAACACAGCATCAGTCAGTTCTGGTTACTGCTACAGTTCCAAAAAATTCCCAGTTTTCAAAACTGTGCAAAATTTTCCATACCCTCTTTTTAATCCAAACACTCCGTATTCAATACCAAATCCAATATTACAAAATGGACTGCATCATGAACTGGAAAAATTTGCTTCTGAAATGCTGATATAAAAAACTCTGGAGAACCACATAAATGCAAAATTTTACTTATTTCAGAAATTTCAAATTAGAGCCAAATAAATAATAACAAAGTACAATCAGCCTCATACATGAAATTCAGTATTTATAAAGATAGTGGATCAATAGAAACAGAGATCAGAAGCCTCTAACATCAAGATGCTTTGAGGACAAAACCAAAGTGAAGATTAATTTCTTCTCCCTCTTCACACGGAGCTAACATATTTGTCTTCTGCATTCCAGAGTTTAGCATAGCTTTCAGGCTATACAAATAATTTTTTTTTTCTGTTCTCTTAACAGGAGTTCAGAATTTCTTATTTGCTCTGCATTACCAAGTCAGGTAACAGCAGGAATAATGATGTTCCACCCTTTGACCACGAAAAGAAGAAAGAGTAATTCACTTACCAGGGAAAACAGAAACGACAGCCAACTGGAATTAAATGCAACCACTCAGGCCTAATTAAGGCAGATGAGACCAAAGTGGAGTATGCTCTTTTACTATCAAGTTTAGACAAACAGCTATACAAGAACCAAAGGCGGCCTACTCCAGTAAGGTTTGTCAACCAGAATTTCATCTAATACTCTTCAATATGCTATGGGTAAAGAAGGACCGCTCTAAGGCATCAGAGCCATAAGATTTTAAGTCCATGTAAGCAAATGACTATTAAAGCATGTTTATGGAAGAGAAAAAGATGCTTTAATATCTAAAATATATTGCAAACTTGTGCTTTATTTTTACTTAGTTATGCCAACACATCGCAGCCAAAATTGAGAGCTCCATGTACAAGGTAAGATAGTTCTTCCTAAAAAGTTTACGATTCAAATAAATGAGACGGAGAAAGCATGAGATAAAGAAAGATAATCCCAGCCTGATAACACAAAAATGAAGCACCACTTCAAGATCATGGGGAAACAAATTTATTTAACTAAAAACTGAAACTAGATTCCTTGAATAATAGAAGAGTTATCCTTTGTTTGTGACAGCTGTTCTGTTACATTTCAGATTTATTAGCCATGTTAGGAGATAACAGGTCCTGGAAAACTGACATAAAAATGGGACATAAGTGAAAATACTCTAAATTCTTGCAGAATCATGCCAAGGCAGCAATTCTCTGAAGACAGAACTCGAAGCATATATTAACTATTGGCCCTCTACCAATATGGTACGTGTTACTGCTCCAGATCTACTTACTGTTTGAAATTCAAATGAACAGGTAAGATAAGTGAAGCTCAGAAGAGAGTAATTTATCCCAGGATACATCTAAAGTTTCTTTAACAAAGGCACAGGCAAGCATCTATGAACACCTTCTGCATAAGCCTGAGCATCCAAAAAGCACTGCAATTAAGGTTTGGCCGTATCTTCTAGCTGTAAGATTAAGCCCTGTAATGTGGTTTTTATATCCACCCCATTTCAGCAGAACATGTATTCTGTGCTGAAGTAGTCTAGGTAAAATTCAGAAGGAAATGGAAGTCAAAAAAAAAAAAAAAGCTCTTAAAGAATTGAGTGCTGCTACAATTTTACACATTTATGATAATCATTTTCAGCAGTCACTCGTTCTCTGCTCCGTTAGTTCATTGAAACGGTGTTAAAATGAAAACCAATGCACACTATAAAATGTTGTTTTCTCCAATGGTCAGATAATTCAGCCTCACATATACATAAAGTTAGTCAGCACCACATGACAACTAATTTTTCCTCTCAAGTTATTGCTGACAACTGCACTGCCCCAAGCAGCAAGGCATGCAGAACATTATTGCATATCAAGTGATTATTAATTGTCATATAACTTTAAAATATCATTCATTAACTAAGGGTAAGTGAAAAACTGATTTTTTTCGTAGCTTCTTAAAATATAATCAAGAATTACAACCTTTCTTCTAATACTTGAATGTCTATAATCAACTCCAAGAGTTTTTTGCCGAGCTTTTTTCTTTTGTTTTGCCACCTAATAGATACACTTGGACCTCTAGAGGCATAATAATTTGACCACATCAGAAAGTCCACAGTAAAAAGTTTCTGTATAATCATAGTAATGCTGGAAGACATAAAACAAAACAATGTCAACACTCATGTTGCCTTTATTTACAGTTCATCTCCAGAACCCTTTCAAACCAACAAATTGGTTTCCTGCAGGATTATAATATCATGCATTAGGCAGCAGCTGATAACATATGGAGTGATAGCAAACTTTTGCTTAATACAAATGCCAAAATGAATAAAGAAAAAGATGATGGGCAAGGTGGTGGAAAAAGCTGTAAGGCGAATCAATTTTTTAATTAAAAAAAATTGTGTACCAGAGAATGTTAATGAGCCAAAAGTCCCCTGAGACCACTTTTACACATTCTGCACTATTTTGATGCCCCGATAAAGAAAACTGAACTGTTCTCACTCAGACGTGGTTGAAGATAGATTCTTTTTTCAATGTCACAGGAATACTTGAAAGTATCTTATTCATCAGGTTACTTTACTGACTTAATTTTAGCCACTCAGAGTTATCAAACTAGAAGCAGAAAAGATAAAATGATCACAAGTCACAAAGTTAAAAAAACTCAACAATACCTTTGACTTCTTCATAAATGCTATCATCTATTGGTTCACTGCTCACTTGTCCAACATCATCATATCCCTCTTCCTCCTCCTCAGGAATAGTATTAGATTCCATATCTGTGTAACAGCAGTTGAAAAAGTTAACATTTACTTGAAAAGAATGCCTAAGCAGAAATTTATGCAAAACGAAAACACAATTCATCTTCTATGGGATGGTGCTTACAGTATATTCTGCTTAGTTTCTTACAGTGTTCGTAAGGAAGAGCTTTCAAGCTAAGCAGTACTCTTGGCAAAAGGCAAAAATCTTGCAAAAGGAGGAAAGTCATGTAAAAGCTACAACATGATTGAGAAGTAGGATTTGCTATTCAAAATTCGGACAAGTGGGAATACTGGATATACAAACGTGACAGGTATGTTAACGGACACCACTAAGCAGTACTGGCAAGAAAGGCTACTGCTCTACTGCTTGGCTTACCTTGAATTACAAATTTGACTTGCTGTACCCATTCCTCTGCTTCTTTGGGAGAGGCAGCTGCAAACTATTAAACATTTATTAATAACCACTGCAGTAATGACAAAAACACAACTACAATTTCATTAGCAATAAAAAAGAAGGACTGTAGCATTCCCATCACTTCCTCAAGAAACCATTAGTAATTCTTTTCATGTCTTCTGGTACTTTTCTTGCAAGGATGCTTCTTATAATGTACAGCTAATTTTGACAAATTTACGTAATTGAAGGAGAGGATGATGGATTTGAAACTCTGATCAGCAGCTGGCAGCTGTGCAGAAAAAAGCTGCTTCTCTTCATCAATGTCAAAGCCAGAACTGATGAACAAAATTTGCCCTTGACAATTAGAAGACACCCATGAATTTCTTTAGACTGCTGGGTACAGTTTTCTTAAAAATGTTCTTGTCAGACTCCAACACACTACCTGACAGCTTAATTAACTGGCTTTCAACTGCAATCTCAGATATTTAAAACTTATTAAACTTACATTCCATATTGACGTCTAGCTGATAGATCTCTGAATTGCACAGCTGATATGTGCCTTTACGTAGATTTTCCTTGCAAAGCCATGTCCAATACAATATGTATTTAACACTGATATATATTTTAACTTTTTTTTTTACTATTTAATTCATCCAAGAAATCATGCAGACATACCATACAATAGATATTAAAATGCTAACATTGAAATGACCAATAGATAAAGATGATAGATTTCCTTGCTCTTGTCCAGAAAGATAATATTTGGACACATACATACCTATTTTAAATCAGATTTTTTTCCTAATATATGAATATACAATGTAAGGAAGTGAAGGTTTCCTTTTTTCATTGAGATGTCAGTGAAAGTTGTTTTACTGAAATGTTAATTCAGTAACTGGAATTGTAACAGCTTTATCAATTTAATTTCAAGTCAACATAAAAAAGTCCAACCTGATAAATGCGCTTATCAGGAGCGGAGATTTCGAAACAGCAATCTTTCTTTGCATCCTTCCGAAGGCTATTATTCATTCTGATGGTGTAGCCCTCTAAGGCAAATTCACCTTTCTGTTGTTTGTCTGTGGAGATAAAAAACAAAGTTAGAGCTCCATTTAAAACAGTGAACCTAAGTGCCTCAGCAGGTTATCGTTTATTCAGATTTTTGTTTCCTATTTCATGAATTTTACAAAGAACGGGGAGGTTTTTAGCAAATTGATTAGGTGATGCTTCTGGAGATAAAGCTTTATTTTAAAGGAAGATGTACACAAAGTATATTTTTCTCTAGGATGCCTAAGAAATTCCACAGGGAGATGTTTGCAGATGGTGGTCTTATTTAGTAAGAAGTGCATATTATGACACTTGTATCTAGGGAAAGCCAAGAATTGGAACTTGCAAGACACGCTTCCTATAAATCGGTGTCTCTTTCAGGTTCAGTAAACCAATGGCAAAACCTGTCTAGCTCAGAACTTGCTGAGCTGCCTCTTGAACTAACCACTGCACTCACAAAATAAACTTCAAACTCCTATTAAATGAATTGGAAAAGCTTCTCTTCACATTCTCCCACCCACTCCCAGATGTGCCTTCTTTCCACATGGCAGAAACACAGAATGAATTTTGTTATAAATTCAGGCGTGTGTTCCAAAAGCATTTCTCTCAACACAGCAAATGTTTAATTACCTAATAAAAGTACTGAGCCCTACCACAGTTTATTATGGAGAGCCATGTGGTTGTTTTAAAGACAATTCTACTTTTCAAAGGTTCTGGTTTATAAAAGTATCACTTAAAACAGACCTGAGTTTAAATATACTATAGTGCATGGTCAGCAAGCAGCACCTGTGCACTCCTTCTGAGCTCTTTAGACCAAATCCTACATCTGATTTTATGTGCTATGGCATGTTTTGGTGGATATTAAAAACAAACCAAAAAAAGTAAATCAGTTTTGCAACTTCTGTAGATCACAGTGCAGCATTGAAGCAAAGATAGGCATCATCAGTCACATTTTGCTCAAGTGAACAAAGAAAAAAGTGCAGTTGAAAATGAAAGAAAATGCCAGTAAGTGGTGTGTGGTTTTGTTGTGCTGTTTGTTTTTTTTTTCCACAGTAGAGAAAAGTGTGAATTAACAACAAGCATTAAGCACAACAGCAAAACTACTTGAAGTGTTGCTTAACAGAACTTAGGTGCAAATCAAGCATCCATTGCTTATGTTTGTTAACAAAAGGAGAAAACTTCTACAGTAGATAAAGCAGGAAAAATAACAATTTTCAACGTAATTTTGTCATCTTTCTGGAAATTTAATAGGAAAGCAAATCTTTTTTCCACTCCTAAGAGGGCAAAAACTGGCTAACACAGCAACAGGAATATCAATGAATATAAGAGCAGTCACCTAACAAATATTTTTCCTAGTAATCTTACATGCACATAGACACAAATTCTTTGTCCTTCCAACTTTCTATGAACTCCCACTCAGGGCAAGTAAATACCAAATAACACAATTATATGAGAAAATCCAAGGCACTGTTCTGTTTTCTCTTCTAGTCCCCACCCCCACAGTAAGTTTTGTTATGTCTTAATTAAGTGCTAATATTTTCTATATGCTCAGTCCTCCACCCCTATATAAAACAGCACACAGATGCAAAATTTATAGAATAGCACCAAGGTAGATCTTAGAAATAATAACTTGCAATAAGTTAACTAGGTCCCCTTTTAATGAAATTCATTTCTGCCTAGAAATTTTATTGTTCCCTCACTTGTGACCTCAGGGAGAAGAGGAAGTGAAACGCATTAATTTCTCACTTTCCCATGCTGGAAGTTTGTCAAAACCCAGGAAGACAGGAGCATGCAAACAGAATAAACAAACATGAAGTTCAAAAGGTAAAAACATTTTGTCAAGATAAAAATGAGGTAAGTATTCAAATTTAGTCTCTTGGATTATTTCTGAGACTGCTTCTCTGTGACACAGATGATCCCTTTTATGGCAATACAGTTTAACAGAGCTGGTCTTAGGTGACCTCTGTACTGGTATTCATTCTTTCAAAGAGCAATACAGTTAAAACAGAAAGATGCTGTACTTTGTACTGGAGGGCGAATGCGGTGCATGGTATCCATATTGCATCTGATTGTTTTATTGTTTATATTATCTTTGTCTTATCTATCTGAACACGCCATTCCAGTGTTAATGAAAATTACCTGTATGCACCACCAAATATATATATATATATGTTATTAAATTCTTTCACAGACCTTTATAGCAACAGACTAATTATAGCATTGCTACTTTTGCTTCTAATTGTCTGTGTAGTAAAGTATCGCTGACTAAAGCCCAGTACAGCATTACACATATGCTTAAAATGTTGACCACGAGGAAACTTGAAGACAATGAGACACTTCGCAGCCCTGACCCAGAACCCATTAAAGTTGAGAGAAAGACTCTCAGTCTGCATTCACACTCCCTGCGGCAGCAAGCCAGAGATAAGACTTACTATGTCCTGAGAAACGGCTCCATAAATACAGAATGGCAGGACACAGCTCAGCTGCAGCTCCACTCCATGCTCTGATGGTGACAAGCCATGGAGGCCTACAAATCCCAGTTCCTCTTGCAAAATACTGGAGTCCAACCCCATCCCCTGATCACTGTGAGCAAACCGTGCCCCATGGCAGCCATTCGGCCAGGCACAGCACCCAGAAGCAGGCTCGAAGGCAGGGCCAGCTTGTGATCTTCAGGCTGAACCATCAGCTCAACTTCACTTATCAGCAAAGGCCTGCGGCTAAATGGGTGTGCAGGCCAGCTGAGGCGTTCAGCTCAACACTGCCGTATGAAGCTGGTGCCACGGCGACTTCTGCCAACTTTCACACACAGAGTTAAATTGCTTATATCAGAAATATTTTTCTGGAGACTATGCTTTAGGGAGAAATAAACAGTTTTTTATGTTCAAAAACTTCGAAGACTTTAAGATTTCGCTTTCATTTTGAACCCCCAAATCAGAAGCAGAGTTTTGCCTCGGCGGGAATACAACAGCATAATTAGGAGGAACTAAGGAGAGACATACAGATGGAACACACTTCTCTGAAGACTGATAACATTCTTGCTGCCTCTTATTTTCTCAAGATAAAGCTTTGCAATTCAACAACGGGAAACCCTTAATTTGTCCCAGAACAACACAGAACAGAATTCCAAAAGTATAATACTATCAGTCTTGTAAAAACAAAAAGGATCGTGAACATCATCAAGCATAAGTTGTTCCACAGATATGTCAAATCTCATTTCAGAATAAGCTGTTCTTTGCTCTCATCTCCTCCTCCTCTTCCCTTCTTCCCGTATCAGGCACGCAAGAGAAAAATAAATCTGAGTCTGTGTAGATCATTTTGCATCAGGAATTTAGAATTGTAAAAAGCTAGTATAACAGAGTGGAGAGTCAGGCATTAAGTATTTTAAAAAAGGCAAAACTAGTACACAGATATTTGAGAGAAAAAAAATACAGGGGGCTATATTTAAAATAGAGAAAATACAGATCTGAATGAAATCTGAGAGCCACTTTAAACATTTTTCTTACATATAAATTTAATCCATCCTAAAAATAGTGAAATGTTTTTAACAACAGGAACAGGACCAATATTATATTGGGGAAAAAAGAGTCTCAAGGGAAGCAGAGAAAAAGGGGTTTTGAAGTAACCTTGCATAACTGAGTCCCTGGGAACTTTTAAAACAAAGAAGGGTAAACCTTCAATGGGGTCTTGAAATGATTGGGTTGTAAATTTGAGGCCTAGGGCAATGTGCCCATATTATTAGCACATGTAAAAATAATTAGTGTGTTCTGAAGAAAAGAGCACTTGGATAGTAGAAAGGAAAGAAGTTACAGAGAAAGCCATTAGGAACAAAGGCAAACAGAAAAATTTCAGAGAGTGATAAAGTATTTATAGATACTATTAGAATCTATAATTTAACTCTCTTAATCTTGAAATTAGAAGCCCGCAAGATCTTGTGGTTTACATGGCTTCATGCTAAATGTAGTTTCACATACTTTTCCATAAGCAGGATGTCTGTTTTCTAAAAATAGTAAGTGTCAGTATCTCCAAAATGGTAATTCCTTTTCCAGCTTTTAGAACAGTTCTTTCCAAAGGCGTGCATGGGAGTTCTTCCCTGCGAGACAGTGGATCTGAAATGCAATCAACTTTTTTTTTTTTCCCTCTTTCCTTTAACCTACTTCTCTGAGAAATCTATATTAAAAATATGAAGAACTAGAGGCAATGACTGAAACACACTGTTTAAGTCACCAGTTTGTTTATATTCAGTTTGCTTATACTCAATAGCTACTTTTAAAATAATGCACTACTAAAGGCAAGTGTGCCTCACAAGGTCTGAATTTAACATTCTCACAGCAGAAGATTCAGTACCCATTAGATATTAATAGATGCCTTTGACTCCCGTCGCCCTGCTGCAACAAAGTCCTATTGAATATTCACAGCTCCTGCAGATTTCAATTATGGATTCTGTCAAAAGTAAAGTCTAAACTAAACAAGGACTTTTGTATTTCCTATGTGGTTGTTCAGAGAGGGAGGACTAAGAAAAGGAGGTCTGTAGCTAAAAGCAAAATGATACTCCAACAGCTTTCCATTGGGTTTGCATATCTTTCCTTGGTCCTAGAAGGAGAATTTGCAAGCTTGGCATGTGGCAAAAATTCCAGTAGCCTGGTTAGGTGAATCACTAGGATAGATTTGCAAATGCAACTCTAACTATGCTTCCCTCTCCCTTAATATTGTTCAGTCACAAAGTTCTTCAAAAAAAAAAAAACAAAACACAAAATAAAACCCCTCTTTTGCATAAACAGAAGTAGTTAATCCATTGGCCTGGCCATCACTATCTTACTGGTCAGTGAAATACAAAAATTTCATCTCCATGTTAAATATAAAATTTTTAAAAAAGAAAAAAAAAACCCTCAGACTTTTCTAAATGCCTCTGAATTACCCTCTTCTCCAACATCATATTACTGGCAGGCAGACAGATACCGTTTTCAAGTTATAAAAATGAAAATAAATTTTTAGTGTCCATTAACAGGGGAAAAATTACCATGATGTTATTACTGTCTTGCTAAACATTTAGCTGTCTGCTGAGACAGAAGGGCATATAATGTCATGGCCTAGTGAGGAAAAAGTAATGAAGCCATTGATTCATTCATTCCTAAAGCAACAAATCAACTTTCCTTCTTGATAGGCACTTTGAGGTCTGAAAGGTTAGCCATACCAACTAGGTGCCTATGTATACAGGAACTTCCAAATATCATGTTTTTCACGATATGCAAACAAGGTACCCAACTCACTATGCAACTGCATGGAAACAGAGAAAAGATAAGGACTATAAAGGGTTTATGGAATGAAAGACTACGAAAAGGAGGACCAGGAAGCTTCTGGAAGTCCAAGCCATCTCTGACATTTGAATACGTTTCTCTGCAATGTTGTGGGCCACATGCTGACAACAAATATTGCAGCACAAGCACAAATATACATGCGCTTCCTGCAATACCTATTTCTGACATGTAATTAGGTCAAACCTTTAAGCATTGTTCCTCCATCTACTGAACATATCATTATCAGGGAAAAAAACTGTAGGTGACTCACTTAGACCTGTCTATATTGCAGGGATAAATAATGTTGTTTCACTACCCATTGCTGCACCAAATGTACAAGAAAATAGATGAAGAAACAGAGAAACAAGACATTCATTAGCCTACAGGCATTGCAACAGTTAAAAGGATACTTGTAAACTCTTAGGTCAACACACACACAGTCATTTAGTGTATTTTCATGGGCTTTAGCTTGTACTACATTCTCCTGGACTAGGCCTCGTATTTTTCATCATTCAGGTCTGAATAAATGATTCTGAAACTTTTCCTTATGTGTGTTTGTGATCTTTATAGACTTCCATACTTCTTCTTGCTTTCCCAATGTAAAAAGGATAAAGTTAGGAGATTCAGAAGTGTTTTAGAAGCAACAAATCTACCCAACCTAATAAAAAGGTATCCTACAGCCTCACATGTAGCATTCAGTTATACTTACACTGATACTTAAGCATTAAAATCAAACCTTGGCTAACAAAATACACACTGCAACAGACACAAAATACCCATCGCAGATTATTCACCTACATGTCCAGTTTTAAAAGCTTGCACAACACAAAACAAGCCAAGCAGGACCTAGAAATCTCTGCTGCCTCTCTGTATTACATCCCACAACACACCAGCACTAGCACTCCAGGACCCATTAAAAGTGATGCAGGCAGACAGACTGAGCATGTATGAAACCCTGCTCTCCCTTGACTCTCTTCAAACCACGTTCACATCAAAAAAGGCGAATGTTCTTGTTGTGTGAATCAGCTCTGGAACCTGTTAGAAACCAGGGCCCAGACGATATGAAACATCCGCAGACATTGCACAGGCTAGGGCAAACTGGCATCTTTTAGACAGATGCCACCCCAACGACCCAGGAGGTGGCAGCCATTTGCATGAAGCCATCCACATGCACACTTCACCGCTGTTCTACGCTTGGTAAGAACACACCTTCATTTTCTACGTGGCCCAAGTTATCCGGTACAGCATCAAAAGTCACGGCAAAAGAAGGCCCCAAATACAACAGAGTACTACAGCAGGTACTGCTGTTGGTCATAATGGAATCATGAAATCGTGTTGGCTAGAAGAGACCCTCAAGATCATCAGCCCCAACCATTAACCTAACACTGGCACTAAACCATGTCCCTAAGAATCTCATCTCCTTGTCTTTTAAACACCTCCAGGGATGGTGACTCAACCACTTCCCTGGGCAGCCTGTTCCATTGCCTGACAACCCTTTCCATGAAAAAACTTTTCCTAACATCCAATCTAAACCTCCTCTGGCACAACTTGAGACCTTTTCCTCTCATCCTATCACTTGCGACTTGAGAGAAGAGACCAACACCCTCCATGCTACACCCTCCTTTCAGGTAGTTGTAGACAGCGATAAGGTCTCCCCTCAGCCTCCTTTTCTCCAGCCCCAGTTCCCTCAGCTGCTTCTCATGAGACTTGTGCTCCAGACCCTTCACTGGCTTTGTCGTCTTTCTCTGCACACTCTCTGGCACCTCAGTGTCCTTCTTGTAGGGAGGGGCCTGAAACTGAACACAGGATTCGAGGTGCAGCCTCACCAGTGCTGAGTACAGGGGAACAATTGCTCCCTTAATCCTGCTGGCCACACTATTCCTGATACAATAGTGGGAGCGAAAACAGTTTTAGGTTCTTCCAGTAACTAAATGCCAGATCTCCTTAGGGATTGTCTCATCACACACCTCATCCATGCTGGCAAGCTGCAGCTAAACAGGATATACATATATCCTGCAGCATATACATTCACAACCATCAGCATGGCAGCTCAGTTTCGACAGCAAACTGGTTTGCCATGGAACTGCAGCAATCTCTGGTATCCAGTTTCCACACAATTATGGCAACTTGCTTTTGCACCTTTATGCGCTACGGCATCAGAGGCCTGAAAAATGTATCTCAAATCAAGTCTAGGAAAAAGCTTTCTTCTTCAAAAGCAAGTTCTGCAGTGTCTGTTTGTCATCCCAGATCTGCAGGACAAAATGATTCCACCAAGCTGCACTAGTTTTTATGTGCTAAAAGCACCAGTCCTGTGGAGGTAGCCAGAAATTCATGCCACTGATTCGTTTGCCTCCTCCATGAGCTGCTGTTTGGAGCCTGGCCGTGCCTGCACAATTTCCAAATGATGCTCCATGGACTACGCGCCTCTCCCACACGATTAGTCAGTGTTATGCCATACCTCCTCAAAATGTTTGAAGACAGATTGTTTATGTTTTTGAAGCTTGATCAATCCATTACTCTTAAACATAAAATACACTGGGCACACAACTTAAAGAAAGCGTTTTTTGACTGTTCTAAAAATTCAAAGTGATATCCCAATATGTACGCCAGATTCTTTCTAAACTGGCCATTATTAGTTAAATGTCACACCTTCAGAAGCTAGCTTAAGTCTCCATGACTGGCTTTTACTTAAATACATTACTTCGTTTGTAGCTTTTTCAGAACATAAGCTATTCAGAAAGAAATACAGAACTCCAACATGCAGTTTTCAGACTAACATTTTCCTGGACAGAACTATCTTTACAGACCTCAGAAGGTATAATTGCTAGAGGGTGTTTTAAAATTAAAATCCTATTTGGACAGAAAGAACAGTCTCTGTCCAGTAAATTAATTGAGTACCAGCATACTATCAAACCTAATATAGCTGTGTGTTAATGGCACACAAAGTAGCTTTACAAGTAGCTTAACCTTTTTTCCTCAGTTTCTCTGCTCTAGAAAATGAGCAAATCCCCTACAGATTCTGAAGAATTTTGCACATTTTTAAGATGCACAGCACTGTTTAAGAACCAACTACTCTTTTGAAAGAAGTTTCATTTCCTTTCTTAAAATGACCTTAGATTCGCAGTTTCCAACTCCAGTAAAGCTTTCATATTATTTTGTGCCTCAAAATATGATTTTTAGTTTATCACAATTATCATAATTACCTTTGTCACTTCCATAGTAATAGAAGACCGTCTTACTGATAGCACACCAACGCTTCTGCCATTCAAAGCCGAGAAAACTGTGGTCTGCAATTAACACAATTTGCGTTCAATAATGACATAAAATATGTTACTTCTTTTCACAGTGAGGTAAGAGGGAGGAGGCGACAGGAAAGGTGCTAAGGAAAGAAAACTGAATCTGGACATGAAGAAGAGAAATGTATGGCACTGAGAAGGAAATTAGAAATAAAAATTGGTGGTAAGAAAACAAATGGGAATTTGAAATCATATAAAGAGAGAAGCCATGTGTAACATTAAATATAAGGAAATAATGAACAACTTCCTAAATATTTCCTGGAGTTATTGCAGCATTAAGTGGGTATTAAAGTGACAATATAAGATTTATTGAATCAAGGTAAATATTGACTGAACCAAAGCTGAGATCAATATTTGCCCTCTTGAAGGAAAATAAATCTTGATGCTCACTGAAACATGAAGTCAACATATGGTACTTTTACATACGTTCCTAATGTTTTCTTCAAAAATATCTGAAAGTCTCTGAATTACGGCTGACAGTAGACTTTCACAGCATGATTTTTTTAGTCAATAAAGAAATAAGATTTTATTTTAATACTACAGGAACAATTATGTGCTGTGCTTCTTTTGCATAATAATGCTTCAACATTTCAGCTTCTATTCCATTTTATTTATCACTCCTGTATGAAGCTATTTGTGTGTATAACATCAAATACAGACACACAGACTTGCTGGATATAAAATATGCACTATTTTTACAAAGACAGACTTACCTTTTCTGCGTTTTTCCAGGTACCCAGCCTTCAGAACAAACTGAAGATCCTGAGCTGCAATAGGAGGAAACTGATTCCCTGAAAGAAAAATAAGTTCTGTAAAGCACTGCTTTTCAAGAAAAACGCTATAGTAGCATAAATAAACTTAGGGATTTTACACTCAGCATGCAGGAGCTACTGGAAAAAAATAATTCTAGTAACTATTATGCCAGGTTATTTTAAGTCCAAAAACCCTCTAAACGTCAGAACTGTTGCTGCTGTCCTCACCACTTTAGTAAGGAAAAATATCGCTGTGTTGCAGGCACTGCAAGTCTCAGAAGGAAAAATATGTAATCAAACAAGCTGCAACAACTTGGAAAAGATTAGTTTGTTTTTCGAACAGGTCTGTAAAGCAAGTTGAATAATGAAAGCGGTAAGTTTTCAAATTGCAAACAAAGCCAAGTATCACAATTGAAAACAATTAAATAAGGAATGTGGTTTTTCAATACCAACTTTGCACAGAAACACCTTGAAACAACATACAAGGTGAGTACCCTGTATTACACTGTCTACAAGAAAAGCAAACAGATGAAGAGATGATAAAAGGTGATGACTGCTGTTGACAGACATTGCCTAATTTGCAATATGACACAAAACTACTACCTATAGGATCTATGATGCGATACTGGATAGACCAAAGACATTGCACAGATGGCTACAAAACTGATACTAATTTTAGATTTTGTAGAACATGGCTGCAACTGCAAAATGGTGTGCTCCACTGTATTTTTTCCTTTTTCTCAACTGCTAATTCATAGCTAGAAGCACGAGACTGACAGGTCAGCCTCACCTCAATTTAAAACAGAAATCTACACATCAAAAATTGCACCTTCCGTCCTCCTTCTCCTAAAACAACAGAATTATGATTGAAATGGAACTCCTGATATTAAAAACAGAAATACGTTAGATATGCCTAATAATTAACATGTATATAAATGTCTTACTGTTTAGTGCAAGCAAAAAATAGCAGAACAAAAACGATTCCTGTGCTGCTGATTTTTAGGTGCATGTGAGCATCACAGTGAAGTTCCTACTACTTATTATCATCAAATATTCATTCATTCATATTCACTCATATTCATATTCATATTCATTCATATTCACTGTAGGTAGGTGGCAAGTTTACATGGCAGCAATTATTCATCAAAATATATGTAATCTCATTAAGTTCTGCCAACATAAACATACAAAGGACATATCAGCAGACAAGCTCTGTGCTAAAAAAACATTTCAAGCTATGCAGAGAGAGTTAAAGATCAATTGTGTGACTTTGAACCAAGAACACTGTCTCTGGAAGGTGATGCCAACTTCCTGGATTTTTAGGTTACCCCTTAAAATGAAAATTTTTTTTCATCAGTGTCCACAAATTATTTGATTTATGGTTGTTTTATTTAAACACAGTTGTGAGAGGAAACATAAAAGAAAAAAAAAGGTAGGAATTGCAGAGAATGGTATTTTTTTAAAGTAAGAAAATACTCAAAACGAAAATGCATTCCTTAGATAATACAGCTGGCTTTTCAGACAACAAAAAATTTGTGGGATACCATAAGGTAGTAGATAGAATTTTATATACGTTGACATTTCCACTGACTTTCTTCGATTAATATTATTTTTAAAGATTAGGAGTAGACTAGCTATTATTTCAGCTCCTATGGAATTTGTACTACTGTGTTAAAATACAGGAGTTATTGGCTCCATGGATACGCATTTTAAAATGCTGCAGCTGTCCCTCCTTGCTTGATAATATACAACCACTGCACCATGTTAAATGAGAATTTAACACAAAGACACTTGTCAGCTGGTAGATGATAAGTTTACTAGTTACTTAAAAAGATGACCTGATATAATATTATGAGTGGCAGAGGTGAAGAGTTTCACAAATATACATAGTGTGCTGCTTTATATTGGTCATTGGGAGGCATCAGTGTGCAACACTTACAGCTTTACCTCATCCAGTAGTGCTTGTTTTAGAACAGTGCAACCCAACATATGGGGAAGACATAAAACCTAACTAAACAAATAAAACCAGTTCAGTCTTAAATTTTTGAGTTTAAGAACTTCAACAGCTATTTGGATCTAAATTTATACATTACTGTTTGTATCAGTTTGGTTTTTGATGAGAAAGCTTGGCAAGTGGTCATTTAATGAACAGCCAAATCAAATGGGGCATATAGTCCCAAACAAGGACATACTTCTAAATGTTATTCTGCCTATAGGTAGATACATTCTACTATACTATTCTATTATTCTGGTGACTTCTAAATGTTATTCTGCCTATAGGTAGAAGCTCATCTGAACTGACTACTTCAAAGAGAAAGAAGTAAAAATTCCCTACCACTCTCAGCTTTGTCACTTCTGCTGAGACAAGTCGGGACAAAATTGATTATGGCATTTTCTGAAACTACGTTTATTTTGCATATGGCACTGAAAGCTCACGGGGAAAAGAACCTGCACAAAAAATCCAGTCTTCCGGTGACAATGCAGAAAGAAGTCCTCCTCCTACCCTCAACCTGTAGAGAAGCCAGTTTCTTTTTCTGTTCCTCAAAGCAACGGAGGCAGCAACTCCACGAAACAAGCAGCAGCTGGTCAGCCCCACTGCCACTCACAAGCTGTAAGTAGCTGAAGTAGAAACAGATCATGTGCATATTATCATCCTTCTGTCAGAGGAGCCTGGGAAACACAAAATATGATGGAACTTCAAGTAGCTGGATAGGAGAAAGAGACCCAGTAGTAATATCCCAAGACACATACAGCTGTACAAGAAGGAAAAAGCATAAATCTGGCTAAATTTCTTCTTTCATTCCCCTGTACACCCAGAAGGAAGGGGAAGAAGAAGAAGCAGTTTGAGAAGTATAAAGGAAAGAGAAATAACCACCTCCTCTCAGATTCTTGTTAACCACAGGTGGTGTGCATATGTGGCAGAAAGAAAGCACAAACACAGATATACTCTTACTGCTGTACTGCAGCAAAAACAATGAGGGGAAGAAAGAAGAAAGAATAAAGAATGACATCTTCCTTCCACCTACTGCCTAGAATCAGCATGGAAGACTCCTAAACTGTTCCACCTTTCTATCTTTCTTCCATTTGTTTTCATTACTTTACTCTTTTGTCCACATCTCAAACAGGATTTAGAGTGAACTGCAAATCCTAGATCTGGGAACTCCCAACTGAAAGATTGGCATTCGCATAGCAGGTTGGTTTCTGCAGTTGCTTTCAATCAAAATCTTGCTTCCCCATTCATTTGAAATAGATCAGGCTTGGCACAAATCTTCTATTAAAAAAAAAAAAAAAAAAAGTATCACTAAAGCAGCGCTATGCTACAGTAAAGCAGCATTTGTTTACATTACACTAGCAGCTGAGATCAGAGACCCATTAGCTGACTACTGCATGGGACTTGAATAAGACAAATTCTTCCATGAAGACTCTATTTAACACTGAGAAAGACTGCCAAGAAAGAAGGCATTGCTATTTTTAAAAATAAAGAACTGTGAAACAAATTAAACTTGCTTCAAGTTACACGCTCGAGTTTAGAGCTCCAAATCCCCAAATATTTTACTCCCATGCACACCTCAGGACGTCTTCAGGACAAGGAAAATTTTTCCCTTCCCTCATGGGTGGAGGTGAAACGGCCTGAATTTCAGTTCCCTCCAATTTCACTGGAGATCGTCCACTCTAAGAAATGAAATGTAGAGATGCAAAGAGCTTTCATCCCAGGGATACAAGACAGCACATACTGGTATTAACTTTCTTGCGTGTCTCTGTGTTAGTTGCTCAGATGCTTATGGTCAGACTGACTACCAGATCAGAGCGAAATTTCTCTCCCAAAATCAACCAGCAGAGACTACCATATCTTCCTACCTGCTTCCTACCCCTGTACACTCTGTTTCCAGATATGTCTCAAGGATTTAGAAATAAAGATGTTTAAAAGGCCCACAGTCTTCCTTGGTTTCTGCTTTGGTACACTGTAGTTTCTAAAGCCCATTTTAGATACCAAAGAGTGAAGCTGCAGTGAGTCAAGAAGTGCTCTGTGGCCTGCACCTGTGTGACTTTAGAGGTGGACAAAGGCATAAGGATTGCTCCTACGTACCCTTCCAGAGATAATTTCTGCTGTATAATTGCCCTGACAGTTACAGGCAAGCACAGAGCTGAGGATACAAAAAAGTCTCCTTTGCATTCCCAAGTTTCTACCTCACAAATAATGTCTTGAACCTTATTCTTTCGATGCGAAAATCAGGTCAATACTATCTAATATGTAGGGAGATTATTATCTTGCATCCCCAATACACAAAATAAAATGAAGGAGGTCCATCTGCTTGATGTTAAAGGTTTTCCTTCTTTCTTGACCACCCACTCACATATTAATCTCCCAGAATAATTTCTTATCCTGGTGGGAATTACTTCAATGTACTCCAAATTAAAATCTGCAAGCTATGCTCCACATGCATATTTTCACACTGATGTGTACAAAGTCCAACAAAGACCAGATCAAAATATTTATGAGGCCTAAACCTTCAAATTTAAGAGAAAAGTAAATGCACGAGGCTCTTCCTCTTGGTTCTAAGCACTCTTGTGCCAAGTGAGCAGCTGGCAGCTATTATAATACTACTGCTGCCAGGATGAAAATTCCTCCAGTGAAAAGAAAGTGAAATGCTCTCACTCAAGCATAAAGTCAGCTTTCCTACCAGTCACGATTTGACTTCAGAAAAACGTGAATGCCATTACCATAGGTGTAGTAATGTACAGGCTCCACTGCACAAATCGCACAAATCCAGGGCATCTTGTGACTTCACAAAAACCTCAGACTGCAGCTAATGGCATGGTTACAATTTTTGCAACTTGGTAATCAGATAGTCAAAAGCCTGAATGATGGAATTTTGCACTCTGCTGCAATGGTCAATTTGACCCATTGCTTAAAAACAGTTTCATCAGTGTCACTTCACATGATAAAGCATGAAATTCAATCATTATGCATGGCATTTTGATTTTTGGAGGACCCAATGGTGTTAAAATTTCATTCTATTTACTAAATAAATAAAAGAAAACCAGGTTGTATTATTCTGCACTGTATACCAATAGGATGTTTTTTTTAATTTCTTCAATGTGGGCTAAGGGATACATAAGGCAAGAAATAATTAGAGGTCAATGCTTTCTAAAGAGGTGCTTAGCACGCTTATGGGAAGTTAAACAGCCGAAGTGGAGATAAGTGTAATTCAGTAACAGCTAAGTGGTTGATTACAGCTCGCTCTCCTAGTAGAGGACCATAGGTTTAACTATTATATTGGTGAAGACTTCTTGCTGAAATAAGAATAATTCACTGTTCTTCAGTCCTTGTAGAAGAAAACTGCTAGGATAAAATATATAAATCTGATTAAATGGAGAAAATGGTGATTGCTATTTCTTTATCTTCCTCTAACTTAAAAAAAAAAAACAAAACCCTAAAAAACCACTATTACTGAAAATTATTTTTCCACCTTCCTTTGTACTGCACTGACCCATTATATACAATATATACCCATTTATACAAAAGGAGAAACTGAAATTCATTCCTGTTTCAACTACTGTTAGCAAAAACTTTGACATCAGCTAGAAAACAGAAAGGGAAAATGCTGGCAATATGAAAGTATCTTGCAATCTAAAAACAAAGAGTTGCTACTCTAAGTATTGAAATAATATTCTTTAAAAATGCAGATAATAGGGGTGGGTTTTGGCCTCAAGCCCAGGGTTTTATATCTCTCAGACTGCAATTTTAAATTGGCAAATAATTTATTAAAATATTTGTGCTTAAGTTGAGCAAAGAAGGAGTAATGTTTCTAGCAACACAAAAAGTATTTTCATCTTCTTTTCTTCCCTCTCACCCCACTTCTCACACGCTTCTCCCAGACTTTTTCATATCTCTCAATTTCATTTTGATCTGGAAACCCAGCACTTACCCATTTCTAACAGCTACTACAGAGGGATTCAATTATCTTCAAATCTGTATGTAGCAATACACTGGAGTCACATCTGTTGCACAAGCATTGTTAATCTAGGCTAAAGAGGAGATTTTACTTTCATACGCATACTTTCTCCCCACTTTTTTTTTTTTAATTAAAGAGGAGATTAATATATACTTAATTTTAAAAAATCCCATTTCCTAGAGTCCTCTGATTACAGAAAAGTTATCAGGAGGAAGATCACATAAAAATCTCATTAGCCTCATTAGCTTTCTTGAACACTTTCACAAAGACTACTTCAGTGCTTTGCAAAAGTAGTAGCCTAATAGCTCTGAATTGGTTTAACACGCTAGAATCAGAAGATAAATATTAAAGAAAATGCTTTTCATTCAGGGGACTAAATATAATGAAAATGTTCAGCTTTTGAAACATTTGTTCAAGAAAAGTTAGCATTTTGGTCTTCAAAGTGCTTGTTCCAAGACTGCCTAGTCTGTGAAGTTTTGCTCTGGGGCCTTCCCCAGCATTCACCATTGTGTTCTCTAATAGTCTACAATAATTTTTGCAGAATAACTTGCCTTGCTATTTTCCTCTAAGAAGAGCCAGCAGTGTATTTTATTAAAGACTACTTAAAGCAGCGTCATCTGTTTCTAGTTTTAATTCTTTCTAATTTGGGATATGAAGCTTGGCTAGCAAACACTAATACCACACCCTCAGAGGCCTAAATGCTCAGTATTTCTTCCTGACTCCTCCCTTGGAAGGAGAGCGGGATGAGCATTTCTCCTCCCTTCCTTCCTGTCAGCTCAGGAGAAGGCAGTGGGCCAGGCAGCCTAAAAAACACTGCAACATATAATTTACAGAAATATTCAGCTGTTTTAAGCAGTTAGCAACCTGGATATGTCTTGTTGTTATTTTCATTTAGCCCCTAATTAAATAACTGTGTATTTAGATATTTTAAAGAATCTTATATCTATTGCTTCTCAATCCTCATCTGTTCTCTAAGCAAAGTTTCTTTAGTAATTGTAACCTATTTCATTTGACAAAGAGTTTTTTCTTTTTTATAAATTACGGGAGTCAGGCAGTCAGACTCCATTCACCAGGATCCACAGCCTAATGGAATTATCCTGGATCACACACTCCTCATGCAAATTTAACTTTGAATTTATAAACCAATATCATCCTGGACTCATGCATTCTTTTGTTGGCTTTCAAGCTGGTTCTAAAACACCCACTGTTACATTTTGCACAACACCTTAATGTGCAGAGGAATTCATGGATTTCACCTCTTGATCCAGATTCGACTTCACATAAGTAATTATTAAAATTTCGCAATCAACACAGACAGCACATGGCAGGGGAAAAGAAAAAAAAAAAAGTAATGTTTTCTGCTGTGAGCAGGCTTTATCCCCCAGGGTTATAAAAGGGGCCACTGCACGCTTCACAGGAGCAGCCTTCCCGCTTCTGCTGTTTCTCAAAGATTCTGAGGCAAGAAGACAGAAAGAAGATACAGCAGTAAAGAAAAGGTCTCTTGTACAAGGTCTACCACTCACACCACTGTAATAGAAGGCATAGAAAGGTAAAAGTTTTGCTTAAATCCCTCCAAGGATCCTTAATGTTTCACCAGAAGGGTTTCAGTCACCCAGAGGCCCACACTGCAGCAAACAAAGTAGTGTATCAGTTGTAGAGACTGACAATACAAATTTTGTCTATGCAACAAGAAGCTCGGCTTTCTACTTTGTTATGAGAAATAAAGTATGCAGGAAAACAGAGATAAAAACAATGCCTCTGCATTGCAGACAGAAGCAAGTCAAAATAGACCATCATGGATCAATTAGATATACTGGAAATTCTCACGAAGTGATGTAGGCGAGCTGAAATTTCCCAGCATAGTCTCACAGACAAGCACACACATCCAATTTTGATTAGAAACCCCAAGTAAAGATTCAGAACATCTACACGATAGCTGAACCACAGAAGGTGCTGTTAGCTAATCAGAGAAAATTAAAAGGCCAGGAATAAAGAGTCTGCAGCTGGAGTATGACCAGGACGAGGTCAAATGGCATATGGATAGCATCTTTACCACATCATGATTCCTGTAATCCCAGATGACTAATAGGCAGAAAGTCCTATAGGTTTATCAAACAGCAAGTTAAAAAGCTAGCATATAATACGTCCAGGTGAAAAAAACAATTTCCAGCTTAACATCTAAAACATCTAAAAAAGGTAATACTACAATACAATTGTACACTGCAGTTTACTACTATTTTTAAATAGCCACCTGGTAAGCATAAGAACCCCTTGGAAATAACCACATATCACAACACCTTGAGAAGAAGTTATAGCAGTCATAACTAGAAGTTTCCTATTACTTTTCTGATTTTGTCATCATGTTTTTAATTGGTACTTTTGAAGGGTCTAAAATTTCATCTTTGGGCAACTGGCAGATTTTGTTGAGCAAATAAGCCTAAACTGAAACTAAGCAATGACAACTTTTTAACTGAACATGAAAATGATTTAGTATGCTTTGACAGAAAAGCTGCCAAATGTCATTTCTTGCAAAGCTAAACAATGAATTTTCAAATCATATTTAAAAATTAGTAGTACATGTTCTTTCAGTTTCAGCATCCTAGTAATCCAAGTATTTATTACTTAACAATATTTTGACAGATCTATGAGACCTTAAATCATGTGAACTCTGTGACTCTTATTTTGGTAATACCATGCAAATTTTGGTAATACCATGCAAGCTAGATTCTTCACAAATCACACATCAATTAAACAGAAAGCATAAAAATTTTCTTCCTCTTTATTTTATCATTTCCCAAATGTTTTGCCCTGTATCCTCTCCTAAGTAAGCTCCACGGTGTACACCTCCTTTCCTAAATGGTTCTGTTTCTAGGTCCAGAAGCTTGTTTAAGCCTCCTTTAAAAATCAAATCAAGTCACAGTTCAAGACATGCCAAGATTATCTGAAAAGGAAAATCACCTAATTTGAGTTCAATCTGTGATAGGGATATTTGTGCAGGGAAACATTTTAACTACTGCTCTCATCAGAAATATAACTAGAAATACAACGATCAATACCAAAGAAATCCAGGGAAACAAGGAAATTCTCAGACTACCACAAAACACCAATGAAAAACCCCAATGTAAATTATATGATGTTTTATGTATGGAAGTTGCCTATGCCAAATGGCAGCCCTCTCGGATTAGCTGTGTAGTCTGCGAAGTTCCAACTGTTCTGACTCCTGGTCAAAGGCTGGGCCTGCTAAGCTTCTGAAAGGAAACATACGTGCACACTTCGAGCATTTTAAATGCTCCAACAGCCCATATCCTTGATCAAAAAAAGTTTTAACATTACTGGTTGGAGCTGAAAAATCTTTCATCTGTATAAAGGAAGAGATTAGAATTCCTACAGTCAGCTAAAACCAGACTCACATCTTTAAAAGCAGCACTTGCAGATCTCAATACAGAGGCCACGAAAGCTACAGTTTTCATTTTGCACATTTTATGTATTCCTGCAAACACAAAATGGCTTGAATGTTCTGCCTCATTGCCTTATTTTTGATACATTTCTTCTACTACTGACCATTTAAGTAAAGAGCTATGCTCAGTGATCAGTGAACTATCACACGCAAAGCTTCTCTGCATTCAAAAGCTAATTTGGATTAAGATGGAGGCATGACTTTACACAGTAGTCTGCAAATGAAGACACGTCTTTTTAAAATAAAAACAAAAGAAAAAAACTCACACAAGTCTTTCAAGTTTTCCCACTGCAGCACACAAAATCCATATCAAATACCATTCAGCATGTAGAAGTAGGAAGTTCTGGTACAATTCCAGTCTCCTGCAACAACGTCATTACACTACAAAAATCAATCTACAAAGCAACACCATGAGAAAACTTAAAGGTAAAAAACTCCAAAGTGACTAACACGGTGTTTTTATTTATAAGTACTCTGACAGAGGTAATAGAGAGGTAATAAAGAGGTAATAAAAATCCAAAGGCTTTAGTGTTGGAAAAACACATCGCCGTTTTCAAACCTTCTCTCACAAGGAGGTTGTGAGAGGTTATGCTACCATAAAAAAAAAAAAAAAAAAAAAATCTGTTTTGCTGTGATTGCATGGGACCGAACTTAAAAGAACACGGAAAACATTGTATGAAGCCATGAGAGCCCACTGCAAGAAGCCATCAGAATGCTCTTGTGTTTCCTGAAAGCTTTCCAGATGGAAATTTCAGAGGTCATTCACCTTGGAGTACTGAGAGTGCCAGGAAGAACCACCTTCCAATATCAACTCCGAGTTTTCTGAATGACCACGCTAATACCTTCCACCCCGTTTGAAGTCTCCAGAAGAAATCATACACTTGAAGATGCAAGCAACAAGAGCTCTGGCAGAAGCTGTTTTTCTCTGAACAAGAGAGACGAGACATCAGACCAACTGCTCCAATTCTCCCATAAATCCCATTTTGTTCTATCTAGTCACTCAAAATCTCCACTTCAATTTTTTAGTGGTATCAAACTGGTATTGCCAAATTTCAATAGAGCAAATTTTAAAGTTGATCTATGAACACTAAAAAAAGAAAACGTGATTTCTAATGGAAACGCTTACACAACCTTAGCTATGACAATGCTAACGGCACCGCTATAATAAATCTGTCAGTTTCTGGAATGCCTATGACAATCCCATTAATATGAATGATACACACTTCACACAGCATACTACATAGCAACTGCACGAGTTCTATCATCTTCATTCTGAGTAACAAATCAGTAATCAATATTTGTAAAAGCAGACTAATCCTTTGTAAAATCACTGGTTTAGTGATTGAAGAGTTTGCTCAATTTACACAGTTAATCCCTCTTCATCTGCTTGAGCCCTCTATTTATTCCAACCACTTACAGTGGTAGCTATAGCAGATTAATTCGTGCCCCTATGCTAAACATGTCTTGACAATTGACCCAGCATATTGCTGTCAGGATAATCTTTACAAACACTGAGCTTTTCTTACTAAGCCTGAAGGCAACATTTAGAAATCAAAAGTTTACAAACAGTCTCAGAAAGATCCCCTCACATATATTATCACTTTTCCATTTAATTATTTCTTGGACACAGCATTTACTGTCATATTTTATGGTCCCAAAAGGTACCCTCCTGACTTTTTTTTATTCATAAGGTTGAAAATTATTATAATTATGAAGTCACACAAAGATTTTTTTTTGAGGAAGAAATTTCTATAAAAACAGGAAAAACAGTGAAGAATGTGTTGCAGTGTATTGCTAAGTGAAAAAAATGAGATGGCCATCTCTGTAAATACAAGTAAATTAGCATCCTTTTTTCAAAGAAATTAACTGAAATAGCAGCACTAAATTAAGATTACACAAAAAGAAAAAAGGTCACCATGAAGTCTATAGTGAGAAAGGAAAAAACAACCATGTTTAATTACAACAGAAGCAAAAATACTTAGTTACATCTACATACACCTCTGTAGTTCTGAACACAGTTTTACAATGAAGACTAGTGTGGTCCTTCAAGATTTTTCTCCATATTGAGACTTCTGCCCCTATAAGAGGCAAATATTAATCAAAGCATAATTTTCTAAACTACTGAGAAGAATTAATGTAGATAGCACTCTTAGTTACGCATTGAATTCATACTCATCTTTCAGATATATCAAGCTATTTGTGCTCAATTTGCTACTGTATAAAACAGCCAAAGTTAGATTATGCAACTAAACTGACAACTTCAAGGAGTAAATGTGAAAATATTTTTAAAGGTAAAAATCTAAGAATCCATGTTTAAGGACTAATAAAGTAGAAACCATTCAACAGTTAACTTGCATGATTAATCATGTCATAGTTTTTATGGTTCTTTGGTAACTTATTTCAGAGAAGCATGAGACTATATTATCTGCATGGGGCATCACAACTTCAATGTCCATGCAGAATTAAATTTCAGTGTTAGAGTAACGCAACTGTTTAATTTTTAAGTTTTCATAACAGCAATTCCTGATCTATGGAAAGACAGTGTAGAAAAAAAAAAAAGGCAGTCTAAGGTGGGGGTTGGTTGGTTTGTTTAAACAAAGAAAACAAGTATTAAGAGAGAAATCAGAGAAACTGATGCTCAGAGCAGAAACTGAAACACGCTGGTTTGGCTGATACATTAATTACTAGGCTACAGAGCCTAAATTATCCAGTTGGCTCTAGAGATGCAACCCAGATTCAGGAATTCACTTAAACACAACTGGCAGAGCAAAGAACACTGACTTAGTTACCAGGTATAGTCACAGCATACACCACAAATTTGATGTGTTTGATTTATAACTTGAAATAGATCCACGGAACACCACCATAGAAGGAGTGCTAACTTGAAGGGGCAATGATGAACTTCAAAACTGAAAGCCATTAAAAGCAAGGACTAACAGAGGGATTTAGATTAACAAGACAGAATCTCGTTAGGCAGATGGACAACCCAAAAATCAGCACAGATTTGTTACGTTTCACTGCTGAGACCTTGTCAGTGTTAAAAACTAAAAAACATGACCAAAGAGTATTATAATATGGAACAACTTAGACTTCATTTGGTTGTTAAACACAGAAAGGTGTCACTCTCGAACAATACCATTTGAAGGGTGAAAGCGGTGAGATGCAGCACCAAACAAGTCAGCACTTTTCAAGAAAAAAAGAAAAAAGACACACCAACCTTCTGACTCTCTCTTTTCCACCTTAAGCAGCTAAAAATCAGGGACTTGACTGACCACCTGCAGCTACCTGTGGTGACACAGACTCAAAGGCAAATACTAAACTTCACCTCTGTGTAATTTATGGTGTCCTTTTCAGGTTGAGTAGAAGAAGAGATGTAGGGCACAGTTATCCTACAGCACAGTAGACTGCAGCACATAAAAAATTCTCCCTGCAAGTTCTGGAGGAGTTTTAGCCAATCAGAAACTCAAATTCAGAGTAGAAGTAATTTTTTTGAAACAAAATCATAGAACTTCCCTTGATGCACCTTGTCAAAAAAGGATGAAACCTGAATCTTAATGGTTAAAAAGCATACTAGGATCTAAGCCTATTAGGAAAAAAGGTATTTTGTAAGCATGTGAAGGATTATAAATTGCGTAGTGGCTTAGATTTATTAATCTTTCCTCTATTATTCAGATGTTCATAAATCGAAGCCCACTGAGCTGCAAGTTGTTGCACAAAATACTTTTTAAAAGATTTCTGTAATACAGAATACAACCTGGCTTGGGAATTTTAAACCTCTGGCAAAAACCACACAGGGGACTTCAGGAAACCAATAATGTTACAGCTCAAATGTAGCTTCAGTATTTAGTTGGATTACAGGAAGAGTGTCTAATTGTCTCTAATTTTCAATATCCCAAGCAATTGATGAAAAGAGCAAGCATGACAAAGACACCAACTGCAACTGATGTGAACATGATGTGTATCCTAGACATTGCCTATATGATCAAGTAAGAGGGTTTCATTTTACCCCACTGGTAATTTTACTATCTGACTGGCTGAAAAAGCCCAACTGCACTTAGTGTTGACTGAACAGCTGATGCGGGCTGAAACCACCACTCAGAGGTGGTTTAGCAACATGGCTAAAACCCACAGAGTTTATTTAGCCACTCATTATGACTTTTAAGAAAATGCTACCTAGTACTTTAGGGTGCTTAGTCTTCTGAGATTTGATCTGATACCCTTCTCCACTTTTATGCATTCTCATACGAACCATTCTGTTTTAGCAACTAGCACAGAGGCTGCTAATTTGGTCTCTAAACAACATGAGTGCCAAAAAGAACAAATGAGTAAACAAATGCCACCGAGAATGTCTGCAGCTGCAGCAAAATCTTAAAATATATTAGATTACTGTGAACTCTGTCCTACTGCCATTCAGTGAAATTTGGTCAGGAAAATGTCTGTGGAGCCAGACTCACAGTTGGCACCACAAGCAAAAGACAAAGCAAGACCACACTTCTGATCTGCAGCACCCCAAGGTGCCAACAAACGGCACGTTGCTTTTGCCTCCAAACCCATGGCAAAGAGCTGAATGAATATCAGGATAGCCAACGAGTTGCAAGGCTCTGCAGGGCTCAGCCAAGCAGCCGCTGCCCGTGCTTAAGGCCAGGCTGCAAAAATGGGAGAAGAAGGAATCCAGCTGGAGCAACCAGACTGCAGGTGGTGGAGCAATGGCAAGACTGACAGGCCAGAATGCTGAGGCAATTTCTGTGAAGGCAGCAACAGTCACGAAATATTGCCTAAGGTGCCTGTTAACCCTTTAATGCACACTGATCCTGTGCACTACTGCAGGAGCCTGCAGTTGCAGCTCTGGCCATTGCAGAATAAAGACTAAGGCATTAGAGGGTTGTAATTGGTTTAACAAGACCTTTTCAGCAGCTGACAGGCAATTAAGTCTTCGGTTTAACTCTAAAATATTTACTCTGACTCTCTAACTGCGTATAAAGACGTATCTCTGAGCACACTGAAATTCCAGTTACAACTAGGAACGCCCCCTTTATGGCTTTTGAGCAACTTTCATACATGTAATGTAGAAGATGCATGGATTATTTTAGGTTTTTCATATGACTAAAGACATTATCAAAAGTGTTCTGAGCAATATGCATTTTCCCCAAGAATTCTGTTGCATGATGTACTTGTACTGACATTCTGAAGCACAGCTTTATAAATTTTACGTTTTAACCGGTTAACATAATCCAGTTCTCCTTGTTCAGTATGTCATTTCATCAGCATAAAAGATACAGAAACTATTTTGCCTTTAGACATCTCAACAGAAATAAACATGCATTTATGATGACTAATCCATGACATGTTCTCTACAAAGGTTCCTATCATGCAGAAATAGGAGTGAAAAGACGTACTTCAATGAAAAATTTGTGTTGAGAATGATCAGCTGGCCAGGTACAGGGCAAAAAAAATACACATAGAGGTGTCAGCACCACTGTCATGTACAGAAAGGAAAAATAAGAGTAATTTGGTATTCTCAGTTGGAGAGGTCACTAATGTTATCTTGCACATGATGATTTGATGCACTACATATGATTAATGCTTGTTTAAAGGACACTGCCAAGGTCTCTAGGTCAGACTATGACCTTCCTTTTTTTCAGATATCCATAAGCGGAATATTAATAATTCTGTAAGTGCTTTCCTCCCTCTTGGAAATATTTTAATACTATCTGCTACTGTTAAAACAAGAAGTCCAATGGTAGAAAGTGGCAAAATAGCGAGGAAAAAAATTACAGCAAGGAAGCAAATGCTTCAGAATCATGTTTGTATTTTATTATTTTAAATGGGGTTTTGCTTGTGACTATCACATTTTAACACTTTTCATTCTAACTCCACAGGTTTTCACAATCTCCTATATATATATCTTAATGTTTTGGGATAAAATTGCATACACTTGGACTCAAAGTTCTTCCTCAAAGTCACTTTAAGGTGCTTCAAAATTTCAAAGACAAATGTCAAGTGAATGTATTTGCTTTTTTCTAAAGAACTGAAAAGCAAAGTTCTCAAAACTCACTAAGATGTTGCTTTTGAAAATATTTTTTCCCCATAACTTTCCAGCAGCTCTAAGAGGAAGAGACTTTTAAAGATCATCATTACACGGCACTTGCTTGAGATTTAAAAATCTGACTCTGTGGTTACATTTTTCCCTTTATGGCTGTACTTACAAATGTTTAATAACAGACTGAATTCTTTATCGTCCATGTATTCTTCTGCTTTTCCACAGGGTAGCAGTGTGCTTCAGAACAAGGCCACCACTGTGGGAATATGAATGAGTACACAAAATCCCTGCAGAAAGCAGCTGTTCCCTCTTGTACATATGCAAATGGAAGAATGCTAAATAATGAGGGCAGCTTCATTTCACAAAGGCGGAGAACAACAGAGCCAAAGTGGACTACAACAAAGTTTTTGTAGGAAGCAGTGAACTGAAGTCTACAAAAAAGGATATGAATTCTTCTTAATATTCTCAGTCATGAGAATCATGTTTCTGAGGAAAATACTGATTCATTTTTGCAAAAATTAATCCTGAAAACAATTTTTAAAACCCTAAAGACAAAGACACAGATGCGTCTTTTCTCAGACAGTGAGTTTATTCAAAAAAATTAGCATATAATTAAGACAGAAGTCTGGACATTTTTTCCCTCAATACTGTAAGTCTTACATATGACCTTGGACAAGTCATTGAATCTAACTCAGTTTTCTTGTCCATAAAATGGAGATAATACCTCTGCCCAGGGCTACTGGGAAGCTAAATTCATCGTCCATAAACGTGATTTGAAATAGCAAGGTGAAAGGGCTTTATCAGTGTTACGTACTGCTGCATTTTTCATTGCTTTTAATAAGCCTAATGAAACCATGTAAATTTTGAATGACAACATTAAGCAGATTTTCAGGACAGCTCTTGCTAGAAGTAAAAGGCATTACAGATTTCTTGAGATGACCCCGATTTGAGCTCTGACAACTAATGGCTGAGTCAGAACATTGCTATGTGAAGTGCTGTGAAGAGT
The DNA here is from genome assembly GCA_013399365.1 of Pampusana beccarii. Taxonomy (NCBI): domain Eukaryota; kingdom Metazoa; phylum Chordata; class Aves; order Columbiformes; family Columbidae; genus Pampusana; species Pampusana beccarii. The sequence goes on from VWYH01005887.1 coordinate 1,285,152, forward strand.
CTTCCAGATGTCAGTTGTTCTAACAGGGGAGCGTTTATTCAGTGCTGGAGAGAGCAGTTGCATCAGGGTAGAGTAGGAAGAAGAAATGCTAGAAAGGAAGAAACGGTTCACATTCCCCTGTTGGTTAAGCAACAAGCAACATTAAAATCTTCCAAAGCTTGGGACTGGTGTTCCCTAGTGAGTTTAGTGCAAACTGTGCTTCTCACACCAGCAAATGCACAGAACAAGACGAACTAATTTATCAAACCGAAAATACACAAGCCACAGACTAAATTGCACAGTTCTCCATACTGATCAGCTACAACCCCTTGCCATAAAAAAGCTGCCGCCATAACCCCAGGGTTTTTTTGGTAATAACACACATGCCTTGAATTCACAATCCATACAGAAAGTCTTTTGACAATATTTTGCAACAACATCGAGCGTCACTCCTCTGTCTCACCTGATACATGCTTAGGGCCACCATAGCTGCTGCTCTTTTAAACAAACATAAACTGATCTCAGCTTTTAACTTGCATAATTCAGCAGCATAAAGCTACACATAAGATACTGTTTTAGTTTGCATGCTTTTCCTGACATGCTCTACAAATAAAATGTTACAGACATTTTCAAGAAAAAGAGAGAAATGTAGACCAAAATAATTCCTCAAGTGTCATCTACAGAGAACATCCTTGTCATCCAATGAGTCTGTGAGCAACACAAGACTAAAATTTACAATGCAAAATCTTCTGTGTTATTTTCTTAGATGATTATTCAATAAAATTACTTTTAAAAAATAGTCTTATTTTTAGTGGCATTGAGGTTCCTGTTTGTACTGATCTTTAGTAGAGTTGACAGGTCTGCTACTTCGGGCAGTGGACTACAATTTTTGCCATCATCTACCACCTTACTGCTTTTGGTGCTAAGCTGGGAGATTTCTGTCCATGTATCAGGTTAAGCTGCGAGACACCGTAAATCCCCAGTCTAATAGCTACTACACTTGCATAAAATCAGCTCTGCACCACACATACAACAAGGACATTTTTGATGCTGTGTCACACTTGCTGCATGCACCAAAGAGTAAATTAAGTCCAAGACCTGTCTGTTTGAAGGCTTGCTTTCACGATCAAGTATCCCAGTAGACACAGGAACATCAGACTGCTGAAGCATTAAAAACTACAGCACAAAAAGCAGACTTTCTTCTCCAAAAGAATGTCTTAAGAACAGCAGAAAATAACATAAGCATGTGAAAACAAGTGTACTCCCAGATATTTCTGCAGCGGGTTCTAAATATTGCACGTATTTTTTTCATACATTTCTGTGGCTAACTTTCAAAGATAACTAATTCAAAGATTTTACCTCATCTGGAAATGAAATGTGGAATTAGTATAACAAGATGCCAAGGAGTTGGTTTTTGCCTCCCCTGTTGAGACATGAGAGAATTTCCGATCCCAGAGCAGCAGGCAGAAGTCCCAGGAACTTGTGGGGATCTTGTTAGTCTGCCTGCCTTCCAGCACCCATTTCTCATCGTTTCCTAACCCTGTTCTAACCCGCAAGGTGGGAAATAGCAGTAAATTGCAATGGCAAGTTGTGAGCGCAGACACAGGGGCACAGGAAACAGGCCTCAAGTCCAAAGCGAGGAGCTGAGCTTGGCAGTGCTATAAACCAATATACATTGACTATGGAAGGTATCACTAAGCCTAGCAGGGGTATCTGAGAGAACTAGAAAGATCTCTGCCTAGAAGAGGTGAAGGAAAGCACATGAATTAAAAGTATGAAATGCAGGAAACCAGTTTCTGCCATAATATTTCTGGAATAAATACAATTTCCCAGAGGAACTGCATCTTCCAGTCTTAAATCCAAATGGTTGATGTGTAGCCTTCCAGCCAGAAGACATTCCCTTTTCAGACAACAGCTTCAAAGCCACCAAGCCTGGGACACTCTTGTTATAGCCTGACTTGACCATTTCATTGTCCACAACCACACTTCAGTATCAATCAGCACCAGATCAAGAGTGGGCTGTTCAGACCCATATTCTCTCCCACCACTACTGAGAATCTGAAATATTTTTTTGACAGCTGTTTCCCTTCATGCGATGGGAGAGGAGATAGTCTTCTGGACACAGACAGAACCTCTCACTGCTCAGCTTTTGAGACACACTGTCAGTTTACTCCCATTATCACCTAAATTTGCCAGAGATCTCTAAGGAATATGCAGCAAACTTCTTGCACAGAAGAAAAGTGTGCTTGCAGGAAAGCACCTTTCCCACCCCACTTCTTTCTATTCCAGGCATTCCCTTTTCTGACACCAGTGCCTGGCTCTGGAAAGACCCTTTTTTCTGCACCAAGTCTCACAGCCTTACTCTCTCAGAGCCTTTCCTATGTCCAGTAGTGACATGTTCCAGGCTGCTTCCTGCTTTTAAATGCTCATCATTTCCCCTTCTTCTTTATCTCCTCTTGCTCCATATTTTTGGTCCCAGCTCCCTGAGATCCTGCTCTGTTTAATGGCCTCCTCCATTAATGAAGAACTGACCTTCCTGCATTACCCAGGTCACATTGTCCACCCACTTTACCCACAGGCACCTCTCCACATCAGGGAGATTCTCAGCCAACTGAGCGCTTTTCTTCCCCGCATATCACCACTCTCCACCCAGTCCTCGTAACTGGGTGAGCGTGCCACCTCCACTGGGCACAGGTCCTGTTGCCAGCAAGACTCACAGAAATAGAATCCCCAAGCCATCTGCCCAAGAAGGCTGAGGCAAAGGGGTTGCACAGGTGTCAGGGACTGAGCTGTAAGACAGGTCAGCTGTTTTGGGGGGGCCACATCCAGCCCGTCAATCAGGAGTCACCTCTCCTCTAGGTTATGACATTCCAGGGAATGAGATAAACGTGAAGACATTTGTTGGCTTTACCCTCTCCTTTCAGTGCTCTCTTTGATCGGCTTTGAATATCTCATCAGAAGTGCAACAGAAAGTATCCTATTACTTTTCTATTTTTAATATCCTTTTCTCCATTGTGGTCTCACTCTTCAGTATTATACTCTACAGTAGGCACAGTCTTTTAGCATTAAAAATTTAAGAAATGCTTCAGGTCCCAAAGCATACCAGCAATTAAAAAGAACCAGTCCTTCTGCCCTAGCAGAAGCCAGCCTAAAAGGCATTCCATGCCAACCAACTGGAAGAAATATAAATAAATAAATCGGAAAAACAGGCCTGAGAGAGACCTCCAAGGAGTCTTGATATTTCATGTACCTGCTCTTATTCCCAAATCAGGGCTGGATTTACTGAAAATAAACGTCTAGCACACATTTGATAACTGCCTCATGGACAGCACAGCTACCCATGCAGAAGTAATAAACTACTGAGTATGGTGTGGTCACCTTATGAGCTACTCTCCTGCAGTTCTCAACCAGAGCTCAGATACACCTGCACTAGCACCCGATGCCAGACAGACCCAAGCTCTGTCCTCAGAACCTGTAACTCCAAGTCTGTGAGCCCCCCACGACCACGGTTGTCGGCCCCACTTCTCAGAATGGCTGTTTAGCCCAGGGGCACTGCTGCAATGATAGCACTCCGCTATTTCTCGATCCAAGACTAATATTATGAGCACTGCTGTACAAATAGCTCAGGCACCATGCTGGATTTGTACACCCCTGCCTTCTCTATTTGCAGGGTACCTACTGCAACAGGACCCTATTTTTGTTTGCAACCTTTGAGCACTTGAGGAATGACAATGGTAAAAATACAAAGCAGCATACGTGACAGAGCTTCTATCAACAGATTTGGAAAGCCCCGTACAGAACAGACTCTCGTCTGAACGTATATTCCCTTGCCACAGTTATCATCAAAACCCTTGGGACCAACACTGATACATATTTCATAACTAAGAGGCCTTCAGACAGCTATAACCAACTTCCACATTTATTTATTTTAATATCATCTGCTGCCTTCACTGCATACATATTATCAGCGTGCCCCTATGAAACAGTCCACCGCACAAAAGCATGGCTGAAACACAGAGCAAAAGCCATCGCAATAAATGTAATTAGTACTGTAGCAATACCATATGTACTAACTGTACTTCACTATGAAAGCTTACACTGATCGCTGCAACATAAAAACGTCCATTAAAAGAATGTTAATTGCATTTATTAGTGCTGTATTTCATAAGATGTTAACTACAGCTGTTGCCTATGCTCTGTTAACACAAAACCAGGACATATCTAATTTTACAGAAATCCTCACCATCCAGTACTGTCCAAATCAAAGGAGGAAGTTTAAAAATAAAATTTCAGACCATTTAAGATGAATGCACTCATAGTCACCAATGCATTCCCTTAATGCAAGAACAGATGCAAGTTTGATGCACAAAAATTATTAAAATCTTTCAGCTCTACCTTCTCCCAAGACAAGCAATTTTTAATTGTAAAATAATTTTTTTTAAATATTTACTGTATACCTGGTGTTAAATTCAGATCAAGAACCATGACATACTCTTCAAACTGAAATTACAGAGCACACTTCAACAGTTGCAGCGCTCAAACGCACACATCTACCTTCCTCTGAACTGTTCGTTAGCAAGACGGCAGGTAATGACAACTATTTGCCTAGCAAATTGAGGAACACGCTGCCAGTATTTTCTAATGACACGTTAACTAAATTCATTTAAGTCTTGAAAGACCTGTTCTGCTTTAAAGTACATTTGGATTAAACATGAGGTCAATACATGATTTCATATGGGTTTTGGAATATGTAAAGCTCCATCTAGCAGTCTGTTTTAAGTTATATG
>VWYH01005887.1:1294917-1417206 GCA_013399365.1 Pampusana beccarii
GGGCAAAGTTTTCTGAAAATTTTGTAGCATTCTCAGCACTACATTTCTCCAAGCCAGAAATGGCATATATAAAAATTTGAGTTTTCAAAAACACTTTTCTTCCCATTTTTCAGTATTTAAGATTAAATGACTAATAGTTTAAAAATGTAAGTGGATCAGATTATAGACAAAAATATACAATATATTTTCAAGCATTATATTTTCTAATTAGATTAATAGCTTATTGATACACATAGGTTTTATTTTTTTGGTGGTGTGAATGTCTGGTTGATTAAAAATTCCCAGCATCCCTGACAAATTGACATTTACATGACTGAGAAATTGGTAAGTCCAATGAAAAAAAGCAGGTGGTCATTATTTTCCTAAATACAATGCATCACCTCAAACAAAAATAAAAATGTTGTATTTATCCCCAAAACTTAACTTGCTGTTTGAAGAAGCAAACCTTACTTATTTTAGAAATGCACGTGTATAAAAGTATATCTTGGTATCAGTGAAATGTAAGAGTTCAATACATTAATATTTATAAAGCACATGGCATGAATGCAAGTTAAATTAATTCTTTAAGTCAAAAAAAGACAGTACCCATTTGCATTTCAACAAGTGAAACTTTTCCATCAATTTCACAGAGAGGAGACTATAAAAGGTCTCAAATTTCTCCAATAAAAGTGGAAATTACATCTCAATATTTCGTCAGAGATTAAAAACAGAATTTTAGATGAATTATCTGATACAAGGATGGAAGTGAGGGTGCTGCTTCAAGATCTACAGAAGTAGAGCACTTTAAGACAATTAAATGATTTCCCTGCAGGCAATGTCTTTTCAATCCAAGCTAATGACATCATTTAAGGAGGATGGTCCATTTAACTGAAAGGATCTTTTACAAGGCAGACAGACAGAAGGCAATCCGGGAATGTTTTCAAGGACTTCCCATATTTCAGAATTATAATGGTGAAATGCCTACATCAAAATCTTAAACTCGAGCATTAATCAACAAAATGAAAGACTAATTTTATAAGAAAAATGTAATAAAACTCATTTTAAGAAGTTTTCCCTTCATTATTTTTTCCTTTAAAAGAACCAATTCTCTCCTAATGGTAATTATGCTGCTTTGGAGTAATGATAATACTCAGGCAGCTCAGTTTTAGTCTGCTGTTTTTAAACTGAAGCCAAATAACTTCAATCACTCCCAAGTTAAAGAGTAACTTTCACAAACTTTTCCACCAGTTTATGTAAGTTAGCTGTGATCTTTCACATAGAAAGCTTATACTATTGCCTCCAGAATGTCTTTTACTACTTTTGGTATGGTTTATATACCCGCCTTTAAATTGCTCCACCACCTTTTTCCTTTCTCCAGCACAAAAAAAAAAGTAGCGCCCTCAAACGAACCAATAAGGAAAAGCTCACAGTTTCAGTATCTGTATCAGCAGTTTAATGCACCCGTATACCTCCCGGGGTGGGGGAAGGGGGAGTTGGGGTCCCATACCTTGTATTATCTAAACGATTTTTCTGATATTGAAAACATCAGAGCAGAATATGCTGGGTTTAAATAGTTAAAGGAATACCAACATTTTCATAGTAAAATAATATTATTACAGTTAAGACATTATACAAAACTACAAACACCTCTTGTACTTCAGAAGGCGGCACAAGTTCAAACCCCACCAAAGAGCCATTTCACCATTTACAATAACACTCAAAGCCATGGAAGTTGTATACACGTTAGGATGACATCTGCTAATAAATGATGTGGTTCTGAGGACAGAAAAAAAAAGTTTACCCTATGTCCCTTTAATATCCATTTCAATTTGTCAAAAACTTTAGAAAGCTGGGAAGTGCGAGACATAGTGGAGAGATATTACCATGTAAGCAGGAGCTAGAAAACATAGAACTAGTCCTGGCTCTTAACCAGATTCCTTTTGCAATCTTGGATAAGTCAGAGCTACTTTGCCTCCACTGCTCCTCTTCCTAACAGAGCAGCAGTGTTCACATCTTTCTAGAAATGCTGTGAAATGTTGTTGGTTTCATCACATTTATTAAAACAACAACAACAACAACAAAACACACAAAAAACCACCACGAACAAACACAACGCACACAATTCCCAAAAATCACATTTACAGAGAAAAACGTTTCATTTTCTGGCGTGCTTTGCCACTTTACTGATTTTCCCCTGCCTCAACCCCCCCACACACACTTTTTCGAAGTAATGTAAGCAGCTGGAGGGAGGGTGAGAGAAGGGGCAGAGGGAAGGTAACAGCATGGATAAAACAGGGATGTCACATACGTATGTACTGATTCATGCATTTCACAGAAAACTGCATTCTTATGTGACTGCTATACCATACAGCAGAAAACTATGAAAGAGCATACTTATGGTCAACAGTAAGATGGCTCTGATTATCTAAATGAAATTATTTTTTAAAAAAAATATGATCCTAATAAAACTGCCTGCTCCCCTCTTCAAGTATAAAAATCAGGTCAGGTACAAATGCTGTTATCTAACACATATGAATAGCTCATTGAAAATGGCAGTACTTCAGGATATACACCAATATTAAAGCCAAATTCTTCCCTCAGATTGAACACGCACTTTTTCAGCTCTCACTGTCACTCAAAAAAACAAAATATCAACTGTAAAAATTAAATAGTTTTAGTTTAAGGACTTAATTGAGCTTTTGTCACTCTGTCTCTTTCCCAACATCAACAACATGGGTACCTGCAGTAGCGAAGATACAGCACACCAAGGGAATGCTGACTAATAAAGCCTGAGTATAGCAATATGGAAATAACAATAAATGGCAATGCACAGAATAATACCGCTGTATTCCTAACCACCTGGGCTTTTTCTTAGTTGACAGTTACATTTCTAGTAAAGGAGGAAGAGATTTCTACGGACTTCAACTGACCAAACAGATTTAATTCCGTACAACCTACATCCTTCACTAGTATATTTGCGTATCCATCTCCAAACCTTTTCTCACACTTTTTGTTTTTATCCAGATTAGGTTCTCTGAAACACAGACTCACTCATATCAAGCGCACATACATAGAATGGAGAATTCTAAAACTGCCTTGATCCAATGAAAATAAGATGACACGTGCAAAATACATTATGCATATTTATTGGCACTTAGCCAATTTTCATAGCTATTCTTTTCTTTTTTTTTTCTTTTCACCCTAGAAGCTAAATCACAGCTTCAGTTTTTACATAAACTGAATTTCCATAAGCAGTCAGTGAATCTACGTCTAGCAACAAAACTGTGTCAAAATAAAAATCTAATCATTACAAAGATTCCTATTTGTATTTGTTCCCAAAAAAGTATTTGTATTTACGACAGTTATGCTAATGCACTGTCATATTTCTTCACACAAACTTACAATAATCTAAAAATAATATACGTTGACAACCTCTTGAAAAACACTTGACAAAATTATGCTAGAGAACTCTACATGGAAGCCAGTTGGTGACATGGAAGTACTAAAGGGCACAACTCCAGGATCAATTTCTTCATGCATTAACTATACTAGTATGTGTCTTTATATCACTACCAAAGCCCATTTCTATGCAAGATTAGAGGTATATTGAATTAATAAAATGACTAATCACTGTTTCATTTTTTTCTTATTTCATTAACATCGTTTTATTCAATAGTGTACATATCAGCCAATAAAACATACTGACAAACAAATTACTTCTGTGTACGGAAAGGAAATAAAACATACAAAGGTAACTGTTCAAAATATTTACAAATCACTGGTATAGTACTCAGAACAATCTTACAGATGAAGAAACTAAGATGAAGAAGCCATAGAGCTAGACAACTGGCTCTTGGTCCCAAAGGATCCCTGAAGAACCACAGGAGGATTATCAACGTAAGTATCCAACCAAAAGGACAAATTATGGCCTCATCCATACAGCAGTGGGAACAAGAATAACTAGTTATGTTGTAACCACACTTTATTATAATGTTACATTAGAATAGCATTGTTCTCTTTTAATTGTTAAAAGGCCGGGGGAAACCAAACAACCACCTAAGCCACTCCAGTTCTGAAGGACTCAACTTATTTGTCAGTTTTAAGGTGATTATCACTGTTTTAGCTTGTTCAGTTTCGCACACATGATTTTGGGGTTTTTAAACATTTTGACCCAGTAGATCTGCTTTCCGTACAATATTTTCACCTTCTTGGCTTATATTTGCGATGTTCTTCATTGAAGGCTATTTTTAATTCAAGACCTGAATCATCACTTACTGCAGATACAGTGAAGAAATTATCTACCTGATATTTCTGAGAAGATACTAACCGTAGAACCTGGAAAAAAAGTCACCTGAAAAGAAGACTGGCCTAGAGATTTAATCAAGGTTCAGACACTCAAGGCCCTTTCCAAAACACAGCAAACAAGGAAACAGATACCTGGTACCAGCACAGTACGGTATGATGCACTGCACCTCATTACTATTCCCTGAAAAGGAAAACAAAACCAAACAAAAACTCCCTCAAGACGTTTCTCTGAAGGACAAAGGCAATTACCTGGACAAGGGGGGCGGGGGTAGGGTGGAATCCAATGACAGTGTTATCACAGAGGTAAGGGAATTTAAAGATGCCATATGCATTAGGTTATCTTTCTTAAGTTAGCGCCTGAAGACAACAAGAACTGTAGATTCGTCAGATCTGTTCAAAGTTAAACGTACCCCTGGCTGAAAATATCCCAGGAGCACAACAAAGCTCGATTAATTTCCCTTCTCAACATACACATCTGCAAAGGTAGAAATCCTTGCAGAAAAGGAAAATAAAATGCCACTAATATAAACATGGCAGTGGCTTATTTCTGCTTATCTTGAGCTACACAATCAAAAAGGATCCATAAAAATTTTATACAGACTTCTTAACATAATCCAAAAGATGCTTCTAAAGAACAACAAACAATAAATAAAAGGTTATTTATATTTATTATGGATGTGTTCATATACAAGTCAGTCACTCAATATCTCAATGACTGTTAATGAAACTGAAAGCCTAATTAGCAAGATGAGGGGAATAACCCCAGCATTCTGGCCCACCTCCAGTATGAATAATTGCATCTACCTATGCAAAATCCCCCTTGTCATTTCAATTAGGTGGGATATTCCTCATATCCTGCTCTTAAATTGCTGGGTATTGTTTATAGTGCCATTGTAAAAGCTACTGCATTCTACCCTGGATACAGTTGCATTTTGATAGTAGCCATGTAGCAATTCCTACATATTTTAGTTACTTTGTTTAAAAAGCCCAGTACTTGTACAAGGCTGTTTGAAAAAAAGAAAAAAAAAAAATCATTGTGCATATATGACTAGGAGAAATACAATATCTGTGTAGAACACAGGTAACACCTTAACAGGCATCAAGGTACAAAAATATGTCAAATACATCAACCAGGTGTCAGCATCTCTTTGAGAATTCAGCAGCACAAGCAGCCGCCCCATCACACTATCACAACTCTGAAACGTCTCAGAAATTAAGTCAGAGCTAACACTTCTCCCTACTGACTATGAAATCTTAACAATGCTGGAACACCCTTCTAAAGTTTTATATGAACACACATCAAATTTAACAAGGAAGAGAGTGAAGCCAATCACCAATCAGCCCTTCCAGGCCCCTCAAAACAAGAGTTGCACCCATTTCTAGGTCTTGCGTCAGCAGTACAGACACCCCAAATACCTGCTCCCCAGAACAGCCACCGATTCCCCCTCATCACTTTCACTTTGTCTCACTCCCTCACCGTCCCCCAAATTCTCTAAATAGCCTAAATTCTGGACCATGATTTATTTAAAATTGTGCAGCACACTAAAAAAATAATTCCTACATGAAAAAGGATTTAAAACTTTGGTAGATTTGACACTGACTTAAAGAGGGACACCTGGGGTTTATTATTGCCTCACCATATCAGAGTGCTTTCTTCTCTTTTGGCTCTGAGTTGCCACTGAAATGGTTATCAGTTAGTAAACTCCTGGATGCTAATACGGCCCACAGTCCTTTTATTCTGCACTCCTGCTTTCACTCTCCCTATCCCTTAAAAGTCATAGTTTTAATCGACTGTAAAATCCACTCAGAAAGGTACACATTTTTAGTTATGAAATCTAAAAGATATATTTTATTTAAGAAAATATGCAAGCAGATATCTGCATAAAAAATCCACATTAACACTAACCGTACTTACTACTTCATGCAACATTTCAGTAACCACATCAGTGATTTATGGCTCTACTATGGCAGTATGGAAACTTCCACAATAAAATACAGGCCAGGAGTGAAAAGAGCTGTAAAACCATAAAAAAAAAAAAAAAAAGTTGCTTTTTCCTTGCCCTGGTCTCCTAGGACTGTAAATCTCAGGCTTTCTTTTTCTTAAATTGTCTTTTTTTCAAGGATTACCAGTGTTATAAATACCTTTGCCTTCTACTGACTAGACACATTTTCTTCTGTAGATGCACTTCCTGTGGGAAATGTTGTAACAAAAATTACACACACACTATTAGAATTGCAATCAGTGCTGCACTTCCGTTAAGATATTTTAAAAAGCACTAAGAATAGAACAGCTTTCACTCAATCATTATCTTCTGTACAAGGAATATCACTCTTGCAGGGGAGATAGTAATATACGTATTCAAATTTATTTCAAAATACAGTAGAAAATAATTTCCATTAAGTAGACCTGCTGGGGAAAAAGCTGCACACACCAATGATTAAGCGTAAGCGTGCATCTGTCCTTTAAATACGCATAGCAGTAGTAGCTTAGATGTAGGAGTTCAAATCGTGGCCACTCTTGCCGCATATACGAATTTGCATCGGGCAATGCTAAAATAAGAAGCACCTCCGATAAGTTTACAAAAAGACAAAGAAAAAAATTGGTTGTAAACTCTTCTGCATTGCAAAGATCCCCTTTTGTCTGTCAATCAACAGCAAAGTATTATTCCACCCTCACAAAAGGCAAACCTTCGGAGGCAGTATAGGTCTGTGTGTTGTGCAAATGTGCAGTTGCTAAGAAGCAAATATGCTTCTCTTCTAATCAAATAGCCCAGCTCAGCAATGCTGCTGGCTTGGGGCAAGAAGCAAATTCCACCAGCCACAAACTTAGAAACAGTCTTGAATTATTTGTTGCTGACCGCTGGCTGAACCCTGTCCTGATGAGCACCATCACCATTAGCCACTTCTCAGCGTATTCCATCAAGCCCTGGCAATAGCAGCATGCTACAGCTCAGGCTGCAAGGAATTGATCAAACAGGGTAATGAGACTATTTCTTCATGGAGGTTATTTTAAATGAATATAAATATTTTCTTTCTACATAATTTGCCACAAAAGGTCACTGAACTCCCTGCGATTCTCAAGAAAAATGCTGTAGTATCCCCTTTATATATTTGAGTTAGGATATAGCCAAGAAACAATTCTGGGCATTTTTGATGATTGTGTAAATCTTAATGAGGTGGCATCCCAGACAATTGATTAGCAGCAACATTTTATCTTCACATTTATTTACGAACAAAAAGAAGATTTGATGCTATTTTAGAAAGTCATGATATACCTACACCCTTAAAATCTTTCACGAGAGAATATATTCTGCAAACCTAGACTTACACTTTTACTATTACAATAGATCATGCATATTTAGCTATGCTTGCCATACTTTGATATTATAGCCCTTTCTATAGATTCTTTCAACTGAGCTCATATGTTAAAAATACCCACATCATATCAGCATCAAGTTACTGATAAGGAGATCCACACTCAGACACCCTGTCTGTCGTCGTCATCTTCTTTAAAAGACGACTACAGAGAGACACCACGAGATCCCTGAAATTTAATTCAAACCAAGTGCCACAAAAACCCCAGCAAGGTTCTCCTTGCCACATGTAAGATTTCTAGTCCTATAGTTTCCAGTATTGGACAATTTCTCCAGTGCTGGGAAAGCACAATAATAGTGATTTAATAACCAGTTTAATAGTATTTTATTAACAAAAGCATTACAGTAGGATAGTACTAAGACCATGCTAAATAAATGGTGCTTATTATCGACTATTTTTCAGGATAATAATAAAAAAATATTCCAAAAGGCCAACTAAACACAATTGTTCATGTTTGAGAGTTCACAAGGTTACCTTGGACAACTTTAAGAAAATACTTTTAACACAAAAGAAAACTGAGATTTATACCCAGGGATGAGTATAATTCATTCATCTGAGAGATAGCACTTGAAAATAGTTATTAAAATTAAAATTTTAAAACTGTAAATAAAGTATTTAAATTAGTTAGCCTTGTCCTGATTATTGGAGTTCACTTACATAATAATAGAAAGGGCTTTGGATTTTTTTTATTAATCCAAAATATCCAAAGCAATTTTTTTTAAAGCAAAACAAAGATGTCTTATCTGAAGCTGTTCTTTGTATTTTGTTGGGACCTTCGGATCCCCAGGCTTTTTATTTTTTCCCTAAATTAATGTTTCTGACCAGTAGAGGAAATAAAAATTTTAAAATAATTAATGAATTAATAAGAACAATAATACTTTCAAATATAGTTTAGATCAACAATATTCTCCTCCCCCCTCCCATTCCCATTAAAATACTATTTATGGAGCATTCTTTTTTAATTCTTTATCAATACTGTCATTATATCTTGTATGGCAGTGAACTACATCTAAGACTTGAATAAAGCAACTCAGATGTGTTTTTTTCTACTGAACCACTATTTCGAGATTTTTTTATTATTATTCTTTTTTAAGAAAAATAAAATCATAGTTCAGTGATAAAAAAGATAGCTTTGTTGCCTGGTTATTCCAAAACATAAAGCTTGTTACATCTGTTACACAGACCCTATAAATTCTTATTCTTTATCCATAATTTCTTTAAAAAGTGAAAGTTCCACAAAACAAAAAGTAGACAATTCTATATTAATATTGAAGATCTGTAAAAATCTGTGAGAGGACATGATGCTAGTACTATTGAAAAAGTACTAAAAAAAAGGGAAACTTATTTTAAACATGGGTGGAGGAAGTCAATTCATACATAAACCCTAATTTTTCCTCTAAGAGTTCCCATATTAAGTCCCAAATTCCTTTAAAAAAATTCTATCTATCTATCTATCTATCTATCTATCTATCTATCTATCTATCTAACTAAAAGCAGTCCCTTACAACACCAATAAAAAACAATATTCACTTGGGGGGGAGGGGGTGGAGCAGAAACCAGCACCCACTAGCAGAAGACATCTCATCAACAGACTAACATTTGACAAAAATCAGTGGAAACAGAAAGAAGCCAATACAACTTCCAGTGCCAAGGAGCCAGATGGCACTGCTGGAAAAATTATATCTACAGACTGGCAGCTTGATCCCATGATTATTGCCCAAGGGAGGAGGAAGAGTAAAACAAGAGGTATTTCAGTGTGATGGAGTAAATCAATTATCAGCAGCTCACTACTGCATTTTCACATTATTTTCATACCACATTCTAAATATCACTCAAATGAATGACACCACCAGAAGATTCCAGCGAACCAAGGCAGAAAAAAAAAGGTATGTCATATATTAAAAAAGCAAAAAATTACTTAAATGCACCTCTATCAACTGCATCACATAGTCCGTATTTCCAAATGGAATTTGCAGATATGTTGTGGTTAACACATAAAAAGTAAGTTTATATTTTGTTTTATTTTCCACCTAAAATTCCAAACATTATCTATACAGATTACAGAAAAAAAATCTCTGCTCTTCTCAATGTTATGACTACATTCTTTTGAGTATTTTCAACTCTCAACTTGCAGTTATTTTACACACACAATTACAGAATAACAATTTTGCTAAAATATTCCAAAAAGCTTTGATGAATAAAGTTTGTCATAGTCCCATCAATCATATCTCTGTTAAAACACAGTATTAAAGCTAGCTTTTGAATGAGTTGTCAAAGGGAGAAAAATTACTCCACTCTTACTTTCATACAGGAAAACTGTACTAGAAATCAAAAAGACAAACTTTTCCCCCATGACCTTCATATGCATATGTATTCAAATTCCTAAACACAAAATAGACAGAATTATAAAAATGTGTGAGACTGTCCACCTGAAAACAGACAAGGTTAATTTTTTTTTTAATTGGAAGTCAATGACAACACTTCCAATACCTTCCAGGCAACAGAAATAATAAGGCCCATTTCCTGTGTCCATGCTTGTGAAAGAGTAATTTATCTGCTAGCTACCAAAAAGACTTGGACCACCTTTGCTTCACTTGTCTCCATCCCATTTTCACGTTATAGCACAGTTGTGTCCATAGTCCAAGCAATCTTCTGTCCACATTCACATTCTCTTGACACTGATCCTTTCCCATTCCCTCTTCAATGCAAAGTGGTGATGCACAAGTGCAGATTCACAAAGCGCATCATAAACTAACTGCATCTTCGAATACATATTGTGAATTTTTATACATCACCCATGTCCATTTACAGAAACAGGAAAACTGACTGATGAAGAACAAGTGAAAAGATGTTTTATATGAAGACTAGGATATCTCTGGAAAGTTGTTATTATTAGGCTGTGATGTACCTTCCATTAAGGAATGCATGTTCAGGTAGACAGAGTAAATACTCAGGACAGGAAAATCTTGTTTAGACCAGAACAGTTTTTTCTCCATTTTGTAGTACAAGTTCATCACTAATTCCTTGCACAAATGGCCCAAAACTATTTCTGACTACCAGCAGTAGAGAAGACAAGGCTACGATCCTCCTGGGATATTACCTGTCATTACTGTGATAGATAGTGGTGAACAGGCTCTGACTAATATTAGTTAAGAAACTACAGTAATAATTTTAGCTTGGAGAAAAGACGGCATTCAGCATTTTTAGTCTGCTACTCTACCCTTAAGTCCTACTCTTGTAGGTAATCCAAGTAAACACCTATGATCAATCACTGAGGAAACTATCAATCAAACAAATACTGTCTAGTGACAGATGTCCAAAGAAGTATGGTTCCTGCTGCAAATTTTAAAGCAGTAAACAATACCTGCAATATCTTCTTGAGAAGGGCAATAATGAACTTACCCACACAGTGGATATCATAAAGGTTTAATTTACAATGTTTTTTCTTTGCAAAACATTTCAATGAACCTTTTCATGACATAGTTTTTATTTTTCCATTCAAATTTAATCTCAAAATTCACAAATATTAATCCACTGCAACCTCTCTTTTATTTAAAAGGAAACAAACCCAAATCTACTAAATTAATGTCTGGACTGCATGATGCCTGACAGAAAACAGCCCTGTTTTGTACTGGCTTAAGCTGTACAGATACATTTTGCACCTCTACAGAAAGTACTAATCAGTTAAAAAACAAGAACAGGAATATGGGGATCATCTTTTCCAGTTCATTAGGACTGATACACACTTCAGTGCACGTAATAAATCAAATAAGGGCACAAATTCCTAATCACCAAATCACCAACTCAGAGAAAGAAAAGCCTACACCAAACTTAATTTGTACTTCAGTTGCAACTCTTTTTTTTTTTTTAGCTGGTTCCTATATCTAGGTACTCTAAAGCCTCATCCTTGAGACTTTTCAGTCACAAAGTACCACACAGAGCACTGTCTTACCTGTTTCCTATCTAGTCTAAATCAAAGCAAACACTACAGTTACGCAGAGTGTATTCTCTCTGAGATGTGTGGAACTACTGCACAGGATATGTTGAAGGCAAACCATTCTCCTCTTGTACCTGGCAGATACCAGGAAGGAAAAGATGCCTCTTGTCTGGAAGGCTGAGCAGCCACAACATGTTTGACTTGCTCACCTCTGGAAGGGTACTGTTAATAGAAGGGTGCCCACCTCAAGGTGCCACCGGCGTAGCATGAAGCAGTACGATCATCTACGATTGATGCATCTGGCTGGTGCTGGGAGGGAAGAAGCAAGGAGCAGAAAGGAAGGTGACTTGCCACTACTGCTTGGCAGGCAGAAAGGAATTACAGGGAAATCAGAAGGTAGAAATTCAGCTGAGGGAAAGCGCTAATAAGGTTCTAGAATCCATAATTAACAGCCTCCAAAACATACCTGAAAAGCTTGTCACATTTCAAAGAGGCCTGAAGGAAAACCTTCCCTTTTTTATTTCAGCTATTTGTTTTGTGTAAGAACTGATCTAGAAAAACATTAGACCATCAAGCAATATAAAGTAAATAGAAACATCTATTGCACTTCAGCTTTCTGTTTTGTTTTGGTTTGGGTTTGGGGATTTTATAACCATAATATTGTTAGGTATCTTGAATAAAATTATGATCCAATATAAAAAAGAAATTACTTAAGCAGATCATTATTTTTTTTTTTATTGTGGATATTGTCCTGTGTAGTGGTGGAGCGTCCATGACTGTTTTGTTATTGTTCAGTCACTGAAGCAACATAGATGAAATAAAATGAGCAACAAACCATGTCATCTCTCCCATGGGAGAAAGGTAAATGTTAAAAGAACACAGGGGTTTATTGTTCAACAGGAAGTTTGTCATCATGATAATTAGAAGTTCAAACGTTTTAGCATCATCAATTTGTACACACTGTTAACCTACGTTATGCCATTTTTAACTTTACTGTTGACTTTAATAGGGCCAAAATTTCACTTCAAACTTCTGCTTCCTATCAGAAATTAAACCCTTCTGTTCTGTGCAAATGGTTTAAATCAAAATTAATTAGATCAGCTTCACATATTTCACATGCACTTTTTTTTAACTTCTCCAAATTAAGTCATTGCTGCTACATTCACTGCTGTGGATCCTACAAACAAACAAGCAAGCACTTCAGCTGCTTGTTCTTTTCATAAGGTTTCAACAGCAGTTACATGTGGAAAGTTATAAACACTCTGCTTAGTCTTCAAATATATTCATGACAGAAGGGGAAAAAAAATAAAAGTAAATACACCATCGTCGTGTCCTTTATGGACAAAAGAGAGTCAAATGTCAACAGACTGATAAAAAGAGTTTAGTGTACAGATCCTCTACTAGCAAGTACAGTGCCCACTGGGGCAAGCTCCTGAGGGAGACTGAAGTTGCACCATTCAAGGTTTTTAGGAAAAATGAGACAGGTGCCTGTCAATAAACATCTCAGGCAGGCTAAGGGTGATACATCAACATCAACTTTACTCTTAACATCTCTCGTATCCAACAAGGACCTGTTCTTCTTTACAGCTTTCGACTATTTCAAAGTTAGCACCCTCTTCTCATTTGTTAAACAGATTTGGATCTGGGAATTTATGCACACATGGTCCCACATGCTCGAATATCCTCATAAAGTGAATTTTTAAAAAATACTTCACATTTAAGTTCCTCTTCAGTATGTCTTACTTTTCATCATGTTCCATCACCTTGTAAGAGACTGTATTCTGGGTGACACCCAAACTGCCCATCAGTGTCTCAGCCTAAATCCCTGGCAATGCATCCTTCCTCTGACAGCCTCAGCATATCACATCAGAAAACGGAGACTTCGGTCTTCCTGCTTAAGATTGAGCAGCTAATCACAATTTTTAGAATTCTGAAAGCAAATTTCTGATCAGTCATACTACTTATCCAGCCAGACATGTCCCAGAAACACAGAATCATAATACATTGCAATACATATTAATAGTATTTCCTCTGCCATACAACATCTGTTCAAACACAGCAAAAGACTCTACTAAACCATTGATAAAAAACATAAAATTACCTATACATATCAAAATAATAAATTACATTATTTCCCAGTCACAATTCCGACAGTAACAAAGTTGGCATGCCAAAGTCCGCTTTTTACCCATTTCCCACAGCACTGATGCTATTGCTCTCCTGCCCGGCTCCTAGTAAGAGCATAAAGTAGAAGTCACCTTTTCTTGCCAAAGATTAAGTGCCCCAGTAAATGTAGATCTTACCTCCCCTCAATATGACCTTTTTTCATCAAGCTTGAGTATTTAAAGAGATATAAGGAATAAGAAAATACATGGTTTTCTGACTTCAAAGAGATCTACCTACGAGAAAGACAAGACAAATAAAGAAGTTTCTCACTTCTTTGCACGGCTGTCATGGGCTTAGTTTAGAACTCTCTCCAGTATTGCAAAGCAAATAACTAATCTCCTAGAAGAACTCAAGTAAACTTCAGTGCTCTCATTCCCCAGACAACCAAACATCTTCTCCACGTACATTATTATGATACTAAAATAGTGGTAAGCCAATACAAGACTGGGGGAATAGAAAGAGGAAAAAAAGAGCAAGAAAAGGACAGAAAAATCCTAGCTGCATTTTCCATTCTCCAACCTTCGCTAGCGGAGTTGCTAGTACTGTTTAACTGGCTCAGTGATAGAACACAGTTTTTGCTTTAATATAGTGCCTCAAAAATAAACTCAGTAGGAATGTACTTGAAGAAAGTGGGAAAATACTTCTGTATGCATTGTACATGAAGATAAGGTCTTATGCTGAACTATACTCTTCTTCAGTGACAGCATTCAAAACTTTATGCCTACCAAATAGGGGGGGGAAGGCAGCTTAATCAGTGCTTGTACTTGAGACTTAAAATGTCAAAAGAAGCAGAATGCAAAATTTAGTCACACAATTTTTCATTCGCACTTGATCAATCAAAATGCAAAATGTGATGTTCATGCAAAGGAAATACTATAGATCATGTAAAACAGTTGACTCAAGCCTGCAAAGACTTGTGTAGAACTTTTCCAGGGGAGCTGCATGAAAACAAAGTGCTAAAACCTGTTGTTTCATCCAAAAGTTAAGCCAAGAAAAGCACATTGCAGGGAGCAACAAATTCTGCTCATTTTCAAGACTGCACGCTGATGTCAAACAGTTAAAGCACAACCTCTTCATTTATCCCAATTCCTCAAAGTTCTCCAAATGTCCTGTTTCCTTGCTTAGGCCCTACCTTCCTCCACTTCAACTATGGGGAATTTTTAGTGTGAGATTCTCACCCTACTCAGAATTTTTTTATTAAGAAGTATATTATATTGACAAGCTATAGTCAAATATGACAATTTAAAGAGCATACAAGTCCCCAGGCACATTTTTAGTACTTCTTTACATGCTCAAGGCAATATTTCTAGACTTGCCACAGAAATGATGATGATCTAAATCATTTTATCACAGCATTCACTGTGATCTTTTTAGATCCAGTAATTACCCAGTCACATATTCCCTGCAGAGCTAAACAGACATATCTCCTTCAGAAATGGTCGGTTCACTCACAATACTTACGAAGTCAGAAAGTTTGTTCCTTTAATACTAATAGCATTTCCTACTATGGAATCAAGTTACCATATCATAAAACAAAAAAATGTACTGTTAAAAAAATCCCTTGAGATCATAAAAGAAGATTACACTTTTAAATAGAAAGTTTCAGTGTGCCATGGAACCTCCATTTAATACCATCCTAAGAAACCTGAAAATTAAATGAAAAACAGTAACTTTTTGTCCATTAATGTCACAACCAAAAGTAAGTTTGTTACTAACTTTAAAGGCAGCATTATTATTTCAATTTTAAAGTATTTTGGTGTGCTTTGTTTTTAACTGATCAAGACATATATTTTCCACTACACAAAGTCTTCAAAATACAGATGGAAGGGGAGTAAGAATTTACAAGACATAATATTGTTATACAATGTACTATACAAAACCCTGTCATTTAAGTTGCAAGAAACCTAGTCATCAATAAGTGAAAAAATACCCCGCTCAAAAATCAATTATGTTGAGTCTTTTGTATAGAGAAGTAGTACACCTTTCAGGCAACTGGTATTAATGAGCAGACATGGCTATAGAATCTCCATCTGTTTTTCTGACAAAGCTGTGACTACTCCAGTCTCTCATTGAAATTCCATTAATCTGGTGCACCAAGGACCAATGCGAAAATCAAAACTCCATCTAACCCTTTATCAGCTCACAATAACCTACAAGTGAACTCTGCCTGTTAGCATACAGCAAGTTATGATTTTGCTATCAATCAGGCTGTTAGCCAATAAAAAAAAAAAAAAAAAGGAAAATCAAGTTAAGAATGGAGTGCCTGGCAGTGCTGTTTTGTTTTGTCTGTCTTGTTTTGGGGTTCGTGATTTTATTTGGGGGTTTTGTTGTGGTTTATCCTTCTTCCAATTTCTGTAGGGTGTCTGGATATGTAAGCCTATGCATCATTCTCCTTCGTTGTGATTTAATTGCTGCCAGCAATCAAGTCAAAGCATCACTGAAGTGTGCTTGAATTTCATTAGATGATATAACTTATGCTACTTTCCTACAGTACCTAATAAACCATAAAGAAACCAAAACACATATGGCTTGAGGGAATAACTGGAAAATTAGGTGGCCATTTGGGAACCGAGTGAACTTTTGAACCACAGGAACAGAGAAAAAAGAAATATTAAAAGGAAAGACAGACTTAGAATGCACACAGAGATGTGGGGGTTTGACCTTTTCAGTACCTAGAAAATTACATTAGCATTATGAAAAATACATATCATGTTTAGAGTTTATAATCCATCAAAGTTTAGATACTTTGTTAGTGCCTAGCATAAGGTAAAAGTCAAAAGGACAACATAACAATCAGATTTGACAAAAGGCCTTTAGGTGACCTGTGCTAATTTAGTTATCCCATACTTATTGTTAAATGGATTATCTCTCTTGTAATTAATACACCATTAGACAAAGGTCACACAAAAACTCCAGGATTTTATAATGACTATAATGTACACGTAATACACGAATTCTTTATCTGTTACCAAGCGGGTGCCTTCACAAATTATATTTTGACAGTAACGCTGCAAAGTCAAATAGTGACACTTTCAGAAGTCGTACAAACCTTGCAGTCGTAACTCAAGTATACAAAGGTAAATGCCTGGTTTGTTTTGGTGTTTTGTTAGCAGAAAATATATTTTAAAGGTTTTATTAAAAAATATGAGTGGACTCAAATATAAATAAAGAACACCTGAATTTGGTTACCTAGTTGGGCTCCTATGTTAATCCCAAGAGCCTTGATCCTACACAAATGAGGTTTTACCCCTGCACAGAGCCCTGCTGAACTAAACTGGTAACCACGTAAGATCAAACATCTACCTTACAGACCCAGCATCTCAGGCAGGATTTAAATATTGAACAGACTGCTAGAAAACAAAAACACAGTATTAAGCTTCAAACCCTTTCATGCCTATGAAAACTGAAACAAATGGCACCTCCGAAGATCAATCCATCTCTTGTAAGATTCTCTCAACCCACACTTTCATATATAGTCTTGACTTGAATGATGGACTATATACGTTAAAATCAAAATGGTATTAGAATGACACACCGGACATTTGAAGAGGAAAACAGAAACACTTCTCCAATAAACAAAAGTATTTACATATTAAAATCTATCACCTTTTCTTAACTTTTTCTCATGCTGCACTTCCTCTACATAATTATAATAAAAAGGAATTATCATAAAACATAGAAAGACCAGTGAGGTAAAATCATCTTAAATATAACAGAATTGCACCCACTATATTTCTGCCTAAACTGGAATGAATTAGCCAAGATATTGTTGGGCAGTTATTATACCTACTCTCATAATTATAACTTCCAAAACAGGCTAAAAATTAATCAGCCATCTGTACAAACTCATATGGTATTACATATACTCTTGCATCAGCATTCTTCAGCCATTCGTTATTCAGGTTTATGGACATTATCACTTTTTTCTTGATTAACTGTTTTGAAACAAATCTATAATCATATCTCCTATTAAATAGTCATACAATTTTGTCACATACCCTTATGCAATCAGTACCGTGTTATTAAGTTACAATTAGAAATAACGTTAAGATTATGTTTGTAAGCAAAAATAAATACCTGGAAAGCTGCATTCATCTGTAGTTTGGAAAATTAGCTTGGGTTTTCTAAAAGCCATATTCAATTTGACTGACAATTACTTTTCAATCAGAGAGCAAAAAGGCTTGTTTTTATTTTTTTAATAGAAGGTCACATTGCCAAAATGCAACAAGCTCAATATATGTATTTAAAAAAAAAAAAAGTTATTATTATTGTTACACATTTTACAGAGTTCTGGATATGAAAAAAATTGTGTTATTCTGAATCAGTGGTTAGAAGGTTTATCACTTATGCATGTACTTGACTTATCCCTGTTCTGCAATAGACATAATTTTATACCTCATAAAAGCAATTTATGTTTCCAAAGGGAATAATCTGGATAACATAAAATGTGGAGTGCTATGTTGCAGGAAGCATATTTTCATTCAGCAATTGTATTTCGAGATGGAGCTGCATAGTTTGATCATCATATCATGTCAGAAAACATCATTCACTAGTCAGTCTATCTAACTTCTAGTGCCACAAATTAATATACATCGTTAATTTCTTTGTACATATACTTAATTTATTGCCATATATTACTCATAGAAGGTATTTATATTATGTATATAATAAACGAATCTCAAAAATATGGACACTATGCTAAAGCAAGCTTGTTAACTGTTGAAATATTCAATTGTTCATGTCTTCAGAACAGTCGCATTAAGCATTAAATTTAATGAACACAAAATAAAACAACATGGAAAACAGCTATGGAGCCTAGATATTTTTTTAAATGCAAACTCAAATTTAAAATTTATATAATGAAAACATTCTACAAAAGACTGTCTTAATGGAAGAAAACATTGTAGGAATAATTAATTTAATATTTTATGAACCTATTCTGCATGGAGTTTGCAGAAAAATATCAATCACATGAACTGTTTCATTATTTATTAGATAAATAATACAGTAAGCCATTAAGTAGCACAATAAAATTAAGCAAGAATCTGATAATGTTGAATTAACAAACAATTTGTTACTACAAATATTCACACTCTTTTAGCCACTGATCTATCTTTAAAAACATATGCATCTACAGAAGATGCTTTGTTATGAAAAAGCGTGAGTTTAAAAAAAATGTAAATTCGGGACAGCTTCACTATGCTCTAGGACCACTAGAGAGAGCTGTTCAGTTCCTTTAAAGGTTCTTGTAAAAGTAAGAAAACTGTCCAGCTGCGATGCTTATCTGTTTATCTGATTTCCAACACTAACATTTGCATCACGAGGATCCGATTACATGAGTTTGCACCAAACTGGCAAATCTAGTACATTCTAAGGTAAACAGTGTCACATACCATCAGAAGGTGCTTCATCCTCTTTATCATATCGGTCAGATGCTATCGAGACACTATCAGGAGGCAAAGAGCCCTCAGCCTCTTCTTCATCTTCCAGTTCTGTAAAAGTAAAAAATACATTGGTAGTTAAAATAGTCTATCATACAGACACAGACAGAATCCAACAAAAAATATTTTCATTAATAAGGAGGCTATCAATTCCTGTCTGAAACAGAGAAGTCCCATTTCTCATGGATGCATGTAACAGGCACCTTGTAGGCTCAGGCACAGCTGTGAGCGCTGCTGTTCTAGGGCCACCTTCCAACCACCGCCTACGTGCTGCTGGAGCGGTTCCCCTCAACGCTGCCATATAATGAACCCACTCCCAGCACTGCACACAGAGGGGGGGAAGAAACACACACCCCAGCAAAGAGGTGGGGAGCAAGAGGAGGGAAAAGAAGACAAAAAAAAAAAAAAAAGAAAAAAAAGCCCTGGCAGGAGGAGAAATGGGCAGTGCCAAGCTCCAAAGTTCTGCCTGTCCGAGCGCAGGAAGGAGCTGCCGCAACTTCCCTCCAAGGAGCTGCCAAACTCCTGTTGGCAGCAGTCTGCCGCCCTCTGCCCACTTTTCCTTCACCATAATTAGGTGCTACTTTGCAAATGTTGTACATGTATTCCACCCAAGTTTTTCTAAAAATGGAATTGCCTTCTGACAGCAGCCGGTCTGAACCTGTGGCTTAATGCAGCATTCTGTTGATGAATTTCTTATGCAACTGAGAGCTCTACTACAATATACACAAAATGTACATTATTAGCTAACCTATGCCCTACGCTGATCAGAGTGCATTAGGTGTGAAGATCTGGAAAAGGTAAAGTAAAATCAGTTAGTCGAGGCTTTCATTTAATTAGACAAAATTTAAGTTCCCCCTCCCAAAACTCAGTATATTTTCTCAGATTTTTTAAATACCACCTAGGTAAAGAAGAGGTAGGAAAATAACATAAACTACATTGTTCCTTTAAAAGAAAAATCAAGTCTTGGTAAAGTAGGAAATTCCACTAATTAAATATGTTTAAACCATCAAACCAAAATCATAGAGCTGATGCTCCAATAGATCAAACGACCCTCAATTTTCTTAAAAAGCTTATAAAGCTAAATTGCTCAAGCACTGCCTTTTGGTATATTCATATGCAGAGAGCTCTCCAGAGACCTCTGGACATGCTTCTCTATTCATGTGTTCCCTCTTGGAGCACTGTATCAGATAACTAATTTCTCAGAATCCAAAAGAACCCCCATGCATAGCAAAAATACTCTTCTCCACAGACATATAGATAACATTCATCAGTAGGACCATCTATTTATGGCTGAGAGTTTTACCCCTTTGCTTCCCATTTAATAATGGAAAAAACATGGAAAATTCAGAGTCCATACCCAAAAAGCTCCATATTTGACAGCAAACAACAGGAAGCTTTCTGTGCAGATAAGAAAACAAAGCCTGATTTAGCTTTGTTGGAGTTCTTTTACCTCCAGAGATTGTTGAATGCCAAACTGGTTCTCCCGTCATCAATTTAGTATGCTTTTCTTGGGAAAGCTTCCTTTCAAGCTCCCATGCCATATAACAACTGTTTTGAATCTGAACCGGACTCCGATCTATTTTTGACACAGCCATCTTCCAGTAGCACTCCAGCCATCGTGTTAATCTGATCAAAATATTTGCATTTCATCACACCTGTCAAACCAATCAAAAGTAAATTATCCCTCTCCAGGATTGGTCTCTTCTTCCAAACAGAAAACCAGAGAGCAGATAGCTCACGAACAGAAAATATTATGGCATATTTACAACCAGCCTGATCATCTTTCACACTTACATGCCTGAGACCAGTTGCCTGTCTCTCTATATATATCTTTATTAGATGATGGACTCCATGTAAAAAGAGCAGACATGATATTCACAACCTATACAGTATCAAAAGTTCCACTCTTCTCCCATCCTAAACTTTTTACTAGTAGTAGAATGTACAGAACATATGTGTGTATGAACCTCCACCTCCAATGCCCTGGTTGTCAGTCCAAAATGTCCTCTTATCAGTTATGCATAAACGTACTACCATTTAACCTTCATGAAGGTGTCAGCATAAATTTAAAGTATTAGGCTGTATTTCTAGGGGCAAACATTTCCACAACCACCACACTCCAGCACTCAAAGCTCATGGGATGAATAGTAAGAGTAAAGCAAAGTATATCTAAACGAGTAGCTCTTGTGGACGGTAAACAGGGGAGCACAGATGTAGAAAGAACATCTCTGGAGAATTCTGCCCCTCTCAGCTACACAGAATCTCTTTCAGAGAAGTTGTGACTTCTTATGTAAGTTTGTATAGCTGTTACCCTGCTGTTCCATTAAGTCACAGTACTACCATTTTCTAATTATGCTAAGGATTTCAAATTCAGTAAAGCTTTGTGCTTTGCACTCTTATAAAAGCCAGATGATCTAGAAACAAGGGGCTTTTTAATACATACATATTTAGAGCATATCATATCCTAGGTATATACTGTATTTGAAATTACACTAACCATGAGCACACCAAATGTAGATTTATAATAAGTATCTGTTCTAAGATATCAGAGTTCAAATGGTCTTTAAAAAAATAATAATTCAGGTACCATGAAGAAAGAAATTACATGCTCGGTGCTTTCAGAGAGTTTATAGTCTTCAAAGCATTCTCTAGATGTTAAATCCTAAATAACGGCTTGAAGACTTGCACAGGAAAAAACCTCTACCAAGAAAGCCAATCAGAACAAATATGTAGAACCCATGTCATACCACACTGAATTCAGGTACCCACACTTTTTTATGTGAAAAATGTGAACACACTGAATAACGGTACAAGCCACCTGTAGCCCTGCAGGACTAGATTAAACCAAAAATCATATATTTTTTATTTTAGAGTACATAAATGTATTTGTAAATTTATATTATACATTGAAATGCAATCCTTAAATCATCTAATTTGTATAGAAGAACTGCAGGCACTTTGATAGAAGAGCTGACTCAATGTGCTCTGCAGCTTTAACAGGCAACATTTCACAACTTCAGTGTGTGCTCATAGAAAAAAATGACTACAAGCTAGTATCGGCCTTGGGGTTTTTTGCCTCCTAATTCTGGCAAGGTTAAAAGACATCTTAGGAGTGTACACTATTAATACATAAGGATATCGCTCCTGACAGTTACAGAGAGGCTTCCTATTGCTTCTGTGGGGCCTCCTGCGTTCCCACTCAGAGTAATCTCTGCCCTTCCTCCACCAAGGTGTTGCACCACAGTTTATACTCCACCTACTGAGGAAGACCAGATAGAATTGCATCTGAAACTACATGTGTTACTCTTTTAGCAGTCAGAGGAGTCAGTGTTGAGCAGCACAAGCCACCGCTCCTCTCTTCAGGTGCCAAGTACCTAAAAATACACCCGAAAAGCATCAATAAATTAAAGAAAAGCATTCAGGTTGCATTTATGTAATAGAAAACTGAACTACAAAGCAACAACGGGCATCAGGTAAATGTATCCAATACAATTCGCAGGCATAATTGAAAGCATTACTGCCTAATCAGACATCTAAAACCAAAGCATGCCCAAACGAAATGTCTATAGACTCATTAGTTGGCAACCATTCCATTACAATCACACATAATGTCAGTAGTGCCTTGAACCTGTGCCAATGACAACAGCATAAATTTTGCATCTAATTTCTGTGGTCATAAAATTAATGATCAGTTTAAAAATACCTCTTTGCAAAAGTTATTGCACAAAAAAATGACATGAATGTGTCCCTGTTATGTAGTCACAAGGATAATTAAGGAGTTGATGCTCATTAATATAGGTTCTTGTTTCCCCAGAATACCATACGATTTATCTGGAAGTTGAAAAAAAAAAAAAGTTTAATTAACAATAGATAGCTAGCAGTTACAACAATAACGAAAATATGTATATGAACTGACCCTATTCTCCAGTTTCAGCAATTTAGACTGACCTCTTACAGGTTGGTAGTAGAATCAATATTTTATGTTATCTGTAAAACAAAAATACCTATACACTGTCTTTCCTTATTAAATGCTACCTTTTCCATTACAGCTTATTTATTGATTTAGGAAATAATGCATACCAAAGGGCAAGTGTACCACATTAGGAACTGAGCATAAAACAAACTCTTTTCATTGTAACAAGGGCTGCACTTCAGTCCCTGCCCCCTCCCTACTCTGAAGATTTCCAACAGATTTAGTTGGTACAAGATAAATATAATGAACAGGGCCACATGACTTTATATGAATACAGCTTTAAAAAAAAAAAAAAAAAAAAAAATACAGACTTTTTTTCCCCAGGAATTGAATTTCTTCTGCAATAGTGTGAGATTATAGTAATGAACTCCTAAGCATTAACAATACTGCCTCAGCCACTAAATCTAAGAAAGTGCAAGCAAGATGTTTCAGCCAATGCCTCCAAAAGAAACTTGCTCGCTCAGAGTCCCCAGGTCACTAAACACCTTCATTTTATTTCTAAAAAAAGTCTAGATCGAGTAATGCATTAAAATTTTTCGAGTATAAGCAAATTAAGTCACAAAAAATAAAAAGACATGAAGGTCATTACACGCTGCTTCTTGCCATTTTGGGAGGTCCCAAGTGACAGCAGGTTGAAATCGCTTCCTCCTGTCCAACCTCTGCTCCAGTAAGAACCCACCAAACAAGGAACTGGATGAAGCCACCAAGCACATAAATGCAAGGTCCTCACTACACAGGTTTTCACAAAAATAACTAGACAAAGTTGCTTTCAAAATGGCACAGGTATACTTTAGTGTCCTGATAGATGCAGCTGATTTTTTAAGAAGATGCTACTGACCCAATCCACCAGCCTTCCTGCAAGACTGGATTCTTCTGACAGCCACTGTCTCGCTGTACACTTTGCCATGCAATCTGCTCTCACACACTCCTTCCTGAAGAGTCTTCTAGAGCCTCTTATTAACATGATGGTTTTTAACGGCTTGTTTCGTAAAGGTCAAGTAGGAATTCTTTAGCAGCTATTTGTTAAGACAGTACTAAAACAGCATTAATTTTGTAAGCAAATACGCTTCAAGCGAGAAAAGCAACACAACTTTTCCTTGCTGAGCGGCCCCTCGTCCTGATGATGCACATCAGGATAAGACCATTTTGTGCTGCACTGGTGGCTGCATCTCGTGCTGCTTGAAATTGCACTTGGAACAGATACTTCACAGACAACAGCTGTGTGTAGCTGAAAGGGACAACACAGTGACTTGCCTGCAACGAAACCCTCCAGACTTCCAGTACAGAGGGATATTTGGCACACTTCTAATGCATCTGACGGTCTCTCCAGAAATACGTCACGATGAGTCTCAAAGGACTGTGCAGCAACTAAGCTGCATCTTTCCCATTTATGGTCAAATACTAACAATGTATCTATGCTTCTGACTGAAACCGCAAGTGAGTTAAAATATAGAACTCACATCTTCTGATGACCATAAGCTACTGCCTCCCCTTCCGAAGTCCAAAAAGACTCCTACTTGCTGCCATTTCCTGAAAAAACAGAGTGCACAGAGACAAAACACAAGTATCACCTCCACACAAAAGAGAAAAAAAAAACAGAAAACACTTTGCATACAGTGCCACTCTGTCAGCTTGACCATTTCCAGGAAGCAGATGTCTCAGGCTCCAGACACTACTGCTCCGCCAAGAGCCTAAGAAGCATCTGAGTCATTGAAAGGTTTCCTACAGGTGCTCTCAACAGTTACACAAAGAGCACCAATGCTCAATAGGCACAGGTTTATCTTCTATTGTACTACAGCGAAACGAAAGCAAAAGTGGACCTTCATCGGTTTTTATCAGACCAAAAAGTGGTAATTCAGCAAACGTCAAATCCTACTTTCCTGCATAAATAGTGCCAAAGTCGTGTGTTGCAGATCAGATAGAAGGTGCACTGAGTGCTTTATGGAGAACTTGTTCTGCAAATTCCCATATTATGACTCGATTTGGCGAGTACTTTTGGTGTCTCACTTTCAACACTGAGCCAAAATCTTTTGCGGAAAGTAATTAAAAATATATATTTTACTAAAATAAATGCAAAGAACAGATGGCAAGTGAGCTTCAAACACAAATACAGTTTCTAGGGCTTATAGTGCTTCTGCCAACTTTAGCACTATTTTTAGTATAAATTGAAAACAAGGTTCTTTTAGCTAAACATTTTGGCAGCCATGGTATTGATTCAATTAATCTCAAAACAGAGAAATGCCAAAAACTGTATTAACTCAGAATCTTTGACAAAGTCCAGACTTTTATATCTTTAGTGGAATACCAGTCTTATAAAAAATGAATCCAATTTGTATGAAAATTATCCTCATTTTCAAGTTCCTTCCCAATTCTAAGATCTACAACAGGTCACCTTGAGTGTGATTACGGCTTTTTGGTTTTGCTTGACCTGCTTAGCTGAAGAGTCAAATATTTCAAATGCAAATTTTTTAAAAAGGCAAAAAGCAGCAATGACTACAAGAAAAAGACATTTCTACTGCATCCCTTAATTTAGCAATGAAATAAAAATAATTAAAGTTTAATAATGTAACTTGATAAATCAAATTTGTGGAAAGATTAGTGGTTTCAACATCAATAGAATCGTAGATCTTTTCGTCATAAGAACAACATGCATTTTCTTTGTCCATAAATCGACATTACGCTTAACTGTAAAAGTCAGTTTAAAATCAGATAACACATCACACATGAGAATTCAATATTTTCCTGTACAATGAATTTCGTGTCTTGAATTTTCACATGTACTCCCTTCCCCTAAAAAGCTTCACTTTCTCAGTGTGTAGACACAAAATACACTTTTGCCAGCATATTTACTGACCTGACAGACAACCCAAGAAGACGTATTTTTAAGAGGACGCAAGAAAGTCCTCAAGTTTATCAGTCTGGTTGCAAAGCAGTATGTATGCACTTTGCGAAAGTTAGAGACATGGATGATTTTGGTTTTGAGGATCCCAGTTCTACTTGTGCACAAGCTCTTCATTTTATTTTTTATTCTCCTTTTAAACCTCCTCGCCTTATCTTCATGGAAGGTAAGATTCCACACACTAGTGACCAAATCCTATACAAGAGCTCACATACAATAGCGTGGTGAAACTCATTGGTCACTACATGCACAGCCAGGGGAACTTCAAGAACATACAGTGATGAAAGTGCGTGGAGCAACACGCTGGTGCCCACAAACCATCCTTATGGAACAACTCACAAGCTGAAGGAGCTGCTGTTCGAGAGACCGGAGTCAAGTTTCATCACGTTATACAGGAAATATGTGAGTTTTGAAAGCATATAGCCCACTTATTTCAGCCTCCAAAAGATTCTTCCGGATGCCCCTGAAAGGATGACAGGTCACAACTCACAAGTTTCTTGAAAACAGCTGATATAGTACAATAATTAATGTATTATCATAATTTCTATACCATGATAATATGGCACATAGTGTGAATCATTCCTCACCTTTCCTTTCAGCTACAAAGATTATTTTATTTGCCTTAAAAAAAACGGAATGACTGCTACCACCAAACAATGAAGAGGAAATATGAAGTTTAAATGTGCACAGTAGTTTTTATTCTTCCTGGTTTCTTTCAGTGCAGTTTCCACATTTCTGCTTCTACCTCTCCTTTTTTCCT
Organism: Pampusana beccarii; assembly: GCA_013399365.1. Lineage (NCBI taxonomy): Eukaryota > Metazoa > Chordata > Aves > Columbiformes > Columbidae > Pampusana > Pampusana beccarii. Next base: position 1,321,753 of record VWYH01005887.1, read on the forward strand.
AAAAGATATTCTCCTTTTTCATCTTATACTTTAGGATATTTCTTCTTGGGTGGGGGGAAAACAGGAAAATGTTTGATGATCACCGCCACCTCAGTTTTTAATCTTTTCTCAATTTTTCAAATGTCTAGGTGTGCACAGAGGTACGAATGGGCACAAAAGCTGACCTGACTCAGCTGCTGTCACTGTTCCGTTATACTAGTAGCTGGCCAAGAATCTGACTACTCACCTCCATGTGCGCCCTTTGTTCTACACCTACACAAGTCACGCCAAATTTGTACAGGCTTAAAGTAAGAATGACACAACCAAATAAGGTTCAGCACACACTTTTTGAACTCTGGAAATTATATTAACAATCTGTACCACTGAACCACAGTCCCTCAAATATTTTGCAAATAAGTGCAGGCTCCCATTTCTCATGAATTTTTCATATTCATGCATGTAAATGCACATGAATTTGGAGAAATTTATCCTTGTTTGCAGAAAACAATGGTAGAACTTCAGAGCCTTCTCATTTTATTTACAAATACTGAAAGGAAACTAAAGCGTCTGCATTTGCAAGCTCCATCATCTGTGCATAGTTCTACAGACTATATCAATTAAATAATCCGTTTTACTGGAGATAATAAAATCTCATCTTTAGTAATAATTTGATGAATCTGAAAAGAAATTCTGAATCAAACTGCCAATGAAGAAAGTAAGTAGACTAGAATTTTCTTGACCTTCAGAAAAAAGCACACCGGTAAATCAAAACTCTTTTCTTTGTAGACAACTGTCATTTTATGAGAGAGTCATATCTCCAGAAAATTATTAGATCTTCAAAAATATACTCTCATTGCAAATGCATCTGGCTTTCTGGAAACAGCCATCCCACCTAATTTCATGTTAGCTATTTTCTTAATAAAATAACATTTGACTTTTCCACCCTTAATTCTGTTGGACAGTGAGGAGAGGAGGGAACTACATTTTGACTTCAGCAAGAGTGCTGAGGTGCAACATAAAAAAATACCGAATTATTTTAATACCATTTTTAAAGAATTGCATAGTTTGAGTTTATAAAACCTGGCAACCTTTGGGAACTTCCAACTTGTATCTTCTCTTTCAGATGAACTGTTATGTCTATATAACTTGACTTAAACAGGGATAAGAAATGTATGAACTTGTTGTGGCTTGTTATAACATTACTTGCCTAATATAACTTGCATATTTTCACTTTATTGCAAGGCATGCTGTAGCCTACACATTTGAACCTCCTTGTCCAGAAACAGACAGTTCTTCAACCACTGCAAAAAGTGAAGCTTTGCATAGGCTTTTTTGACCTCACACTGTGACCCTCATACCAGCATCCACAGGCTATAGGTCATGACCTCAAGAATTAGCATCATGGAAATAAGAGCCCTTCCAGGTTCAGTTACAGAACAGAACACTGTAGCAACAAACTCCTCAGTCTTTTCTAAACCAAGCTCTGCAGCTTTGTTTTAACTCCACTAGGAGACAATAGATAACACACACTTCAGTTTTCATTACTTGCACACTAAATTGTCTCCTTTCCAACTAAAGGTCTGAGCTCCCGCTGCACAATAAAAACATTCATTGGAACGCCAATATCATACTGCCACTGGACGATCATATTGAAAGGTTAAAGAAACATCACTATGGAATTGAAGACTTTTGCAACGTGAAGAACAAGGGGCTGTAATAAGTTATCCCTGTTCAAATTTCATCTCCTAAGCAGGATGCTTTGTATGTACTTCCTCTGGAGGAAAATAAATAAATAAATCAAAATAAAACCACACACACAAAAAAAACAAAACTGCATCACACGGTCTTTCACAACGCTATACTATTGCTAATTAAGCCAGACATGACTAGCTCAATTTATACCAAATTACAAACTGATCTTTTTATCGATAACCGTTCTCAGACGTGTTTAAAGAAGGAAACGGGACCCAAGCTCGGAAGCGACGGTTCAGCGAGAACTTAGCGCCCGGGCAGCGGTTCCCCGCTGTCCCCAGCAGGGGGCGCCCGCGCCCTCGGCCCGGGCCCCGCGACGCGGAGCCGCCCCGGGGCAAGAACAGCGCGGGGAGGAGGGGAATTTACCTTTATCCGGGAATTCCTGAGGATAACTGCAGAAAGAACAAGAAACAACGTCAGGCATAAAGCTGAGAGAATCCCCAGTCACTTCAAAAAAAAGGCTTGAACAAAACCAAATTCGGATGAAGCAGCCTTTTCTAGGAATATACGTCTACTAAGACGTATTTTAAGGTATAAACACGCAAAAGCATCTTTAAGTTTAGTAAAACTTCTAAATGGCCATATCTTTCAAAAATTTTTGTGCACAAGTAAAAGCCACTAAGCATACTTTAAAAATAACACAGTAGGTCAGCAGGAAAAAAAATCCACAAATAGAGGTTTTAGTTGCAGTTATTTATAAAGTCCAAATTAATTAGTATTAATAATTAACCAGAAACTAAAAAGTTAATGCATGCTTAAATAAAATAATAATTTTCAAATAAGAAGCTCTCAATATATTTACTGCCTAAAAAAAATTTTTTGTCATCCCAGAGGGAAAAAATACTGTTTCTTCAGAGCTAAATCTTGAAGGTACTTCAGAAACAAAAATAGTAATAAGATGCAGTTTTATGTATAAAGATAAGTAATCGGGAAAGAGCTATGTAAAATGGCATTTCAAGAAGCATGCATGGACTGAGGTGCTGTGAAAAGAAGAGCATTTCACCAGAAATAAATGGCAAATAACATGCAGATGCCATGACCAGTTTTACAGACAATAAGCAGTAGTGGGTGTATCAGGCTAATGAGTGAGGAGATGCTCACAAGTAATGAGCAGGAGAGAAAGGAAGGGTCCAGGGATAAGAAACTGAGAAATGCAAACAGAGATAAAAGGTCAGATCTAAGAAATCCTACGTAGCAAGTAGCAGTAATAGTTAGGCACAGCCCAATACGTGGGATGTGAAAATCGGAGATAACTACAAGATGCATATATTTTGTAGCCTGCATGAATAGCAAAAGACTGTTAACAGTGAAGAATATTACAGAAGACAAGGAAAGAATCAGAAATTAATATGTTAAATCATGGGGTCATGTAAGTGAACAGCAAATAATTCAGTATCAACTGTGCTAGTAACTGCATGTTCCCTCCTTCGATATTTCATCATCCAAAAAAACATAGTTGAGTCATAAGATTGAAGAAAAAAGTCAGTAGTGCTATATTTGCAAGTCGCCTGTACAGTCACAGTTAGATCAATTAGAGGAAAAAAAAAAAAAAAAAGAGAGAAAGAAAGAAAATGCTGGCTCCTTAAAAAAGCAACAACAACCAAAAAAAATCAAAAAGGTAGTGCCCGAAGCATTTACAGCCAGTAATCTTTAATTACAAGATTCTGGGACACATCTCAAGCCTTCCTGCAGTTACTGTGATACAAAGAATAATGCCTTCGACAGACAATTGTGCTATCTTCAAAACAGTAAACAAGTTGCCACAGAGGCAGGAGAGGAGTATCTCATCAAAGCAAAAGTTAGGAGATACCAAAAGGGAGTGATCAGTAGAGAAACACTTTGGAAACAACAATGGGAAGACAACAGCAAGTACTAAATTATATCCTGGTTGACTAGAGTTGTACTAAAAGATATTTTTCAAACAAAATTTTGTAGAACAAATAAAACTACAGCCAAATCTCTTTAGCTGAACTATGTGACTGAAATTAAAACACAATGGAACAGAGTCTCAAATCATGCCCTGTATTTAAAAAAATATACCGTCACCCCGCTCTGCTTGATCTGTTATAGTACTTTACGATTTCAACATTATTTCCACAAACTTATGATCTATAAATAGTTTCCAGTTATGTTCCAATTTCCTAATACAGACAGAGCTAAACAACAGAATACACAGTAAAGCAAAGTCAGCACTGAATTATCTGTTTTACACCAGCTGAATATGGTGACAGGAAGCTCATTCATATTCTCAATGCTTTATATTTCTTGTATTTTAATGAATTTTACCCAAGCAGAGGTGAAGGCAAGCTCTACCCAACCAGCTTGTAACCAGGGATCAGAATATTACAGCCATTCAAATGACACAAATCCTTATGTTCCCATTTACTACTAAATTCTAACAGCTTCAAGAAGGATTTAAAGGTATGAACCCATGTAGATTATTTGACAAAATCAGGACCCAGACAGAATTTTAATTGTTAACATTGTTAGTGGTTGGGTTATTAGAAGATTATAAAAACTTAAGTTATCAGTAAGTGACTTTATAACATATTAAAGCCAGGAAGCTCACCTACCTTGCCTTAACATCTTTTATCTTCTTAAGAAGAACTTCCCTTTTTTCTTTTGCTTTCTTGGATAGATTTTCTCCTTTTAGCGTTTGGGAAATAAATGCATCAACATCTGAATAAAGAACAAAAAAAAAAAAATCTCAAAACCAGATAACTGCTGCTGTAACGAGTTTGTCCTGATACAACTGTGGAAAAAAAAAAAATCAGGCCTACACACAGCGCAGTTAATGAACATTTCAGATTCTAAATGGGATACATTTGTTCTCTGATCTCCTTATGCTGAGCACAGCAAATCCTATGGTGACATTTGATTCTTGCTCACTTAATTACGCCATATAAGCCCTAATAAATTGCAGTACTATAACAATTACTTTCCATCACCTAAAGTAAGGGATTACACTAAAACATGGAACTAGCCTTTATGCATGTATTACTGCCGTGTTATTTCAGAAGTTGAAGTTACAAAATGGTTGAGTAATTCATTATTTCAGCAGTAACGCCTACCCAGCTACTAATATAGGTCACTTACTGGTTACAATACTTTCAAACATTCTCACATTGCCTCTGAACTCCTCAGCTGACTAAAAATTCATAACCAGAGCCTCGATCCTGCAAACAATTAGGCAGGTACAATAAGCATAACAAAGAGATCAAGCCCAAGTGTGTACTTGAAGTTAAGCATACCTGCACCTCCGGAATCACAAACTAAGGCTCTAACCTGCGCTGTATTTTTTAACTCTGATCCAGAAGATACATTCATATAGTCATGTTGAATCAAAGCATACCATAAATAGACCATGGTTGTTTGTAATATAGTAAATATCCATTCCATAGGATAAAAACAATGCAATGACTGAGAATTTGGGGGAGTGTAACTCCTCTAGTAGTGTGTTTTCTTGGTTAACAAAAATAATTGCCAAAACTAACTGTAAAAGCTTCTTACAGCTACCAATCAACACATAATTATCCTGAAAACTGAAAAGTAGAAATATGACCAAAAAATCCTGCTTGTTAACTTAAATTTGTCACCGGTATGGGTAATAACCGTTCAGTGAATCAGGGAAAGCAAACATACGTCAAACACCCCCACATGGTGCCTGCCCCCCCATACACACGCACAAATATACACTTTGGGTAGATGCAAATATATATGGATATCACTATCTTAATCCTGTAACTTTTCAAATCAGATGAGACGTTCCATTTTCTTAAAGAAATACAAAACAGCCAATTGAGTACTCAAATGTTTGTATGCGAAAGCTTACATTTTAAAACATTAAATTAATATTCACTGCAGATTTCCTAACTGAAAACCTTAATCACCTGCTTTTTTCTTTATAAAATGGAAGTTCAACATAAACATATCCCAGTTTGTATTACAGAATGCAAGAAAACAAATTAAGTCAAAGGTTACTCTTTAAGAACACTAGCATAGCTATCACAAAGACCTTGTTATTTATATATAATTTTCTGGATTATTATTTAGATGTTTAAACTGCTGTCTTCATAAAACGTGGCAAAAAGTCTTTATTTTTTAAAGTATTCTAGAGTTCTGAAGAATTATCTTGTTCTCCCTCCCCATAAGACAGCAAAGCTTCCCGATTACATTTTCCAAAGCAGCCCAGAAGGGAGCTGATCCACACTGAGTTCTGTGGCATTCATTCTTTAAAATGACAGAAGGAAAGGCACTTAACATGTGTATTAATGAATCCTCCAGACACACCTCCAACAGCCTCTGTACCATACACCAAGCATCCCTGGAAACACTTTGTCCTAACCCACATAAAAGGTATACACCTCCATAAATTCCAACAACTGTAATTTCCAATCAGGTGGGTGAATGAGGACTCAAAGACATGGACCAACCACAAAACTCATGTCAAAAAAAAAAGATACTTTTACTACTGAGCGCAAAAGAAAAAAAAACACAACAGTTTTTTCTCTCAATGAAACACAAAAGGATTTTCCAGTGCACATCAACCTTTCACTCTAGGAGGGACAGGCTGATTAAATATTTGTTCCTTCACACTTGTACATTTTTATTTCAAAAATTAGATCACAGCTTCAATGTTCTAACTAGGAAGCAATAGGCAAAAACTTAGAGGAATTAGTCATGTTTATAAACAAGGAGCAAAGCTTATACAGTAATCTTTGGACTCTAATAACAGAACTTTGTCTCTGAAGTCTCCATTTAAACTCAGCTGGCTGCTCCTTGGAAAAACTCAAAACTCAGCTGAAAACTCTGGCATCTCCGGTTTTGACTGACTGTCGAAGCTTTTTTCAAATACAAATGTTGAGATAACACAATTAAACAGTATGTGGGGAAGAGAAACCAAGTTGATTATCATAATTAAGAATTACCACTTCTGGCTTAAAATACACTGTAGATACAAAAATGTGAGGACTAACTACACTGCTGACAGAATTTGTTCTTTTCAGGAAAAGCTTGGACATCAGAAGCAGAAATAATGCAGAATTTTCAACCATGAAGGGATAGGGCAGAAGTAGATGCTCTCAGTATAAGCAGATCATGAGTTGGAGGAGGGAGGGGAAGGGGAGAGAGAGAAAGAGACCAAGCATGCAGAAGATCCTGACACATTTGTTGCTTCTAAACAGCAACAGGAGTTACAGAGAAGACATTCCTGGGATGGGTTCCCTCTCCCACAAGACTGTAAAGCAAGTCCTCTGAGCTCAGGTATCCACAAACAGAATGCACTGTACTCATCATGGAATACCATTACTTCCACATGTCCGGAGAAAGCACATTGTTTAATTAATCACAACCCCAAAATATGAAGACAGATCTGATGTACACGTCATCTTCAAGAAGCAATACGCTTGAAAATTAAACATTACTGTACCATAGATTTTCTTACCTACTCACAATTACACAGAATGCTATCTATCTTGCTCAAGCCATCTTTCTGATCCAGTGTTGTAAATCCATCCAGGATGTGCCAGATGCACATGAGACGAGTAACTTATCCTAAGTTCCTCTGGACAAGAAGCAAGGAAGTTATCTAAGTTATCATCATCTCTTCACTACCTGTACTTCCACATGTGGAAGAGTACAGAAGGAGCAGTCCCTGCTGTTAGAGAACATAAAGGAACATTCACACAATTTCTGTGACATTCCACAGTGCGATTCAGCTTGGAAAGAGAACAGAACTCAGGACTTCAGGATGACAAATGCGAGTCATATACAGTGAACTTCAGACAGAAGCAGTTAAATTTACCTATTTCTCACTGCTATTCTAGGCACTTACTTACTCTTCCTTCTCCAGGATGATCCAAAACTTGCCCTCTCCTCTGCTAGTTTAATGCTATACAGAAAAGGAAAGTGTAAACTACTAGTCGCAAGCACTGGCGTGTAGAGGTGTTTCTTTCATGCTTCAGTTGCAGTTGGTCCATTGAGGAATTTAAATGTAGTAAAAGATAAACTCCAAAAACAACACCTCTTTGAACAGATTTAAAAGCACTTTTACTAATCAGTTACCACACAACAGACGAAACAATCTATTTCCACAAATTGTTCTAACAATCTAAGCAACTATTTCGTATCACACATTGCAGGGATTCAGCTGTTGCCATTGAAAATGCTAACATTTCAAAGAGAAATAGCGTTTGGAAACATATTCAACATCGCTTAGCTTTTTTTAAGCTTGTATGTTAGACTGCCCAAGCCTGAATACCCGTATTTGTTGCTCTGTTTCTTAAAGCTCATTATTTTAACTTTGTCTGAACCATACCCCAGCGAAATTATTTGCCTCCAGAAACGAACAACAGCTGCCAAACTGAAAGATCTGGTTGACACCATCCACTCCCAAACTGCTCTGTCAATACAGGTTCCAAACTGACAGAACAGGCAAGTCGCACCAGAGTCTAGTTCTGGCCACTCCAACCGGCTCACACCGTTCAAAGCCTAATGGCTGTTTCATACAACAGTCAAGAGCCGAAAGGCCGTTTTAATTTAATTTTCATCTACATTCCTTTCACAAGGAAAAATGTTATGATTTATTTTGCTTTTCATTGTTACAACATTTTGTGGTTCTCCCTAATTCCATGATTATAAACAGATAACACTGCAAGGTTTTCATTGTTTTAAGTCTTTGGGGCTATTTTCTTTCACAAAGGTTGAAACTACACAGATGGGCTTTTTCAAGAATGTTGTAAATTTTTAGCCCAAAGCAAGTGCCACATTAAAGAGTGCTAATCATAACAAATCACAGCACTTTTGTTGTTTACAGGGCTTAATATTGTGAATATCAGTCACACTTAATAAACAAACATACTTAGGACAGAACTACCGCATTTTTGTTTCGGGGTGGGCCAAATGGACTCTCACAGGAGCACTCAGACTGTGCCCTGGGTCTTCATTTCTCCCCTCCTCCAGCAGATAACCAAAATGTTGTCTGTCACATCATCAAAAAGTCACTTCTTCATCACCTGATGAGTTCATGCCATTCAAATGACAGAGAACAATTACAACCCGTCGATGGGACGGGTGTGTTTCCACTCACATGGCAGGGCACGCACGCAGCTCCCTGTCCGTGACCCTAGGAGAATGCAGGCTCCTGTTTTGGGGCTGGGCATGCGTCCGTCATATGGCAGGGGACACTCGCACGGCGTCACCTGCTGGATGTGCTGCCGGTCACACCGGCAGGGAACAGCAGGTCAGCAGGACAATGTCCCCAGCCACCAGCCTTCTCCCATCTCTCTCCTCTGCCTCAAGGACTGAGAGAGCCAGAAGCCGGCTGCAAGCCAGGGAATTTGGGAAGGCGAGCCAGAGAATCTGGGAAGGTAACTGCAAGCTAGGCACGTTTGTGCACACACACCATCCAAAGGTGACCAACGTTAAACAGACTCCCATGTATCTTTCATCTTTACGTGGGCTGGCATTAAAAGCAATTAATTAACTTGATTTCAAAGTTTTTGTGCAATTCATTAATAGGGAACAGGTCTGAAGGTGAATTATCAAGCAATATCTGTGGCTGCCTGTCCTCTTGAATCGAGACGTATTTGAGGTTTTTGCTTCTGCCCTCCCCCTTCCTTCCCACACATATTCTAAAGCCTCTCTCCAGAGTTCACTAAACTGTCCTTTAAAAAAAATGCATATACTTATACAGAAACAGAACACATGATGCAAAATAAAAGTGACTGACACTCCAAGATGTGTAAAAATATCACATTGATCCAGCCTAGGAAGTAGGTAAGCATTCCTTTTAGCACAAAGTCCTGGAAAGGACTGCCTTTAGAAACTGCTGTACCTCAAATCCCCAAAAGCAAAGCTATCTTGCCACATTGCCACATGCAGAGTGAGTATCATTAAGAACACGGATGCTTAACAGTTTCATTAGCGATTTAGGAAGCAGAAGTATACCCAAACTGCTAAGACTCCTAAAATAAAGTAAACAAGACACCTCTTTTAAGAAATTAAAGAAGAAAAATTATAATCAAGGACCATATATCTCTAATCTCATTGGCTGAGTAGTTGAGCATCCTCCCTCTACATTAAATAGGTGAGTAAAGATCAAGCTGTAACATATTAAGCATATCATGAAAAAAACCCCACACCAGTACAAATCATGATCAAGTTACAAAGTGATTCCAAATGAACTATAATAAAAAATGTTAAGGATTAACCTAAAGATTTACACTGCGTGCCACATTATGCTGCATCTATTGTGGTTTGTTGACATACGATTATGAAAGAAACGTAAAAGCAGTCAGATGAGAAAGATAGACTCCATGTTAATTGAAAAAGACAAACTAAGTGAATAATGAGTATATAAAAAATAGCCTGTGCCATTTTTATCACCCGTATATGACACTTATTCTCAAATTTATGGCACGGACAATTGAACTATGTTTCAAATCACTGGAAGTTATTCCTTACCAGGCATGCCTCTGTGCATTTTTTCATCTCACTGTTTCATTCTTATTCCACTACTATTGAAATACATATATATTACCAAAGTTGTAAATACATGTCTACTTAGAAGATGTCTACAATAATCACCCCAGTTTATCTTATAAAGATGGATTCTTCAAGAAGAACCAGCATTTGTTAAAGCCTTGGAAACAACGAAATGATACTTTAAAACAGAGTAAAGTTTTAAACAACAATATCCTTTTAAAATTGAACCAGCCAATGAAGAAGAACTACACTGTACCCAGGTGGCTTTTCCTATGACAGGAATGGAAGCTGCAAGTCCAGCGACAGCTGACAAGGAGGTCAGAACAGGACAGTTAGTTTTCTGGGCATCAGTGGTAAATATAACTACTGTAGTGCCCAAAAATAAAAGGTAAGCAAAATTAAACTCAAGCACTGGATCCACTGTCTTGTGGTTTTCTTGCCTTGACTTCTTCTGCATGTTGTTTCCAGAATACAGCTAAACAAGTGGGTAATCAATATTAATTTGAAGAAAAGGTTAGAGGAATCACATTGAAAAAAATGCAATTTGGACAATATGAATAAGTATTTAAACAAACTGAATAATAATGGGATTGAAATGGCCGCTAGGGTAAGAATATTCATTTCTGTTTAGTTTTGGATTTTAATTTAGGAGAACAAGGAAAACGGGTATTAGGACTAGATATAAGGTTCCATATGAGCTAGAGAAAGAGTTTCATTCTATTTTCATAACAAAAACTTTTTAAACTTTTAAAATATGAATACAGAAGATTCAAACTGGAAATACTGCAAAGTGCGAAAGTAAAAGAGAATCAAAGAAAAACCAATAGGACCCTTACCCATGAAGATAAGAGAGAAGATATATAAATTATACATACATCTAATGATCATGACACCATGAAAAACTTTTTAAAAATAAATCATAACTCCTTGAACTAAATCTCCGTTACTGAAAAAAAATCGAGATTTTTTTTTTTTTCCCCAATCAAGATGACTGAAGCAACCAGCCTGGTTTGTGTTACAGGAGAAATAATTTGCCTTTGGGGAACAAGCAGTCTCTGAAATCCCTCTTGACTATGGACAAGCCAAAACTTAGAACGTGCACCAAAGAGTAAGGAAAAATAAAAATGAGCAGACCTCCAACAATCTACATAACCAATAATAAATTGACAGCAAGAAATAAAAAAATAAAAATAAAAATAAAATAAAATAAAATAAAATAAAATAAAATAAAATAAAATAAAATAAAATAAAATAAAATAAAATGCAAGTAACATCCCACTCTGCCAAACATCCACAAAAAGATCCTGAACATATAAACACAACAGAAGCTATATTTTCAAAAGAAGAAAAGACACAATGGGACTGGGCTCTTCCTTCACTAAATTCCAAAATCTGAAACATCATCTATAATGTGCAGAGACACAGGTGGGGAATGAAGGAGTTGGATGCACTACCACACACCCCCCAGGTGTAAAGAGGAAGAGCAACAAAATTACTTTCTCCTTCTGACCGGAAGTTCAACTCATGACCACAGGACCCTACTGGAACAAGTCAAAGAAGTGAGGATGGCATTGTGAAATCCCAACAATCCCCTGCAATAAGCCCATAGCCACACTGACCTTTCCCCTTCAACTGTACAGAAACAGCTTCCTCCTGTTTCCAACTAATACAGTTAGCCCAGAGCTCAAGCTGTGCTTCTGCCTGGAACATTTCAGCGCCACTGACATGCAACTACAATGACCCTGCCAGCACGTGTGACGGAATTTGTTTTCAGGTTAAAGATATAATATTGTTTGGGTTCAAAGTAAAGCACTCACAAGTCAGAAAGTTTCCTGTGCAACTTGAATTCATCCCCTGGTGTGTTTATTCCTGTTATCACCGTGTTTAACTACAGGAGCACTTAGTATGTTTTCCAGTAGGACCCCTACTTGTTCAGCGTAGTGGGTGGACAGTACTCCAGCGATCAATCAAGGCTAAGCAGGGATAAGGAAATCCATATGATTGCTCCTCCACTTGTTGCAGAAGTTGGAAAGAGAAGGCAAAAACAAAAAGACTAAAGAAAGGAGGAAGGGCACAATATTTATGAGATTTTGTATCTGTCACTGCCTCACTGCTATGTGAATATCAGGCTAAAAACCAGCGCTTGTCACAAGACATTAACGGCATGTTCTCAACAGAACCTGGTATGAAGAAGTGCCCGGCACCTGTAATGGCCACTGAGTATAGACATCCAACTCACATTATTTTCTAGAGAAAGCAGCACAGCATGGAGGCAGGTGATTTGAATTCTAATTCTGCTCCACCATTGATTACTTTTTGCAACCCCAGATCACATCTTGTTTATTACACTAATTTTGCCGATGGGAAAACAATATTCCCTCATCTCAAAGAGGTGCTGGATCAATACTTGTGAGCCATTAAAGTAATACATTAAGAAGCACCCTCAAAGAAGAGCATGCAGAAATTAATAACTATCTACTCACTGCAGTCTTTGTATTGTGTAACAGTTGCTTAATGAATAGCGAAGATATTACAGAGCTCCCTTCCTTCCTCCATTACCATACATCTTCACTACATTAATAGTTTGAGCAAAAAGAAGCAGGAGACTACATAATCAAAAATTAACAGAACCTAAACGTATCAGTAAAAGAACCGCTCATACAGTCAGTTTCTAACTTTCATGCACTTGATTGAATGAAGGAAGGAGAGGTTAACATACTTAACATACACATACTGTAAGAAGTAATGCCGTATTTTTTAAAAAAGGAAGGAGGTTATTGAATTTTTACTTTGCATAACTGTAATTACCCTTAGATTTGTTTCCCCTTGCATGATTCTGCAAGTAAAAAATATAAGTTGCAACTATTAGTTGTTCCTCACTACCCCATCCATCTCCACTCTGCTGGATTTCTGCTTACTCCATAATTATGCTGCCATAAAATTAGCAAGTGTTAAGCTCATTTTGCATTGAGTCCCAAAACAAAATTGTGTGTGAATGCAAATTAAGCTGAAAATATTACTGTTACAGTTGTAGAGACGTATTACGTAGTGTATATGCTACCATAATAACAAACCAAAGATTTAAAGATCACTGGTAAATCATTCCATTCTCTTCTTCAGTTCTACCGACAGCACTAAAGAAACCATCTCATTTTCTTCCAGAAAAGCTGAAGCTGCACACGCTGTACAAATACTAGATACCTGTATATAACATCGACTGTTGATCATAGTGACTCTGAAAAAACATATAAGCATCCCCCTTGAGGGAAAATAGGTGTTCTCAGTTTCATTTCAACATAAAAACTTTTGTATCACTCTTTCCATGGAAGACTAGATAAAGATGGGGAGAAGGTCAAGTTGTGTAAACGAGGCACCATGACAAAAAAAAAAAATTACAATCTAAAATGTTCCCACCTACATCACACCCCCTCAGAAAAATCCTAAAAGCAGTTAAAACACTGAAGCGTTCCAAGGTCAGTTTCGCCCAGTCAAAACAGCTCTGAAACAAACACACATTTCATCTGATCACAACCTCCAGAACACAGTATACCAAAGAAAATACCAAGGTTTGGAAAGGCTTTCTAAGGCTAGTATTTACTTTTTAAAAAATTATTAAGAATCTATGCCATGATAAGAAATCATCAGAAGCTTTCCTTTCTTTCTGGTGGCCTTTCATGCAGATTTTACTACCGGTGGTATGATCTGCAAATAAGGAACTTAGAAACACTAGTCAGAAAAACACTTAGGACAGCTGGCAGAAGTACTTTAAAGATGAGGTAAAAGCAATGTGTTTCAAGCATTAATTCTCATACAGCGTTAAAAAAAAAAAAGAACAGCCTTCAAAGGCGATGAGCTACACTAGATTCTAGCAGCCACGTAATCAAGTACTCAATTTCAGAAGGAAGAAGATTTTGAAAAGCATAAGTAATTGGAATGGAAGTAATTGGGATGGCTTAGTCAGAGCTACACAAGTTCCTGTGGCAGAAACAGAAGTTCTCAAAAGAAAGACACTCCCATTGAAATTAAAACTGTTTCATGATAGCAAAGCCCTTTATTAATTTTTCCATAAATATAAAAGAAATTGCAAACTGGAAATATACAATTTATTTACATGAACAACGAATATTTTAAAATTAAATATGAGCCTTAGACATTAAAAACAACATTGGTATTTTGAAGTCTCTACGAACACTATTGCTGGTAACCTTTCATGGTGAGAAAACATGCCATTCCTCTGCTCTGACAGATCCGTAGGAGCACGGACAGTCACAGTCAGACGTGTCTGACAGACAGGACAATATGCCAGCAACTCAGTAAACATCTTAATTCACTTCGATGACATTAGCCACAGATGTTTAGCGGGAAAATTCTTCTTTTTTTTTTTTTTTAAATTAACTGGGGGAAGCGGCGCTGGTGACACCAGCACGACAGAGTTTAACTCCCGGCAGCACCTGCCGGGCCACGGACGCACGGTGAAGCGGAGCAAGTTTGGTTCGCTCAGCGGTCAGCAGCCGGGCCCGCCCGGCGTTCGGTCCCCGGCACACACGCGTGTCGGCCGCGGAACTTCACCGCCCGCGGCCGCTCTGCAATGACCCCGGACACCTCACACCCCATCCCAGCGGCGGGCGGGGAGATGCGAGCGCAGCCGGCCCGGGAGCGGCAGCTGGACCTCCCTCCTTCCTCATTTCGGAGAAGGGAACCGCGGGACCGCGCCGCCGGGGGAGGAAGTAACCGGGGGAGAGGAACTGACGGGGGATGGAGCCCCCGCGCCGGTGAAGTGGAAGCGAGCGTGCAGCGCCCGCTGCGGAGCGCCGTGCCGGGGCTGCGGCAAAGGGGCTGGTCCCCCCACGCGCCTCAGCCGCGCCGGCTGCCCCGGCCCGTCACACCCCCCGCCGGCCCGCCCCCCTCGGCCTCCCCTCCGCCCTGCTCACCGCCCGCCTCCCGGGAAGCCCTTCCTCCCTGCTCCCCTCCCTCCCCGCCGGCGGCCGGCCTTACCTGCCAGGAGGCTGCAGACCTCCTCGGGGATGGCGGGCGCGCTGTGCATGCTGAGGGCAGCCAGGGACACCCCACGGGCGAGACTCCACAGCTCGTCCCGGCCCCGCCGGGGAGGAAGCGAAAGCCCCGCCTCCCCGGCCGCAGCGGCACGGCGGCAAGACACGGGGGCGGGGCTACATGCAATGGGGCGGAGTTTCACGCAACGGGGCGGAGTTTCACGGCGTTCTCTACCACCTTCCCCTCGCCGTCCAGCCCTACGCATGCGCTTCATCACCCTCGCGATGTTTATAGTCGCGGCTGGGTGTCCCCCTAGACACGCCCCCGCCACGAGGGACTGCCTCCCATGTGACTGCTGCCAGCAGCCATTTTGCGTGAGGGCACCGTGCAGACCCGTCCCTCTTGCCAGAATCGAGCATGGCGCTCAGCGTGAGTCATCTTCTCGCCCCCAAGCCCACGAGAAGTTGACTATTGGATGAGAACTCCCGGAAGTTGCACTCTGATTGGTCTATTAATTGTCCCGCCCGAGGGCCACGCCCTCCCCAAGCTGAGGGCGGCCCCGGTTTCCTCTCGTAGGGGCGGGCAGAGTGGTGGAGGCGGTCGGTGGGCAGGAGGGGTGACAAGTTTTGGACTCAGTTTGCTCCAAATGGCTTTCCAGCCTTCATTTGGAGCGCGGTGCTGACCGGCTGAGGGAGTTGGGGAGAGGATGCTGGCCGCAGCATTCAGCAAGGCCCTGCTGGTTCCACCTCTCAGCCCCCTGCCAGTACCAGTGGCTGGGTTAGGGATGGCAGACCTGCCAGCATTAACCACTGTCAAGGTTTGGGATGGCAGACCTACCAGCATTGCCGCTGTCAAGGTTTGGGCTGGTAGACCGCAGCCTGACCACGTTCCACGGTTGTGGCCAATGCCCCAACAGTTGCAGCTGGCAGAATCAAGCCAGAGAACTTGAGAGGAGGAAACCGCATGCATACACAAGGCACGCAGTGAAATAAGAAATGGAAAGTGAAGCAGTGGGAACAGGCCTGTTGGTGTTGGCCTGTTAGCACAGATTTGTGGGCAGAGGTGGGAAGAAATGCTGTCTTTTGGCAGCCCAGCTGTGTTGCTTAAAGGGCTGCCTTTGTAGAAGTTTTGCTTGTGAAGCAGCTTTGATATATTTTTCCTGCAAATCCCTAGTCGTATGTATTTTGAGCACATCAGTGATGTAATATGTTTAGTGTAGAAATAGTAAAAGTAAACTCGTAGCATGTGCTTCTGTGACCTCGGTGCTTTTGGCTATATCTATGTTATTACTACAGAAAATGTTTGTTTTAGAGCTGCAGTTATGTTAGCACATCTGTGTATCATACTAGTGTAGAAAAAGCAGCAAGGAAAAGAAGTTATATTTATTAAATTTCACCTTTATACCAGTATAATTATATTAACACTTGTGGCACAGCTGGCAGTACGGCTGTATCAGTCAGGTATTAAACAGTTTTGTACTTTTGCTTGATGTAGCTGTGCCAGCTGAAGTCTGCAATGTAGACATGGTGTTAGATTATATTGTTCTCCTGACCTCTCACATCTCTTTTAATTACATGGAACAACTAGTTTCAAATACATCTGCGTTTTCAAAGCATTGCAGCTTTATTACCTGATTTTATGGCCATCTTGACTGAAACTCAAGCAGTTAACTAACTGACCTGTATCATGTTGCATAGTGATTTTTATGTTAGTTATCTAATTTCAAAATAAACATGCGCACGCATCTGGATGCATGTGTGTATAAATAGGTCTTGCCTCTTTATTTGTATAAATACCTACTACGCTTCGAGTACAAGAATATGTTTGATTAATTTTTCTGTGCTTGGCAAGGAGGGCTTTCGGGCTTATGTTAAATTACACATTTCAGATGTGCAGTCTTGGGAAGCTGCCATCAGGAATGGGAAAATGGCTGGAGTCTAATTTGCTTGCCCTTTTTCAGGTTAATCATAATCCTAGTTTCTTGTGTTTGCTTTATGGCTCCATCCATTTTCTGTTCCAGAAATAAGTCAAGGGTGTCACTCAAGCTTGTTGTAGTCTTTGTTTTGAGATCACTTTTCCTGATAACTTATTCCATATGTTTACCATTTGTGTGAGCTTTCCTTGAGTTTCAGAACATTAAATGAGAAGAAATAACTTACCTTTATTATTTCCCACTCCCCATACTCTAGTCACTCAGGGTTTTTCTACTTACTTTTTTTCTTAAAGGCCTCCTTGTTGTTGCACTGAAGACCAGCCCATCACACAGTTAACAAGATTTGTGACCCAGGCCTATTTTAAGCCTTGTTAAGTTCCAGATTTACTCATAGTTCCCTAATTTTTAAATCTACCGCTAATAGGAAGCATAATTCAAAACAGGCTCCTTCGCTGAAACAAGTCTGGCTTCAGGGCTGTTTCAGCCGCGTTTCTGAGGATTCCACAGCTTGTGCCTCATCGAAACCAGACACGCTGCTTCGCTTAATCAGGCCCATAGATCAGGGGTTCTTGATGTGCAGGTAGCCACGCTGCAGGGAACACACAGAAGTTTATTGTCCGTGCAGGGAGAGCTGCACAAGCAGGAAGCTCAGGAGGAGCAGCCTACCTGGACCTGCAATGAGCCAACAGCATCTCGGCTGTAGGAAGAATAAAGTTTCCCATTCAGGAGTAGCATTGCCGGCGCTTGCCCTCCCCTGAAGAAATCCAACATATCCAGCATCCTGGGAAATCCAGCGTTTTCTCATTAGACGTTCCACTTCCCTGCAGCCATGCTTTTAAAACTTAGATTCTAGGAGAAGAAGGAAACAGGGCCTGTGCACAGCTGCTGCTTGTTCTCTACGTGTCCTGTAATAGAAAATTAATTGAATTACAGTGCGTGCTCCCTGCACTGCTCCCTGCACTATTTCATACAGGCAGCAGCGGCCTCGTTGAGGCTACTCTGTGTTCTCATCTGTTCGTCCAGTTGGCTGTCTGTCTTCTTTCGACAGATTCAAAACAAAATAGCAAGTCAATAATCAGATTATTTATATTTTTTAATTATTTAATTATGTTAAACAGTAGTTGGCAAAGATTTCTGGCATGCACATAGAGCTGTTAAACAGAAGAAGTACAGACTTTCTTTACAGAAGCCCTTTCTTTGCAAAGAAATGCAAAAATTTCTGGGTTTAAAAAAATCAGAAAAATATGTTATTGAATGGCAGTGCTCTAAACATGGCAACTCTTTATGCATTTTGGCTGTGGTCACTGCACTGAAGAAAAGCAGCGGTGCCTCTAACAGTGGAAAAACATATTCTGAGCCCTTTGTCCTCTGGCAAAACAACATTAATGTTTTCTTAGGATTTGCTACCACAGCTGAAGTTAAAATGATTTCCTCACAGGCAGAGGTACATTCAGGACATGACAGCAGTTGTTTTGAGAATGAGTTTACAAACTAACTCGGAAGCATAAAGAAGAGCTAGTACTTCATGTAACAATTCATTAAAATTTAGTGTATCCTCTTCTATTCAGAATCCACCTCTGTGGAAGCTTCCAGTTTTGCTGTCCTCTTACAGGCATTTTATACAGAAACAAAACCTTTGAAGCATTCAAGTGTTGTTTGCACAGTTGGGTTGCGTTGGCTGTACTTCATTGGGATGTGGAAACATGGTCTTGCACTTAGAATTCAGCCCATAGAGTTCAGTCTGTTGAACATGAGCTGAACACACTCTTCAGTTTATGGGATGCTTTGATGATCACAAATGAAACTAAAATGTGCTCAGCAAGACTGTAAAAGTTTTGAACACTGAGTGCTTGTTTCTTTTTTAGTTTATATGATGAAAAATTGCTACATCAACCTTTTTTCTACACAGTTTGGAGACTTTGGTGTCACTGTTCACGTTCTGAGTTACAAAACTAATACATTTTTCTTCGTGAAGGTGACCTGCCATTATTTATGGAGTACTTCCCAGGTTGGTAGTCTTGTCCTGAGTGTTGTTTTCTGTAAGCCTATCATTTTGAGACCTCAGCCTGAGGACAGAAATTCCCAGCAGGTTTAAAAACACACATCAAGAAACACAAGTCATTCCCTTCTCTCTCCGCGTTTTCCCAGCTGTACAACCAGAGAGAGGTGCTGAACTGAGAAAGATGAAGAACGGTCCCCTAGGTCATTTGCTCTGGGCCATAGCATGACTACCTGCTCAGCCTTCAGAACTGTTATTTTTGATTCTAGAGTCTTATTTCTAAGTAAGGAGAAACAAGGGCATAATTTTTTTGGTTTTGTACTGAAATGTATTTGAGCAATGTCTAATTTTACTGAACTAAGAATTACCTCTGGAAAGAAAGACTGGTGTTTACATTATCAAAACTACGGGATAATAAATATAACTTTGAAAGATGTTTTCTAAGCATTAGATGTTGTGGGAAACATTTTTGCATAAGCATTTCTTTTTACCCAAGGATCCATTACTTTGTATAGGATTGTGCATTATCCAGTATTTTATTAAACAAAAAATATTCTGTATCTCATCAAGTTCAAGTTCAGTGTATTGTTTAAAAAAATTATATATTCAGAAAACTCATATCAGATAAACGCTTCAGAGTTTCACTGAGATCCTGTTTTGAGGTATTTTCCAGCTGGATTGAGTCAAATGGAAGATCCTGAAAGTTAGTTTTGGCACAGGTGTGAGATTTCAGTGGACATTTTGTCTCGCTAAAGTCTGTGAAAGCAAGCCAAACATAACTCCCCAAGTATCATAGAAGACGACCTCTGCTGCTCATCATGCAAATAGTTCCAATGAAGTGTGGAGGCAACCAGCTGCATAAGAGTTGCAAGTTATCAGCTCACACTGAGTCCATTTGTTCCTGTATGTATCTATCCCTTTGTTCTTAGACATCTTACAATTAAATACTAAAGGAATGAAGACTTCCTCTCCCCATTTCTCCCCTCCGACATGTACAGAGATGCCCTGATGTGTCTTCTGCAGCTGAGTGCGGTTTAGGAAGGAAGTGGGGAGGGAACCTCTGTTTGACTGGAGTTCATAATTAGATCTTATATAAACTTTTCTTTACCCCCTATATAACCTTGATACCTAATGAATATTTTGGAGCAATGAAGAATCTTAATAACTCTGAGATGAGTAAACATGCATAAAGATCCTGTTGCATTCTCCAGAAGTAAAGGCAAAGTTTCTTCATAATTCTTTGAAAGGCAGACGAAATAAAAAAGATAATTTTGATAACCTCTCATCTAATTTTATTGTTCTTTCTAGTTCTTTTAGCCTTTTATTAACTATGATATAATGCATTGAGTCTTATTTAAACAAATTATACCATAGGTAATGAAATTAATGAAGAACATTTTTCTGTGCGTTTCTATATGAAGATCCTATATTCTTTTCCTGTTGCGCTAACACCACTTCAGTCCCCTCTGCCATAGGACACTGACCATCAACTGGGCCACTGCCTCCTTTTTTTTCCCTCCATGCCTCTTACTCCATCAGTGAGAAAGGGGCAGCATTTTCCGTGGCTGATTTGGAGGGATTGCTGTGCCATTTGGCCTGTCAGCACTGTTCTGCTGGGTGACCAGCCTGCAGGCCAAACAAAATATGTACCCACTGAGCCCGGATGGCCATCTTTTCCTCAGTGGTGTCATTAGCCTGGCTTCTTGTCCTTCATCCAGCAGATGCTTTTCAAGAAGTTTTTAAGAAGGTAATATCTAAAGGCTATATGTACCACATAGAGCAATCAGATTTTAGGGAGAAATCAATAGGCAGGCACGTTTCCAAGGAAAATCAAGCAAAATTTGTTACTTTGGAGACTTGGAGATAAATTTGACAATAATCAGTAGAAGTCTTAAGGCACAGCCAGTTTGTTTTCCTTTCTGCTAGTATCATGTGTTTTGTGAACAGCAAGGCAATCCTCTTTTTCAAGTTCCCTGATCTGTACATTGTAGTGGGAGCAGGAACAATAGGTTTGCAGGAAAAAAAAGGTTTCCAGAGTTGGAAAAGTTTTCTGTGAAATGCTACATTTCCCTTCATGGGGGAAATAAAACAGCCACTTTGGCTTAAAGTGGAACTGAATCAAAATCAGGGTGAAATGTAAATAAAATTTGTGCAATAAGCTATGGAATGCTGGCTTGCAGCCTCTGAATTGCCCATCTTTTAGCCAAAATAAAGACCTAAAACTTCCCAAACAAGTGGCTTTTCTCAAAGAGACACACCACAGAGCCTTCCACTAAACGGTAGTGAAGTGGTAAACTAAGAGTTAAAAAAGCTAAAAGGAGCTGCTGCATTATTTTTATTTTTAAAAAGTCAATGTGCACTTTAGAAGAGCACTAGAAAATTAATATATGGCGAATTATAGTCTAGCTAATAAGAAGAGCTAAATGTTACATCATATGTATAGGCATTAACTCTTCGTCTTTCTTTTTATAACAGCTCAGATTAATTTTTGTCTTAATGTGCTTAACTCTGTGTTTTTCCTTGCAGCATTCCAAGATTTTTTTTTCTACTCTTACATGATTGCCATGAAAATCAACAAATCCAGAAAGTATAATAAAATTTCAAATGAAATAGCTACTCTTGTCTGAATTCAACATTGTTTCTGGGAAATGTAGATGAAAATCTTATTCAGGCTCACAAAGAAAGGACTGGTCGAAGTGAGGTAGATGCATAGGCTCATTTCTTGCCACACAAACTCCTTTTCTCTACAAGAGGAACATCATCAATTACCTTCTTCAAAGTGATACATAGATATGTAAAATATGCCAAATAAGAAGCATTTGCTGTCTCCACTAGAAATTGCATTTGATCCTATTTTATTTAAGTGCTCAACTGATAAACTTCACCTCAATGAATTTAGTTTAAGCTGTGAATTATTATTTTGTAAAGTAGAGAACCCTGAAAAACTCCTGATGCAAATATACTTTATTTATAAAGTGTCTTCTGGGATATCACATGGTTTACAGTGAGACTAGTCAATTAATAAAATAGCTTTTCTCAGCAAGTATTTCTACAATAGTGTCCATAAACTACAGTGTGCCTGGCTAAAAGTATTCCAAGACGATCATAGCAATATGCTAAAGGGGGCAAGCAGACCCCAAGCCAATATTGTCTCACTTGTTTTTTCTTCTTAATTTAATAAAAAGCTCTGAATACAGAGACTGATGGGTTTTCAAGTTCTGACTGACGGGTTTTCAATTGATCTGGGTACTTTAGAGCTCCTGACACTTGGGTAGCGAAGCACCTTGCAAACCCAACCGAAACAGAAACCTTCTGAGGTAAAGAGGAGTTATTAACCCTAGGCTGTAGAATCAGACCCCAGGAGGAGAAGCAGTTTTGCCCAGATGATGAGGGAAGCACGTGGCAGCATGTGGAAATTGCCCAGTTCATAGAAATCCCGAACAAGTACATCCACTGCTGGGTCATCACACCCCTCCAGCAAAGCAACATAAAATGCTTCGGCTGTCACTAGCTCACCAGAAAAATGTTTGATTCCCGTACTGTCTTTGAAAGGTGGTATTCATAGACTCCTTGTAGTTCTTCAGTCCCAGATTGTGCATTTTGGGACTAACCTACATCCCCACCAGCGGGCACAAGGCAGTCCTACTGGCTTGGCAGAACTGTCTCCATCACTATTTTTGCAGCTTCTTCTCCTTTTCCAAGCTTGAGCCTGATGCTAACATAATTGTTACTGTTAACAGCTAAACAGATAAAAAAGTTAGGAGGAGACTGATATATTTAATTTAAGAAATCAAAGCAGGTTATGTAAGTCTCCTTCAGTAGGGTTAGGTTTTGCATTTATCAACATCTGTATGGACCTTCCCACTTAGGCAGCCCCTGGCTTTGACTATGGTGTGAAGACCCACCTCAGCCTCATCACTCATCTATCTTTGCCGTTCCTAGTGGGGCTGCTGACCCCAAAACCAGCTGCCAGTTCTGTAGTATCTGCTGAGCGAACGTCTCCATGATGTGTAAAGCAAATAAAACCATGACATATGAAAAGTGTGCTTTCAACTTACACTGCTAAGCATTAAAGATTCAACATCCTAGACCTAGTCACTGACAAATAGAAGAAAACGAGGGTAAGGCACAGAAGGCAGTCTCAGGGCCTCCCGATCAACTGCTGGTAAGCTTTATTTTGCCTAAAACACTGATCCATCTTATCCGTTTCTGCTTAAAAGTTTATCAATGCAATTATTCCTAATGAAAGTATTAAATACAGTGCCAAACTCATGAGCCAGAGGGCTGTTTTTTCAAGTTTTTCATTACCTACTAAGTAAATTAATTAATGCAAATGAAACTCTAGTGTCATAAAACCACATCCTGCTCTAATTGAAGACAATGGCAAAACTGTCATTGACCTCCAAGGGAACAGGTTCAGGCCCATAACTTTCATATATTTTACATTAAGCAACTTAATCAGAAATACTATCTTCTCCCATTAAAATGATATATAGATATAGCATGACAAGTAGCAGCACAGGGACTCATCTGATGGCTGTAATTAGAGGTTTTTAATGACAGGTTAGCTATGTTTAATATGCAATTCCACAATGCTGTTACACTATCAGATTCTCTTCAGGATCTTTACACATAGCATAACTGAATTCAGAGGCAGATGAATGTTCCCAATATTTCAAATTCAGCAGTTTTGCTGATTTAGCACCTTCTGAAGCAAGCACCATGTGGTGAACAAACACTGCAAGCAAAGATGTTTTCCACTGAGATTTGTCAGGGATTTAAAACATTAACACTTTCCTGCTCTCCTTACAGACAGAAAAAATGTTGCTTTCTATTTAGATATAGAGAATTGTGCAATCATTGTAATAGGTATCATTTCATTATCTCTGAGGATTTTAGGTGTGGAGCCAACTCCATATATTAGTTAATAAGCAATCCATTACTGGATTAGCTGACTTACATGAAGAAAGCGTATCATCCATAGATGTGTCTGCTTGGAATTAAGTCAAAACAAGATATTGGAAAATATAGTTTATCCAGGTTTCAATATATTACAGAAAAATTATTGCACCAGATTACAATGAAATGTTCTGAAGAGTAATATGTCTTAAAAATAGCAGATACTATAAACACATAAAAACAATATAAAAATAACTCAAGGCACCACTAATTAAGCATGAGTCAGTGCTTCCAGTAAATTCGTGGCAACTGCAAGTAACAGGAAAAGAGTTGTCTATCTCAAAGCATTGCCAACTTACTGTAGAGATTTGATCCAAAGGGTTTGAATGTCTCATGCATATAAGACTGCCATCTCATATCTATATATACAGTCACCTTCTCTTGGGATTTTTCATTCTCCCTCCTAGTTATCAGTAGCTTCTTTAGAAAGTCATCAGTGCCTGATATACTAAGATTTAGGAATTACTCTATGAGCTGATATGTTTCTTTACTTGGTGTAGTGTTATAAGTGTATTCTGGCCAGGAAGCCTGAAGCTAAATACTCCAGCATTCATAAGCCATGCCAGAAATTCTTGGAAACACCTGGACCTTATAGCTGTGTAAATGCCTTTGAGATACGTTACAACACTGTTTATTTGCACCATACCAACAGCAAGACATCTGAATTAATTTTCACATTCTTGTCCAAATGGGACATGGCTCTGAATATAAAAATTGACATATGTGAGTGCTGTGCGGTTAAAGACAGAATCACAGAATCACAGAATGGTTGTGGCTGGAAGGAACCTCTGGAGATCATCTAGTCCAACCCACCTGCTAAAGCAGGTTCACCTGGAGCAGATTGCACAGGAAGGTGTCCAGGCGGGTTTTGAATGTCTACAGAGAAGGACACTCCACAACCTCCCTGGGCAGCCTGTTCCAGTGCTCTGGCACTCTCAGAGTAAAGAAGTTTCTCCTCGTATTCAGATGGAAGCTCCTATACTTCAGTCTGTGCCTGTTGCCCCTCATCCTTTCATCGGCCACCGCTGGAGTCGGGTCCCATCTTCTTGACACCCACCCTTGAGATATTTATAAGCATTAATAAGATCCTCTCTCAGCCTTCTCTTCTCTGGGTTGAACAGACCCAGCTTTCTTAGTCTTTCCTCATTAAGAAAGATGCTCCAGGTGTAGTAATGCTTTCCCAAAATTACCCAATAGATCTTTGCTGGCCAACAATATGATTAAACTAAGATGCCTTTCCTTTCTGAGTTACATTTTAACAGCCCCAGTTCACGGATGTGCGTATTGTTTCACAGAGATGCAACAAGAAATGCATCCAATAGTGATGTGAATGGGTTGAGAGTCAAAGTACACCCGTACTAGAGTAGTATCGCAGTCTTACATAAGTGCAATACATCAGTGCTTCTCATCACTGTTCTGCAAAACAGCCTACACCTTGGGGTAAAAACCCCTACAGGCAGGTCCTTCACTCCTTCTTCAGCAAAATCAGGTCCCTTGGAGAGCAGAAATGAGGTGGAAGAGACCATGTTCACCTGTAGTCCTTCAAAACATCACTAACTTTCTGTTCAAAAGGTTCAGTAACATAACAATAAAAGCTGGTGCTGGCATCAGCATCAGAGAAGCTTCAGACTATCTCACCTGTACACCAGGAAAGCTGTGATGAGATTTCTTCATTTCCAGTGTTGTGGTTTCATGACCTACAGATCTGAAGACTGTACTACTCAGAAGATTGTCATTTTTCTTTCAATCTTTGTCTCCTCCATGTGTATGTTTATCTTGGTTGTGTGACACTAACAAAATAAGACCTTCAGTAGATGGCTTATCTGAAAGCAGGACTGTATGACGAGAATCTGATCTGCACATTTTTGTCATGTTTCATGCCATACATTCGAAAGGGTTGAGGACGGTGTACTGGTAGGCATAGTGCTTTTATCACACAGCTTTCTAGCTTTATGTATCTGCTTTCTATAAAAGAGAATAAATAATCTTGTCAAGCTGGGCATTTACTTCTAGATATTCCTAAATCAAAGAGGAGAGTTGTGGAGATAAGATGATAATTTTCTTTTACTGCTGGCAATACCCCTGTTACTGGGTATTGCTTGCAAAAGAGTCCACCTTCTCTGAGGCACTCGGGAAGTCCTGCCAGCCCTGCAGCCTCTCTGGACAGGAGAGACTACCAAGAAAAGGACTCCAGATCATGTGGGTCTTGTGAGTGTATGGGACAACAAGCAGGTAGTTGCTTTTGGTCTATTCCTTTACAGAATATGTTGCCTTCTTTCTAAATGAGTACTTCCACGAGCACTGCAACTACTGAAACCAACTGGTTTTGTCTTGTGGTTGACTATGAGCTCTGAGGGAGGTTTGTTCACAGGCTGGCAGGTATGAGAGGTCTTGCTGTCTCCAGTGTGGATTCTCTTAGGTCTTGCAATTTTTGAACTCACACTTCAGCCTTTTCTTTGTCCAGAATTTATGGGATCTCCTCTCCTAGTAATTGTCATATTTTCGTGATCTTTAAAATAATTTAAGTATCTGTGAAACATTTGCTCATTTCTAATGAGACTGAAACCAAAAATGTTCAAAGACACTATTGGATACATACATGGACATATGCAAACAAATGCCTATTCTCAGATGGCTCCATTAAAATGACATCATGGATAGTAGCTGCCTGCAGGATTTGCTGTCCATTGCCATGTTTGAAGCTGAACATATTATCTTTAATTATAATAAAATTGCTACCTGTTTTTGTTACAGCTTCTGCCTGACCACTTTCTAATGTGCCCATGGCAAGGAAAATATTGTTTCCATTCGAATTGGCATAATGAGAAAATGTGTTTAATGTGTTGGCTTTAACACAGTATTTATCAGAAGATTATCCTATGAAATTGTCAGTTTATGGCATGATAATTAGATCTGGTACTTGAAACCTGTCAAGTAAAAGCAAGCCTTCTTCAATAATATCCCTTTTCACATCACAGGTTGGACCTAATAAAGTGAACTACTGAAAAGTATCGAGGCAATAGGAGGCTTGGCACTTCAGTGAGTGCAGCGAAGACTGTATCCCGAGAAATTGCTCAGCAATGTTTTCCATATACAAGCTTTCATCATGAGTACATCCTCTTGCTTACAAACCAGAAGGCAGAAGACTATTGACCAATAAATAATGGAGGGAAAAAACATGGTAGCATAACTAATAATTAATAAAGGTATGGGTGCTATCTAAATATTAATAGGAAACCTTAACTGTTTATTTTGGTCCAGTATATTTTGTTGAATGAGATATGGTCTGTCTTGGCCTAACCTGCACAGCTGACCGTGTTCTGGCTTACAAGATAAAAAGCTTTTCAGTGTAAGTATCCTAAGCAGTAAGATAAACTCTGAGGAGTAATAGGGGAAATGTTATTCCACCTCTGGGAATGAGGAGGCAAAAAAGGTAATTGTTAACTCTAAAATAAAGTCCATGGAGCAGCTGTTCCCTTATTTCAGCTGAGGGCATCGTATGTGGATGATGATAAGAGGTTAGAAAGTAAGCCTGAAAATAATAAAATTCTTTCCAAATATTAATTTGTTGGATATACTGCCCAATTAATTATGTTTAGATGAAACATAGGAAAAGAAAGCCTTCTTGTAGAGCTTAAGATTTTCATAAATTTAACTAATTCATTCCTTAATTCTAATTAATAGAACTAAGGAACAATACTGGCGCTTTTTTTTCCACTGACTGATCAAGAAATTATATCTACCTGTAGTAAGATAACACAGTATGCATATAATTAGCAGTATCTAAGATATCTGTGATCTTATCTTTTGCATTTGCCCTCTTCTGATGCTGGAGCCAACTAGTTACTCAGAAAAAGAAAAACTGAAAAAAAACCCAAGAACAGCATGACCTGGCAGCTATGCAAAATTGTTGTACAGAAAGGGCTCTCACAGAGCTTGAGATCGTATAATGATATTTTAATTTTAATTGCCTTATTTGTTTCTTGTAACTGTTCCCCCCCCCAAAGAGGGGACAATAGCAGAGAGTCTCCCTTTACATGGGGAATTCTGCACTTTATTTCCACTGTTGTGTTGGAAGGCAGCTAGGAAATGCTTCATATCATACAAGTTAATTAAAGAATTTCTGTGTTTTGAACTGAGTTTTTAAAATTATTAAGTTTCTTTTCTTCCTCCTGCAAGCACTGACCACATATTCCTGTAATGTGCTTGAAGGTCTCTTTCTCAAATATGGTTTATTTATTTATTTAGAACTTTTCTCTTCAGGCTTTATGTTCATTCCAAATAAAACAAATCCTCATGACTTTTTGCATGGCACAAATTAGTTCCTGATTTAAAGTGCTCTAAATAGCACCCTAGACAGTTAATGGTGCATTTTAGCCTTTGAGAGGGAGCAGTGGTGTCAAACGGTCTCAAACACCAAAGTAGCTGTGAGTCTGTGATCTCCTGGGCAAGGCCTTGCTCATCGCTGAATTCATGGTACAGATTTTATTCAAACACAGGGAACATGGAAATACTCTATCAATGTTATTATTTTTGTTTAAAATCTGTTTCATTTTGCTTGTGAAATGAGATAGTCAAATGCTGCAGTAGTTTTAAATAAAAAACAGAACTATTTTGGCTGTCTTTCTTGGACAAAGAAAGTCACACATTTTATGAGTTAAGATACTGTCTTTATAGAATTTTAAGGGCAATAAATTGTCACCAATGATAGGTTCAAAATTCTGTGTGTAGAAGCTAATGCTTTCTTTAAATGTGATTCATTGTCCACATGTCCATAATGTTTCTGTGTTATTTTCCCCTGCTTGTTCTTAGGCCAGTGATTATTTGGGATGGGAGGTGGGGCAGGGAAGAAGTACAACTTCAGAATATTTTTTTAAATGTAAAATTTTAATTTCATGGTTACACCTTTTAAAATCACTGATACCAGAGTCGACTGTCCAGAAGAGCTTTGTCTGGATCTGTACAGCATCTGTGTTGTTCTGTGTTGCCGAAAACCCAGCATGCCACATTACAGTTTAAGTAGGGTTAGAAGAACCCATTCTTCAAAATCTTGTCCGAATATGGGGTTTTTTTTAGCACACCTTATACTTCTAGATGAAAAATCATTATTTTGAAGCAAATCTTAAAGGGTTTGTTTCCGTGGCAATTGTTCTTCACTCATTTGATCTTCTTTGAATAAACATAACAAACTTTTGTGTAACAGAGGGCTGTCCATCCCATACAGAACCATCTTGAATAACCAAATACAGCTTTTGTTGTCTTTGGCGGTGACCGGTATTTTGTACTTCAGGGGACAAAGAGAAACCTTGCAAATTCATACATAGCTGACTTTGTGCACTGATACATGGGATCTTATTAACACATCTTATTGTAAATTTGTTGTTTGGCTTTGTTTATAATGCACATTTGGTAGGCCGACACTATAATACATGAAGTGTATTTTCCTTTTATTCATTTTTCTGAAAGAAAAATATTAGAACTCCAGAGACTGGCAGCATGTTGTGTAGTAATCTAAATTCTATGTGATTTCTGTAGCACTTTTAAAAGGATTTAGGCATCAATGCACTCCACATCTTAAGCTCAAGTGACTGACGTGGTGAAAGTCTACTCTAAAAATGGACTTAGACAGCTTCAGTGACTTATAACAAAACTTAGGAGCTTAAGTGCCCAAAATACATCTGAAAAAGTCTCAAACAACACAGAAGGCAGCAATTGCTTGCTACTTCTAAAAATCTAGGTCCAAATTTGAATGAGTGCCTAAGTAAACATTCAGAACTTGGTTCATAAACTAAACTATGGGAAATCTGTCCTGAAAAACACCAGAGTTTTTGCCTACTAATATGCCCAAAGGTGTGCGTGGAGTCATTAGGGAACAAAGACCTGTCTGAGAAACATTATGAAGATTAATAACTGTGCATACAAGATTGGAAAGGAGCAAGAAGAGGGCATATTGCTTATTGCCTGTATCTATCTGGGACTGGGATGAAAAATAAATCAAATCCAGAAAGCTTTTCAAAGAGGTTTTAGAAAAAATTAAAAATTGTAGAGGGAGAGGGTGTTCCCTGTATAGGTAGGAACAATCTTCCCACATCGTGGAATATTTGAAAGAAGTAAGACCTGCTGTGTAAGCTGGAGGCTGACAGTAAAGTACAGATACAATATTTTCATGTTCATTTAAGTAACACAAGTAATTTTTGCAGGTATCATAGGCACTTAGAAGTCTGTTTTGAAAGTTTAGACATACAAGATGAAGAGGTGCATTAGAACATGTTGTCTGGGTTTTAGCCATTCTTTTTCTAAACTCATCAACCCACATAGGGAATATTTGGCATACCTATGTGTAAATGGAAAACCTAGTGGAAGTCTCACAGCCTTTATTTCATTCTGTTTATAGGACACTAGACACTAAATAGATTGAACAATCTTTTGTTCTTACACCTAGAAGACAAACAATTGAGCACAGAGACATGCGGTGCAGAGTGAGAAAACTAAGTAGTTCGTGAACTCTTATAAAGAAAAGTTGAATTTCACTTACTAACACCTAGCAACACCTTCTCCAGTGGTTCATCTCTTGCTTGAAAGTCTCAGACCTGTGGAGTGTACAGTGGAACTTCTGAAGCCGGGGAAATTTAAAAAAAAAAAAAAAAGGACAGATGTATGGATATAATGTCACAGTCATGTATTGCAGATACTTGACTTGAGCACTTTAAATTTGCTCAGGTTGGAAGTAACAAGTTAAAGGGAAATTGATTCAATCGGTTTTAAGTCAGTTTTCCCAAGTTACTGTAACAAGCACTTGACTCCTTTTATCTGTTTTGTTAGAAACAACGGAAAGAAGCATCTGCACTTCACACAGTTTAATTCTTCAGACCCAAATCTTCTAAAAGATCAAATAAGAGTGGTTTTAGTTGTAACTGGCTGCAAAGGATTGCGATGTGTTCACGCAAAAGACAAAAAGAAGAATTTCAAAGCGTATAGTCCATTTAACTGAGAAGTATAATTCACCACACAAGCACCACCTTGCTACCTGCTGCAGAATTAGTCAGATTGGTGCATATCGATAGGATTGGACTCCGGCAGAAAACAGGCAAGGAGCCAGCCGTCAGCTCTATTGGTAGGCTGCTTTTTTTTCAGCATTTGTCCGCAGGGATAAATTCGCTTTGGCTTGTAGAGGGAAACATGTATAGTGCATACCTGCACTGGGGAGGATTGCTGTGCTTGGGGTGTTTATCACTGGCTTTCCTTGAGGAATATGCCAGAGATGAGAGTGTAGTTGTCGTCACAAGCTCTGCAGAATTGCCATCAGCAGAAACTGCAGGGAAGACGAGCTGAACCACATCCTTTGCATGGGCTTAATGCTTCCCTGACATGACAGCTAGTGGGATGGGTCTGGTTTTGCAGGCAAGAGTGTAATTTTTGTGTAAGATTAAAAGAAGTTTCAGTGCAGGACCAGGGCAAATCAGATTTCACAATGGGTTAGCAATTTCCAGAATAAAGTTCTTTCTTTTTATCGCTTTCCTCTTAACTTTTTCTTCATTTCTGTCACTATAATGTCAGAGTCCAGGAGCTAGATGAAGAAATTCGATACAAAACACCTCTACTCTATAGGGTGATGGTGGCATTTGCCTTTGCCAAGTCCAGTATAGCTGGCTTTTTCTCTTCACACACTTGCAGACCCTCTAGGTTTTTTTCGGTTCCAGTCTGCCCTTTAACAATGTCATCTTCCTTTTATGATACCATTTGTCATTCTCTCCCTGTTTTATCCAAATAAGTGGAAAGATCCACACCATTTGCCAAACCATACTTAAGCTCTCCAAATGACCGCTAATTTTAAAATTGACTTATGGGAAGAAGTCTTCATACTGAATAGTGGTATTTGTGATCTCGATAACATTTCTGAATGTCAGCTGCAATCATTTTGCTCATAATTGGTTCTGATTACAACATTTATTTTAATCATTTTCATTGTAGATCCTCTGTGGTGTTAATAATAAAATGCATTGAATGTAAAAAGCATACAACTTTTTCTGCAGCTCTCCTGAGATGACTCTGTGGTGTTCTTGGATATTAAAAGGTCCTGCACCATTCCTGGACAGCATGGAATATGGCATAAAGGGTATATTTGTGACCTCTTTCAGTGGAATTAGTAACTGATGAAATATGGTATTGTGCAAGAAGCACAGCTGCAGTATAACACAAGGCTTACAGCTAGGAAGCACTCTACAGGAGAAAAGCCTTCGAAATATAAGCCTTTTACTGTCATCATCTGCAGAATACTGGACATTCAAAACATGCAAATGTCCAGGTTATAAACTTGCAAGCTGCATTAATGTGGCAGTTAAATTTACCAGTCTGAAAGCTGCACTTGTAAAATATTTATGAATACATGTGGTTGTCACTGCAAAGAAACTGCACTGTCAGCTCAACCTCTCTCTCTGATTGTTTCCTCTCCTTGTCTTCCCCCACTGGATTGTATTCCATGAAATTCAAAGCATGAGCCTTACCTTACTTTAAAAATACCCATGTGAGGGGTGTTACACTGCCAAAGAAAAAAAAAAAAAGAGCTGCTTCCATGATATTTTGGTGCAATTGTATTCACTGTTTTATCCACTCGGAAAGGTTTCAATTTGGTATTCTTTAATGGGAGAATAAATTGGGTTTTCACATGTCTGTGGTTTTTCAAATTAAAAAATGAAATGTGAAGAATTATTTGAATTTTTTTCCACAGAATTTAAACCATCCATTAAGTCATCAAGTGCACTGCTTTTGTAAGTGCCCTACATAGCTGCCTAACGGGGCTTTGTGAGAGAAGAGGGTTGAAAATGAGGCTGGAAGGATTAAAAAAATATGCTATGTGCTTTAAATACATGTTGTACCTTTCCTTTTATTTTGTCCCAAAGAGGTCACATCTTTCATATTTAAACAATTAGTAATTTTGCATATATTTTGCATATGAACACTCCCATTGCTATGGGGTGTCCCTGTGTACATTTTGAAGGGCTCAGGGGCTAAACAGACTATAAAAGAAAGGAAGCATGAAGAAGAAACCTTCCAGTTTCCTTACCTGACAGCAAAATTACATCAATGTGATTTTTCTTCAAGAAGTGTTCAGGGCTGAACCCTATTTTAATGTAATACTGAATTTTGGGGGAAAAAAACACGTATGTATAAAAAAAAGTTAATATTGGTCTTTGAGTTACTCAACTGTGATAGCATGCGCGCAAGAGTTACGAGCATATTTGTTTAGTACTTACACATCTTCAAACACATTAGCCCAAAGTACCAGTGAATTTGCAAGTACCCATTCAGAAGCTTGGTGCCAAGGGAGGAAGGGTTGGCAGATGAGATCAGGGTAGCAGCTCCAGTGCCTCTTGGTTGTATCTCCAGCATTTCAACATCTCTAGACTCAGGGCTAACACTGCCAAGAGCAGTCCACCACTGCCAATGTATGTCCCACTAAACAGAGCCCACAGTACCATGCCAAACAGACTCCGCAACCTCCACACCCTCATGCCCCCTTCCTTCATCAAAATCTCTGCCACATTTACTGGACATGCTGTGCTTTCAGCTCAACAACAGAATATTGCAGAAAAATACTCTCTGTTACTCCACAGATACCACATATTCACTTTTCTCTAGGGAAGTTTCTCACAGCTATAGATGCTGTCTTAGCCTCCCACTCTCTATTCAGAAAGAGGAGGTGAGCTGCTCCAGTGAACCAGTGCATCTGTATTGCCCACATATTTGTCCTTCTCTTTCCAAAAGCTGCAATATCAGCATACCACAAAGAAATAAGACAGTGCAATGCAAATGATTACCCGTGGAAGATTTCCTCCTTCTTGGACCAGACACAGTCTAGCTTGATCTGCGAGCACAAGTACTCCACCTGGAGTACTGCACCCAGCTCTGGAGCCTTCAGCACAAGAAAAACATGGACTTGTGGGAGAGGATCCAGAGAAGGGCAACCAAGATGATCAGAAGGACGGAACACCTCTCCTATGAGGACAGGCTGAGAGAGTTGGCATTGTTCAACCTGCAGAAGAGAAGGCTCCAGGGAGACGTTATTACGGCCTTTTAGTACTTAAAAGAGGCCTGTAAGAAAGTTTGGGACATACTATTTAGCGGGGCCTGTTGTGATAGGAGAAGGAGTAATGGTTTTAAACTAAAGGAGGGGAGATTCAGGCTAGACATGAGGAAGACGATTTTTACAATGAGGAGAGGTGATAGATGCCCCATTCCTGGAAGCATTCAAGGCCAGGCTGGATGGGGCTTTGAGCAACCTGATCTAGTTGAAGATGTCCCTGCTCGGTACAGGGGGGTTGGGCTAGATGACCCTTGAACATCCCTTCCACCCCAAACTATTCTACGATTCTATGATTCTAAGAAGGTGACTGGATATAGTCAACATGCATTTATGAAGGAGAAACCGTGTGTGATCAACTTCATAGCCTTCTATGGTGAGATGACTGGCTTAGTGAATGAAGGAAGAGCAAAGAATGTTGTCTGTCTTGGCTTTGGGAAGGCTTTTTACACTGTCTTTCACAACATCCTCACTGATAAACTGGTGAAGCACAGATTTATCAGTGGACAGTAAGGCAGACTGAAAACTGGCTGAACTGCTGGGCACAAAGGGATCCAGTTGGAGAGAAAATGCAAAGTCCTGCACTTTAACAAGAGGAACTGCGAAGTCCTGCCCCTGGCGAGGAATAGTCACTTGCAGCAGTACACATTGGGGGCCAAACATCCAGAAAGCAGATTTACAGTAAAGGACCTCAGGGTTCTTGTGGACACCAAGCTGAACATGAGCCTGTAATGTGCCCTGGTAGCAAGGAAGGCCAGCAGCATCCTGGGCTGCATTAGGAAGATGATAACCAGCAGGTCAATGGAGGTGATTATTCCCCTCTACTCAGAATTGGTGAGACCACATCTGGAGTGCTGTGTCCAGTTCTGGGCTCCCCTGTACACAAGAGATGTGGGCATAATGGAGCAAGTCCAGCAAAGGGCCATGAAGATGATTAAAGGACTGGAGCATCTGACATACCAGGAGAGGATGAAAGCTAGGATTATCCAGCTTGAAGAAAGCTCCGTGAACACTAGAATAAGTTTCCTAGAGAGGCTGCAGAGCTTCCATCTTCGGACATAATCAGAACTCAACTGGTCAATGTCTAATGGGCAATGAGGAACCTGCCCCAGCTGACCAAGCTCTGAGCAGAAGGTTTGGATTAGGTGGTCTCCAGAGGTTCCTCCCAACCTCAACCATTCTGTGATTCTGTGATGGGCAGAGTTGGACCATGGTCTTTATGGACTCTGGGATAAGACTCCAAAGTATGGATAGCATGAGTTGGAGTTTGCGTATGTGTAAACTTAGCCGAGGAAACCTGCATGTCTGTACAATTCTGGACCTGGGAAAACCCTTCTCTAGGAGTTTGGTTTGATTTTGGCTCTTCTCAGTGCTTCTAGTACTGTAGATCCCTACAGTTCAGTTTGGCTTGTCTCCCTTGTTACAGTGATACTGGGACACCTGCCAAGCCCCTCATCCACACTACCCTATCTGAAAGGGAGAGAGTTAGTTGTCTGGGGACTCGAACTCATGGAATCTCATTCACCATGGTCCTGGCTGTGAAGTGAGCATCACCAAGCACTGCAGACCATCTGGCACGCTTCTGAGCTGGTGAAATACTGACTGAAGTCTGGATAAAAAGCTCTGGCACGCCATTCTCTGAGAGCACTCAGAGCAATAGTCAATACAGTCCTGGCGTGCGTGTGTGCTCTGGTGCTCAGCTGTCTGCTGCACAGGGACTGTATATAATGAAATCCTTGTTATATATTTCAGCTGATGGATAGGGGTTGATGTATAGTCAACAACTGGCATTTCCAGGTGTGAATATTACCAAAATCGCTATTCATATTTAAACACGTGATATAGCTTTTCCCTCCACAGGAAAAAAAAAAAAAAAGTGACTGCAGATATCTGTGACACTTGCAAAAATCAAAGTCTTTCAAAGTACTAAAGGCAATGCTCAGAAAATATTATGAACAGTAGCCTTACTACAGTATTTCCTTTAAAGAGACATCTGGGGTGAATTAGGGTGCTGTTCAGACTGTGACATTGCTGCACATGCCAAGGTGTAAACGTGTTTTGCAGGGACTGTAGATATGTGATCACATATAACGCTTTTATTAGGAGCTCAAGCACTGTATTTCCAGTAATATGAAGAATGACAGAGAAGAAAATAAATGCCTTCTGAGTTTGAATTACAGCCACATCTAATGAACTCAGAGGTGTTTTCATTCTACTTTAGTATTACTTTTCAACTCCTGCAGTGTGAATGAACCTACTGATCATAACAGTAAATATGAGCTCAAAGAATATCCCAAGAGGTGTCATTAGTCACACATTACATCTTTTTCTAATTTGTACACTTACCTTGTTGCAGGATTTCACAGGACTGATGAAACCTCCAGAATTTGATGTTTCCCTCAGCAGTCTACAATAACGCGTAGTCTGAATGACATGTATTATTTCCTTGTTGAACATGTGATGTAGAGGGCTTAGTAAAAGATTTATTGTAAGAAAAACTAGATGTTTTATTTTCAACCTAATTGAATACATTATTGCTCTGAGTTTAAAAATGCTGCAGTGATATATTACACCTCAACACAACTGTACACATGAAATCTGCAGTAAGAAAGCTTATTGGACTACAAATCAGAATACAGCTGTTGATAGGAGAGCTATATACCTTAAGTTACAATATGTTACAATAAAGTTTTACTGTATAAGTCATGGTGGGAAATAAAATTAAAATCTGATGGAATAGTTAAGCAGTACTTCTATTTTTACTGACTTAAATAACAGCAAGTGCCAGAACTCAAATCCTCTTTGTTGTGTATGGATGATAAAAGGGCCATAGTGAAATCTCCCTATCACAGTTACATGGAAAATAGTGATAAAGCTGCTAATCCCAGTAAGGATTAACTGCAGAACAGGACAGTTTCCAAATTCTTACTGGAATGGAAAGTCTGCTCTAAGCCATATTCCTTGCTTAACCAAGTATGTGGACGAAGCGCAGAGCAGAGCAGGGATATGAAACACCCTCGGGCCGTGCCCAGCAGACAGGACTGCCCTGCAGCGCAGCCCAGCCCAGCCCCGTCTCAGCCTTCACACACCTTCCCTCCCACCGGTGTGAGGGCCCCGAGAGACGTGGAAATCCATGTGGATCGGGGGCCTCTCTGCTTCGCCTCCCTTCGGCCTCGTGGAACTTTCTGCAGCTGGATACCTGCAAAAATCAGTGCTGGCACCCTTCTGCATATAGTAGTGCAATTTGGGATAAGTTCAGCTTTACCAATGGGAAATAAGATCTCATTAATAGATTATTTCTACAGTAAATCTTCCTTCTAAGGCTTAAGTGATGTCTGCAGCTTTGCCCAGCATTTTACTCTGAGCTGAATTTCACCTGAAATGTTACCTTTCATTTCCCTCTTATGTCCTATCTTTTTTTTTTTTTTTCCCAAGCATATATTTTCTAAGCAACAGTTGGTCCAATTAGAAACTCTGCTGCAGAGTACCAGAAAGTCTGGAACATGACAGTACTGCTTACTCTGAGGCAAAGAGAAAATGTACCTGACTGCATGTCATGGCTTTCTGCCTGTTCATCACTCCTCCTGCTTTGTACCTGAGCTACCTGCTTAATCTCAGTGGAAAGCAAGAAAAGAAAATAAAAGAAAAAGGAAAAGGAAAAAAATCCAAACAAAATGGTTCCAGATTCTGCAAAACACTGGTATCTAATATTGTGAGAAATACAGAACCATGACAAATTTAAGAACACTAAAGGTAAATGAATCACCCTGTGGAATTTATTATATAAATATAATAACTGGGTTGCAGTCCTGCCTCACAGCACTGGGTCTAACTTAAATTGTAGCAATAAAATGTTTATTTCACATCATTAATGTTTGAGTTAAATGGGGGTCCTAAGATGAAAGTGACACAGAGGTTTTCCAGATAACAATGATTAAGCAGACATTTTAAAGAAGATGGACCACCCTGATAGCTTTAAGAATGGTGTCTCTACCAGGACAAGTTCTTTTGCCAAGGCCATAAGTCCAAGGATTAAAAACACACCCAATATCTAAATGCCTACCTTTAGATGCTTGGTGAACCTAGGGCAACTATTAATCTCTCTATGCTTTTCATCCACCTACAAGATGGCCTAGCTGCTCAGCCTGTCCAAAGCTCGTCAGCCTTCCATTTGCCAGAGCAGTAAGATTTCCATGAAAAATAAAAACCTCACACTTGAAATACTCTTCCACAGTGAAGCAGAAGCAAGAGCGTTGTGAATTGCCTCCATTACTTCCATTTGACTAGCTCCGTCCTGCTCTCCCTTCCTGTGTTTTCACTACTGGCGATACAAGACTCTGCCTTTACTTAGCCAAATCCACACACTGTTGGCTACCACTGTTTCCTTTTTCTTTGTTTCCTTTTGTTGTGTGCTCTCTTTCATTGGCTTTTTCCCTCAGCCCAAGTAACATAAAGTTATTTTCTCCTGCGCAAGGACAGCCTTTACGTGTTCCTCTTGACGCACCGGTTTTCTGAACTAACCTCTGTCTATTGTTTTAAACGATTGATCTATGGGCTAAAATGGGAAAACAGAATAATCCCTCATTTAAATGATCAATGGAAAGGAATGACTAGGAGAAAATGTTGATCGCTGCTGCAGCCCTAATCATCCAAAGTGTTAGTGCAATTCGGAGACGGGAGGAGGGAAAGAGATTTACAACATCGGGAGCTCCCAAGGATGGAGGTCTGTAAGGAATGGCTCCCATATGGAACTGGAATGCTTTGTACACCCTGGCTTAGCAATTAAATTTACAAGGTGTTGCTAAATAGCAGCGCCCCTGTAAACTCAGCAAATGTTGGAAATGCTGTTACAAAACTAGGGACTTCTTTTATTGCTTCTCACATTTCAATAGGGAGAAAGTCATTAGCAGAAGGCTGTTCTTTGTACAGACTTCCCATTTGGAGTGTTGGGAGCTGTATTCTGATAAAAGATCTGTGAGTAGGTGCAGCCTGGCACATCAGCAAAGGCAGTTTTTTCAGCAGGGAGGACAAAAGATGGAAGAAAACAGGTATTTGTATCTAAATTAGAAAGTATGTGTCTAAAATGACCAGGCAGTCATTTACTTACACACACACACACACACACATATGCATATATATATATATATATATGTACATTTCCCCTTGGAACAAAAACTGCCTTTTAAATTCTTCTCAGTCAACTTTCACTGACAAACTTGCTTGACGGGCATCAGGGACCTGAAGCAAGCTTCAAGGGAAAAAGTAGCCATCACTCATGCTTCATTGGATTTCTATGACAGAATGATCAAATCCTGCAGAACCTGGCATAAGCACATCATTATCAAACCCTGCTTTAGCATTTCTTAACTGATCACGGAGGCTGAGGTCCTTGGTGACTCCTGTTTTCTGGCACTGTTTGTAGTTATTTGACCTTTTCTCAGTGGATAATCCACACAAAAAGCCCTAATTACTTCCCCAGCTTTGAGCGGTCCAGCACTGTGAATAATCAATGACACTGATTTAGGTATTGCACAATCAGATGCTTATGGTGTTTAAAGAACATTTTTCCATTGACCTGCCACAGCCGTAGGACAATACCGAGTGCTGAAGTTGCTGTTGTAATCACAAGCTAGTCAAGTGACCTTGGGGGTCTGAAGCTGATCACTAGGGCCTTGATTTGAACAGACACAACATGTTTTTAATGATTTCTTCATTTTAATTTTCTTAAAACAACACTTAGTTAGGATGCATCTGGCAAGATACTAGTGTACTGACAGAATATCAGAGCAAGACTTGTCCACAAACATAGCTGAGTATTTCCTTCTTCCTTAATATCAACTTAATTTTTATTTTGGCTGTTAGAGAGCACAGCGCTGGGGGGTATTTTTTTCAACATTTTATTTTACATTTGTCTTTAAAAAAATAGCACAGTTGGGCACTTGAATATCTACTTGCTTCAAAAGTATTCAAGGATGAAACCAGAACAGGAGAAAAAGAAAACAGAAATTTCATAGATATTGCTATAGACTGAAACATCTGTGAGAGGAATAGGGTGAGGATTCTTGGAAACTAAACAGTCTCTCATTTGCTGGATTCTTCTGCCCTGTTCACATAACATGAAAATGCAGTTCATTATCTTGGGTTATTAGGTTTGATTTTAACTAATATAATTAACTGCTCAGTTATTTCAGCTTTAAAACTAAAAAGGAGCAGTCCTGGTTTTGCCCTGTTTAGAATGAAAACTTTACAGAGATTTTTTTTGTAAGGAGACATTTGCTCAGGCAAAATTTATGATGGAATACCTGATCGTTTGGGAATGACTTCAAATCACATAAATCTTCCACCAATGAGATGATAGAAAATAGGAAGTGTTTGGTGGAGATAGACATGAAAAGAGAAAAAGAAGGAGCCTCTTCCCAGCAGAAACTTCGATTGGCCAAGAGAAAACTTCCCTCAGACACATTCTTTTTGAAACAAAACATATTTGTCCCATTGAAAGGAGTATGTTTCAGTGGAAGACTTAAAGACTGACTTACTTGAGAATTTTGCAATAACCATCATGTTTCCTCAGAGAAATCCCAAGCAATTAGAAGCAAACACAGATCAGGGGAAGCACAGCATCAGTACGTGCACAGTTTGTGGGAAGTCTGTGGGTAACTCCACCACCTGCCCTCTCCCAAATCTGGAAAGAAGCCCTTTGTCCCCACTTGGGGCATCTCCCTTAGTATGGCAGCCTCTGAAGCAGGAACAACAGGAAGAAACACTTCTATTGTGGATTTTTTTGTTCTTCCAATACTCCTGCCAGGCCACAAGGGAAAAGATAAGCAGAAGCATGTAATAGGAGCTAGAACGAAGTTTACCAAACAGGAACCTGTGTTTGTCTCTTCCATAGGAAAGCCTGACCTCTAACCAGTGTCTTCTCTTTTGAGGACACTACCGCACTCCTGTCCTCTCTCAAAATCTCTTCTGGTGATGCCTGCTGTTGTTTGTATCCCTTCTGATCAAACCAAAGCAATGACATCTGAAGGAGTGGTTGGGGAAGTGCTTGTTGTAGACAGTTTATATTACAGAGGCATCATGCGGATATAGGTAGCTAGCTTAGAGGCCACTTTGGTAGATGCTGGACAAGGAGCATAAATTACATAAGCTGCACTGCAGAACTGGAGTTCTCCACCTGTGTGACTTGCTGCAGATGGCTGAGGAAGAGGAATTGAAGGACAGGCCTCATGTTTTATCTGAGAGCTTTTTCCTCACTCAACAGCAGAACAGGGAAGAAAATGCTTGCCACAGAGGAGAAAAAAAGTAGTGCTGAGGCTAGAACGGCTGGTGAAGTGAAAACAGGCATTGCAGTAAGCTTGTAAAGAGGGTGAAGCAGAGTTGTTGGGGCAGCCATCCTCTGTCCTGCTCCATTCACATCTGCCAGGGTGCACCGTAGTCTCCTTAAACACACAAATTGCTGCTGGATGTACTACACAATCCAGATAGGCATTGCAGGGTGGCAGGAGCTGAATGGCACAATCTATATGCAGAAGAATCTTGGAAAGGAGCTGTAGCCAGTGCTCTGGATAACCCAGCATTTGAGTTTTATACTGCTCCTAGTGATTTCAGTTTGCATACCCAAGCTCTCAAGGCAAATAAAGTAGCTTTCCAATGATCTTTGCCATTTTAATTTGGTGATATTTTTAGAACAAGCTGGTTTTGAACACTGTCTCCAAGGAAGTGGACACAAACATGCTAAGTATGCCTGACTTTGTTTCATAAATATTTTCTACATGAAGAATAATTAGGCTCAACAAATGTTTCTTTCTAGGGTGTCAAAAACAGTACTAACTGTTTATTTAAATTGCCTCGTAAGTGGTCAACACACTAGTTACAAACTGGTTTAGTCTACGGTCATAATTACCTTTTTTCAGAAAAGATGTCTCTAATATTAATTAATCTGAGCTGAAATGGTCTGCAGCAATGAAACCTCTTTTTGCTGATGATTGACCAAATCTGTGTGCTGTCAGCTACCGGATATCGGTAGACTTCATTTCACCTCTCATTTGTCACGACGTTCCTTCAAATAGTTGTACCACAGGCAGAGACCAACTGTGCCCCAAGTTCCCCTGAGAGGTACAGCTCTGGGTGAGGATTAAGCTGCACTTTCTTTTCAGCAGTGGCTGACCAGGGAGAGTTTGAAAACAGCCTGTTGATTTCTTTTCTCCGCAGTGACTCTGTTTCTTCATACCATATGGTTATGTTTATGTGCTCTGTTGAGGGAGAGCTATAAGAGCTTTTAAGTCAGCAGTGATGTTAGTTCCAGAGAAGGAGCAGTTCTCTAGTCAAGCAAGGGGACTGAGGTTGATTTTGGAGAAATGGCATTGTTTCTAAATGCCCCTCTCTTTCAGTCTTTAAAGTCTTTTCTTTTAAAAACTGCTCAGCCTAATTTTACAAATAGGGGATGATTACTAGTAGTGAAAGTTGAGGATGTGAACCTTTTCTTTGTTAATATATAGACAAATGGTCTTTCTTCTGTGCTGGATCCACTACTATTAAACTGAGCTGAGCTGAAACTTAATTGAAATAAATGTTCCTCCTCCTAGTCCCCTGATTGTTCTTCTCTCTTCTAAATCAGATAAAAATGTGAATGAGGCACTTAACCTTATTTCCCCCAAGATCAGAAATTCTCAAGTATTTTAATTTCTCATGTCTTCAAATTACGGGTAGCCCACTACCTTCAGTAATTTCCTGAGATGAAAGAAGAATTAACTCTCTCACAAGCTGCTGTGGTGGGTGTTAACCTGAACATCAGAGTAGCTGAGGACCAGGTGGCTGTTCAGCAGACTTCCTTAGGAGGGTTTTTTTCAGATGGTCTGAAAATCAACCAAAATCTTGCTAATTAAAAAAAAAAAAACAAAAACAAACTACAACACCTTGCCAAGCTCTGAGTGGTCTTCTCCATGTAACTTTGCTATCAAAGAAATGATATCTAAATAGCAGGCACTTCACT
The DNA here is from genome assembly GCA_013399365.1 of Pampusana beccarii. Lineage (NCBI taxonomy): Eukaryota > Metazoa > Chordata > Aves > Columbiformes > Columbidae > Pampusana > Pampusana beccarii. The sequence goes on from VWYH01005887.1 coordinate 1,364,924, forward strand.
ATCACATTCTGTGTTAGTGCTCAAGAGATAAAGCCACAGTGTGTTTACACACACTGATAAGACTGTTGATTCTGCTGAAAAATAGCATGTTAAGTAGTAACTCAGATGAATAACATATTTTCAATTTATTGATTCCAGTCAAATAAAAGCTGTGTGATTCATAGTGGAAATACAAATACAGTAGCACATCTTGGGAATTCATGTGGGGTCAGATCCAAACTCTCACACAGGTCGTTAGGTGCCCTGAGGCTAGATGATGGCATTTCATCCTATAATAATCCTGGTAATTCATTTACACCATGATTCTTAAAAGGTCAAAAAAAGGTGCTGTTTGGATTTTTCAAAATTTTCATGCAGTTGAACTATGCGTAGAGACCCTGGCCTGCAGGAGGGGGAGAGGAATTTGTGCCTCTGTTCAGTGACAAAAATCTGATGGAAGAAGCAGCTTTGTTATTTTATACCAAGAGCAAAGACAAATCTCTCATATGCCTCCTTCCCTTTACACCTCCTGTCCTCTGCTTTGTTCTGCTTTGAGTCTTAATGGAGAACAGCACGTGTCTTATGTCTTGTGACACATCTACAGCTGCTGAAAAAGGCCTTAAAAAAAGCTTTTCACCATTTTATGCCTAATTTACATTTCTTAAAAAATGCTTTTGAATCCTTTCAGAAAATAAATACTTTAAAAGAATGTATGCTTCCTAAACGCAACATTAGGAAGTATACGCTTCCTAAATGTAATATCCTCATTTTTCTCCTGTGCATGAAATTTATTGTATCATCAGATCTGACTGAAATTTACAGTTACCCATAATGTTATTTTGATGTATTTGATTTTTTTTTTTATTGCATTGTGGAATAGAAAATGTATTTATGGCTTTGTCCTATGAATATTTTCACAGGAATTTAATCAATAAAGATTTTAACCAAGAAAGTTTGCGGTTCTGTTTTGACAGTCATCTCCCCAAATGCTTAATCATTTTGGCAAAAATAATTTTTCCTCCAGATAAATTTCCCTTTCAAAGCTCATATAGCTGCTGCTTACTCAGACAAACCAGTCCTGAGAATCATTTCATTTCATTTGCATGAGGATTCATATACATTTCCCCAACATTAATTTAAGTATGGACGTGCTGTGAAAGGTTACTGTTTATATGCCTTTTTAAAACAGCAAAATGTACTTAGTAAGTGCCCTGGGCTTCATTTGTACCTGAGTTGAAAAAGAAATTTTTTAATTTCCTCAGTTAGTAAAAAATCCCTTTTTTAGGGATCAGTTTATGTTCTAAAATTAGACAGTGGGGTGTTCTACAGAACATCTGTGCTATAATCTAAAGAAAATCAAAGGAAATGGGCTGTATAGCCCCTCTCAAATCCAGAGGATTGTAATGTTTTTTATTGGAGAAACCCATGTAGAAATGGTCCAAGCAAGATTGCTTCCTACCATCACATAGGGATGTCCTTCAATATAGACAGCATCATTCTGTGAAGATTTTAAATCAGATTTTAAGACCGTGTATTAAGGTTGTGATAAGAAAAAAAAAAAGATATAAGCTCATTACTTGAGAATTCTTATGCACTTTTAAAATACATGTTTTCAATATTATAATTTGGGGTCTTATTTCTGTCTCCTTTACTTACATAGGTAGTCATTTATTCCACAGGCATTGAAATCAATAGGACCAGCTGTATAATATTTTTGAGTTGGGCTGTTGCCAGGATGTATATAAATATTATATTGTCCTCAAAGCTTTGGGAAGGAGACGGAAGTAATAAGCAATTTAGAGAGGGGCTATTCACTTTATCAGTGATTCAAATCTTGGAAACTTCCTTTTCATAACCAAAAATGGGAAATTCCTGGCTTTTTATTAGCTGTACTTGCACAAATCAGAGAGAAACAGTCAGGTTGCAGTGCCACTTCACAAGCTGGCTTTGAGGAAAGTGAGACAAAGAAAGAGCTGTCTGTGAGGTGATATATAACTTCTAGGCCTGTGTTTTGGGTTTAAATCACTTGCTAATTATGGCTTTTAATTCCAGAATTTCTTTAAAAGGAACCAATAAAAATACGTCTCAATAGAAATGGTGGAGGTTTAATACAAGCCAGTGTCATTCCATACAATGTTTGCTTTGCCTTCAGCCGGGTTTGTTCTGCTGTTTTTATTTTTATTCACTGCGGCAAATTTTTACACAATACTCCAGGACACACCGTTCTTTTTGGAGTTGTAGAAATTTATAGTAGTGAATTCGGTCTGAAGCTTACACTAGATTTGGTTTTGGAATGGGGTTTATTCTTGAGTATAGCAACATGTGAGCAGAAAGAGAAGCTGAAGAAAGTGGACATCAGTGACACAGAAATAGGGCATGACTTGTTGGCAAGGGGAGAACGGTGAGTGGCTTTTAGGATGAGTGCTGGGATTGCTGTATGTGGCTGGTTGCCATGTGTGGTGCACCGATTCCAGATGATTGCTAGGATGTCCACGTGTCCTGGTTTCATCTAGGATAGAGTCAATTTTCTCCCTAGTAGCTGTTATAGTGCTGTGTTTTGGATTTAGAATGAGAATAATGTTGCTAATATATTGATGGTTTAGTTCCTGCTAGGTCATCAAGGACTTTTCTGCCTCTCGTGCTGTGCCAGATACACAAGAAGTTAGGAGGGGGCACAGACAGGACAGCTGACCACAACTGGCCTAGGGGATATTCCAAACCATGATATCATGCTCAGTAGATAAAGCTGGGGGAAGAAGAAGGAAGTGGGGGATGTTTGGAGCGATGGTGTTTGTCTCCCAAGTAACTGTTTCATGTGAGGGAGCCTGGCTATCCCAGAGATGGCTGAACACCTGCCTGCCCTTGGGAAGTGGTCAATGAATCCCTTGTTTTGTTTTGCTTGCGTGTGTGGCTTTTGCTTTACCTATTAAACTGTGTTTATCTCAACCTACAAGTTTTCTCGCTTTTACTTTTCTGATTCTCTCTCCCATCACATTGGAGGGGAGAGAGCAAGAAGCTGCGTGGTGTTTAGTTGCCAGCTGGGGTCAAACCACGAAACCACGAAAAGAAGCTAGAAGAAGCAGATCATGTTTTCTGTCTGTCCACTTACTGGTCAGCTTCCCATCTGTCTGTAGTTCCTTCTTTGAGCTCCCCAGCTAATTTCATCCCAGTCTGAGAGAGGGATAAAGGTCTCAAAGATATTTAGTTGTTGAAAGAATCCTGAAAACGATCAATCATGTAGGATAGGGAAATCATATAACTGCATCTGCATGAGGAAGGGCTGTGCTCAGCCCCTGTTAGAGAACCCAGGCACCAGCTGCAGGGCTGTGAAGCAGGAGGCCTCAGCTGTTGTGCAGGGAAGTTTTGTTATCCACATGATGGGAACTCACAGCTCATTCTCACAAAGAAAAAAAATCACAGATCATTGACAAGGCTTTGCCTATATTCTGCCTTGGTGCTCCCAAATCACTGCATCATTTGCAAGCAGTTTACTTATGCCCAGCCATATTTTGCAGATTCCTGTTAGCTTGCATGGTGACTCTGCATTTTACCAAAAGCAGCTGGAAAAATAGTGGGGGAACTAATACTCTCTCTCTTTCACCTGTTAAGTTATGCAATTAAATCAGCAGTGCAAATGCCTCTTGGATTGCTCTTCCATCATCCCATGCCTATCAGCCAGTCTTTTCTTGCTCAACACTACTCTCCAAACACTGTTTTTCTGCATTCCTGCATATATCAGAATTGTTCATTTCTTTCAGGAGTATCTTCATCATATTGTACTAGTAGAAAGAGCACGTGCAGGTATTCACATTAATAAAGCTGAGAAAGCTGATTTTATAGTCTGCAAGCTGAATGAAAATATTGCAGCACCTAAAAGTGCTCTCAGTTTTCCCTATGAAGTTTCATCGTTCATCTCTGAAAAACAAAAAATGCCATACAAGAGCCAACTTTATATAATGAAGAGGTTTCATTTAGGCACCAAGGTTCAGGGGAGAGAGGATTAGACCTTCTCTTTGCTTTTTAAATTAAGGCATCCTTGAACAACAGATAAAACGTCTTGACTGTTCTGAAAAAAAAAAAAAGCGTCAAACTTGGCATGAATTTGCCCTTTTTTTCAGCTTGACTAGAATGTTTTTTGTAGCAAGCAAATATTTTCTTTGCAAATTTGGACCAGTTCTATTCAGTTCTTCACTTGGTGTGAGCGTCAGGGCTTGACAGCATGGTATAACCAGCCAAACCACTTGCTGTCATGCTTGAGAATGATAGGACATGGGAGACTCAACCCTGGTGGTACACTTGTGAGAAAGGGAGCAGTACCTAAGTGCACCGGACCCCAGATATCTGTCCTAGCCAGCCATGGGGAGGTCCCAGATAAGCCTGTCATCCTGACAGGGCAAATCAGTGCTGAAAAGCCTTTGCACTCTGCAGGTCTCAGCCTGGTTGATAGGACAGAGTCATCTTCTGATAAGCAGAAGTGCTCTGCTTCCTCTGACTCCCCTGGGGCCCTCTGGGACCTCTCACGCCTCATCACCCCAGGGTGGGCCACCGCACACCAGCAGGCCTTGCTGCCACGGCTGGGCTGCTGCCAACGTGCTCACGCAGTGATACCCATAACACAGATATTTTATGCTGAAATGGCTAAACTGGCATGCTCCTTGCTACTGATGCAGGAGGAGTGTTGCAGTCCATTCCCTTTCCTGATTCTCAGTTATTCATACAGAAATAACGCGCTTTTCTCCTGATGAAACTACACCTCTGTTGACATGGGAAAGGGAGGACAACCGTACTGCGTTTTCAGTAGCAGTATGGCTCAAGTGACATGTGTTTTCTGTGTGGCTAAAGCACAGTATGCAATGCCAATATGTTACTCTTACTCACTTCACACTGAAGGTTACACCTGTTTAACTGGAAAGGCAGATGCAAAAAACTGTGTCTTTAACAGGCCTTTTAATGTCTGGAACCTGTTAAACATTTCAGGCAGTGGTAGTAATTAAACCCCAAGTTTGAAAGGTTGAATTGCATTATTTCAATAGAGAACATGGATTTGTAATCCTGTCTGTAAACACAAGAGTAGTAAAAGATGTAGCCTTCTGCACATGATCTTTTTAATCGTTGCCTGTGTTGAGAATACTTTACATCTCTTGAAATGAGATACATTTAACTTCAAAAGGGCCTGATAAAGGTGATCACTTTGACTTTTTTCTCAAACTGTTATCATGATTATGAATTATTTTCTAGCATTTTGAGCAGAAGCATTCCCAAAGGGATGACGAATTAGTTGATGGTGCTGCAGAGAAGCTTTGCAGTCCCCCTCTTTTGAAGTTCTTAATGATGTGAGTTTCTCAGTGTTTCAGTCCTGGCTGCTGCTCACCCCATTCATTTAAAAGTTATGTGAAGTGAAAATTATCCACAGGCTTTTCTTCCTTTACACCTGCTCCCGAGAGCTGTGACCAGATGCAAACATGATGATGTGCCCGTTCATGCCACTGTTGCTAAACTGTAAGAAAAGCAAGAGAAAAGCTTGATTTAGAAAATAAACCCAAGGTGCTTGATGAGTGAAATGTCAAGTAGATTCATGTCTGGCAAAGGACTCTTCCTTGTCCATCATCATCCAATCAATGACACTTGAACCTGGGTTGACCAGGTCACCACACCACCTCTGCTTTGAGCAGGGGGAAATTTATAGGTCACCTTTTTGAATGACAATTAGTACAAGAAGATATGGTAATCCTGTTGCCTTTCAAAGTGTTATTGTTTTACCATGCAAAAGTCTCAGTGTACCATGCACAGCAGCTACCTGCTCTCTGTGTTCTTTACATGAGGAGAAACAAAAGACCTTTAGGAAACTGTCTCCCTAGTGGCTCTTGTCTGATTAGAAAGTCCTCAGGGGATTAGCAGTATGAATTTCACAGCTTGTCCCCCCGGCTCCCTCCTACCCCTCTGCATTAAGATTAGAAGGATGTGCTTAGATCAAATCAGAAGGAGATTAAAGGAAAAGAAACCCCAGAGCAATTCTCTTTTGCATTTGAATGAATATTTGTAGTCAATAGTCATTTACCATTTCTTTTAAAATATCTTTGAGTTTTAGTGAAACAAAGTTCAAATGCTGCCATAAGACAGTAAAATCTTATACTTCCATTTTAGATTAGTTATATCATTTACAGTTAATTTGTTATACTTGTACATATTTGCTGTTGCATGTAATCCTTCAATTTGCTCAAGAGATTTCATCAAGTCTCCAAGAAGATCAAAAGCTTTAAAGGTTTTGTTTGCATTTCCGTGTAAGACTTACTACTTTCTCATTGCAAAATGGCCTAGAGAGCATTCTTTAAATCCACGTTAACCGCCAACAGACAGAGCCTGCAGGGGACATCTTTGAGGTGTGCACGATCAAATAGAAATAAATTTTAACCTTTCATACAACAAAGTGAGGAAAAAAAATCCAATTTCCTATTAAACCCTCACTACCTTGCCTGTGAAGTCTATTTCACCAAAGATGGTCTTCAAAGCGTCAAATGATGCTGATGGGTTTCCCTAGTAAGGAGTTGTAAAAGTTGTTTTAAAAAGCACATTGTGGTACAAAAAAGGAGAAAGATGGGAAAACGCTGTCCTAAGATATATTCATTTATATCTGCATCTGATACCAAATCACTGTAATAAAAGCTGGTCACTGTACTAGCATCATCATGCTAAGTAATATCATAAGTCAAACCACTGATTCTTCACAAAGGGAAAGATAAATCCCTCTTAATACGAGCAGGGAGAGTCAGGGCTGCAGGACTGATATGCAAGTAAAACCACTCTGGATTCATTTTTGCTCTCTTCTACAGCTAGGTGATGTTATTTCTGTGATGGGGTACAAATGAAAACCAAACTTAATCCAGCACACTTTGGAACTTAAATAATCAGCTGGCGAAAAGGTAAAATAGGAATATGGATCATGAAGCAGAAGGTGCTCTGAGAGCGGATTAGATTTTCGAAACTACATTTGGCTTTCCCTGTAGGCACTGAGCACATTGGCCACCTTTCAATGGGAATGGCTCAGTTGAAAGCACTGTGGCAAATTTGGGCTCCCTTGCTCTCTTTGTATATTTTATTATGGGAGAAATCCATTGCTAAAGGAAACCTTTAGAAATAATGCATGCAAACAGTAACGCAATTGTTTGTTGCAGCCTTCCTAACTCGAATGTGTGATGTTAGTTGGTTAAACACTTTGCCTTATGGTGGGTTGAATGTGCAGCCCAATACGAAAAGCGAAAGCAAAAGGATGGTGTGTGCATTGTTTAAAATAGTGGCTCCCACACAGGTCCATGACTGTAAGCCTGTAGTGGCCAGGGTCAGCCTCAGATGTCTGAGGGTCTTGATGAAGGGAAAAACCCTTTTTCTCTCACAGCCACCGCTGGAGACTGGCACAGCTCCCTAACTTAGTGTGTAGTGACACAAACATTTCCCCTAGCAGTAAGGCTGGCTGAAGAGCTTTCTTCATCCTTTGTTTCTCCCTTTCTTCTCTCTCCCAGAGGCAAGTGGTCTCTCAGTGGTACTGTTTTCGCTGTCTGTGAGGTTGTGTCCTGAACTGGATCAGTGCAATGACTGGAGGAACTGGTTGTTGTTTCTGATTTTCTTTGTTAATGGTGCTTTTGGAGGTATTTAATCTAAAACAACTCACCGATTGACCATATAGCAAAATTGCAGTAATAGCTGCCCTTAAGCAACCACTGGAGTGATGAACAGAGAGACAAAGTAGAAAACAAGCAACAAGGCTGGAACCCCTAGAACTGCCTTTGCTGCCAGAGAAAAATGCTCACCTTTCACATTCCTAAAGTTAGCAGTTACCATGATTGCTCGCCTTTAACCCCAGCTCTGCCGCAAACGTACATCTGCCTACAAATAACGTTAGCAATATGGCTTCCAGCGAGTGTTCGGGTCAGATAGGAAGCACGCACAGCAAACAAGTGCAATCAATGCAGATTAATGATGCTTGCTTTCATTCATGTCTAGGTATTTCAGAGATGCAGCTGATAGCCAATCTTTCTTGCCTGTATTTATGCAAGCCACATTTATTTGGTTAGCTTTTGGTTGATTGATTTTGTACTTCTGCTTGTTTGGGTTTTGTTAGGTTTATTTCATTTCATGACAATATGGCTGATTTATTTCTGACAACAGTAGCAGTTTAATGCAAAACATTATTGAAAGCTTCATATAACTTATGTTTTTAATTTCTGCAAATACCACCTAGATGCTGTAGGGAAAGACACTATATAAATCTTAAAGTTAAATAAATATTTACAGTACAAGTGACTTGTGTTAATGAATATTGCAGAGGGAGCAGAGCACACAGATTCACCAGGAAACAACTACACAGTATAAAACATCTTCCTTGTGTGAGGACAGTTTGACACAAGCTCAGACTCCCTATGGCTTGATTTGCTCTACTAGGGCCAGATAGGTAGGTGGTGGTGCTCAGCGGTGGTGGTCAACACGAAAGGTCGAGTTCAGATCTTAAAAGGAGAAATACAGAGAGTGGCACGGAAGGAACAGCAGGTTAAGTCCCCTCAGCAAAAACAATACGAAGAGGACCTGTAAAAAAAAGGTTGAAATACAAGACCAAAGGTACATATTTCCTTTCCTCATGAATATTCTTGCTCGTCTCTCTGGCTGTCTGCATTTTTGTACCTCATTCTGCAATGCAGTATCTTAAAAATTTCCAAAAGTTAAGAGAGAAAACTGATTTGAGCTATGTATCTCATCTCTCCATCGCAGGAAAGAAAGAGATCCAAACTGCTGTGTCTTGTTTCCGTCAGTCTTGTTTCGTAATTTATAGCCTGTGTGGCCACTACCACAAAAACCCTTGTTCTGCTCTCTTTTTTTCTCCTCTGTGTGCCCTTTGTTGTATGGTTTTATGTTCCCTTTCATTCAATTGCTTAGTCGACTAACACTAAAACACCTGAGTTTATGCAAATTATCATTATTTTGAATTTTATTGCTCCACTTCATCTGCCCTCAATTTATCTGAATTTCTTCACTCTCTTGGTACATCCTTCCCCCTAATTTAAGAGATGAATAAAATGTGATCCCTATGGTTCTTTGCTGGGCCCTTTCCTGTGCTTTGAACTTTCAACAATGTACATCAAAAACTGGGGGATTTTTGTTATCTGTGCCATTCTCTTATATGTCCCCATGATATTTTTTTTTCCCATGCTTGGAGGTGAAGCATTGTGTATCTGAATTGCTTAAAATTAATCACTAAAGTTCAGAGTCACCTCATGGCTAGTAAAACTGTATGTTTCATGATTTAGTCTGACAAGATTTGGAAGTGAGATTCCTTTGGCTTTTATTGACACACGAAAGATCATTCAATAAAAAACTGAGGTTGTAAGGTGTGAGGTTTTTTGTCTTTGAGAGCATTTCATGGAGCCTTTGTTCCAAGATCTTGCATTTCGGGTGCTAATTTGGTGGAACAAACAATGATGAAGTATTTGTGAAGCCAGAGGGACTCTAATCAGCAGTGTTTTACATGCCCTGCCATAAGAAGTGGTTCAAAGTGTTCCCTACCATTGTCTCAGATTGGAAGCTGGTGTTGGATAGGCGGTGAAATATCCCTTGGATAAAATTCAGCCTGTATCTGCATCTTTGATGTAGAACTTTTATGACTCCTCTGATGCTGAGTAACAAGCTCGATTTGCATTCCAAGGCACTCAACCCTGCTGCTGCTATCTCGAGTAGGATTTCAAGCCCCATTGAAGGAATCTCACTTAACATCGGTGTGAGCTTTAACATGCATTCCTTTTTCCTGTTGACCTCCTCTTGGGGGTTAAAGTTGAGTAGCTGAACTTTAGCTGCTGCCTAGATATGTGCTGAGTGTTTGATACACATCGTCATCGTTAAGTCCATAAGGAACAGTTGTGCGCATTGTCTTTGAGTATTTTTACACATGTTTTCTGATAAGTTATTGAGGATGCAAACACTTTTCTAAGCTCCTTTACCAGATACTAGGTGTAAGGGTAAGTAATACTTGAAGCGAAGCTAAAGAACCATTTCCTGAAAAATGTCCTGAAGACATCAAGAAGCATGAGGATCCCTTGCATCTTTGCATTTTAAAAGACTTTATAATTTTAAACCGTCTAACACATTTTAAAATTGATATTTTGCACTCTTTTGATGACAATGGTCAGATCAAAGGCGTTTTCCATTTCTTCAGATTTGTCAATCCTGAGAATGTCTCGGTATTAGTACAAACACGATTTACTACTAAAGAGTCAAGCTAGTTAATTAGCTGCAGCAGTAGCACCTTGCAGCCCTGATCAGTGTAGGTTCTTTGTTCTGCAAACACGTAGTGACATCCATGCTTGAAGCATTTTCAGCTATACTGACAAAGTCTACAAAGGGACTGAGAAACACAGAGTATCACAAATAATACTAGATGTAAAATTCGTATCAGGTGAAAGCTCCTTATGAAATACGGTGAAGAGATAATATCTTGATGGCGATAGAGGCAGGAAGAGAGGAAATAGGAAGATATTACTTTGCTACAGCTATCTCGCGTTCAGGACTAGGCACTTAGAGATGTGAATAGTTACTGTCTGCTGCATCCCAGGCAGTCATTAGCTTCTCTGGTAAATCATAAGTGACGCAATAACACCTTTTATTAGAACTAGTACAAGGATTTAAAGACTTGCTTAAATAATAGCAGACATTTTCAAAAGCCCTGGGAAAGTCAGGCCAAATTTCCTGAAGATTTGTAAGAACTCAGTGTCTCGTCCCCTGTGAAACATGCAGAAGGGGAAAGCAGCACAGCAGCATGTTAAATTAGCCACCTTAGTAGCCGATCTCTTAACATTTCTCACCTACAGTTATGGAATAAACCTCCTACAGCCCCCTCCCCCAAAACTATGAGATTTCATACCCACAGGTTACTGAGCGAAGTTACTAGTTACTACTACTCTCTTCTCCCAGGCCATCTGAATCTTGGATGTTGGGAAGAGTCAGATGCTGCTGCTAGCTTCTCCAAACTCTTGACCTGTGGGCAAATAAAAGCAGAGAGAGGAATTGTCTGTGTCAGAAAAACAGAGAAAGTGGAAGTATCATGAACAATATTTGGAAAGGAAAAAATAAGATGCAGGAAATGTCAGTGAATTCGTGATGTAGATAACACTCAAGAGAGGCAAACAGGAGAGAGAGTGGGGGTCTGGGAGTCAGAAAGCAAGCAGCCATGCTCTCAGGTAAGTCCACACTCATCAGTAAAGCTCTCTGCAGACAGACTAAATATCACTGCAAGGGCTTGACCATCTGAGCACTACAAAGAGATTGAGGCTTGGTCCAAGGAGAAATTCATGCCCACAGCGATGTAAGGCTACCCTGCCACTTGGTGGCCCTCAGCACTGAATTAATGTAATTGGTTTGGTTTGGTTTGGTTTGGTTTCCTAGATGTGAAGCAATTCTTGCTTGGAGCGCTATGTTTTATTTGAACCATTGCTGATTATATATGTGGGGAAAAAATTATACTATGTTAAGTGAGAGAGCTTGCTAGACAACATTTAAACCAGAAAGGACCTGGGACTTAATCTTAGTCTCCTGTCTGATATTCCACCAAGAAGCTATGTTATAAGAGATATGGCATTTTGCTAAGTCGCTGAGCGTCTTCCCTCCTTCTTGGGACAAATCCGTTCTCATTTAGACCAGTTTTCCACAGCTCTGATTTAACTGGCTTCAGCAGATTTACGCTATAGTGACATTCTGTAAGAGCAGAGAATTTAGCTCATTGACCTCAGTATCTGGTGAAATCATTCAGCTCCTTGAATGCTGAATCCATTGCAAGGAAAAAATGGAATATCGGGAGGCTTTCTTTTTTCTGTTGAGACCATTCCTCTGCCTCTGCCTTGGACACAATGAATTTATTCATCACAATGAAATGTTAACCATGAAATCTAATGAGCTGTTGTTTTGCTGCTGATCAGTTAGATAAAACACGTAGCTACAGAGAGACTAGAAATGGGGTTGGAGTACTATCTCTTTATTTTCCAGATTTATCCTTGAGTCCAGTATGATTTCTGCAACTGTTTTTCTTACTCTGGTCCCCATACTAGAGGAGAAAATCCTGGCCCCACAAAGCCCATGGCAGGACTGTCATTAGTTTCAGTGCTGGCAGTTTCTTTTTTTGTTTCCAACTACTAACCAAACACTCGAAATAAATCTTCCTTGTAATTCTTTCTTTTTATCCCCTTAAATACACATATATTACCTCATCCCTCATCACTTAATGTAATTCACAGTAGAAAAAGTCATGTAAACATGAACAGATATTTTTTGAGCTTATGGACAAAGAAGGTCAGGTAAGCAGAAATGCAAACACTAGTTCAGTTTTTCTTCATGATCTTTACAGAAAACTGCGCTTCATTGTTGCACAGCTTAAACACACAAAAGAAAATCTAGGAGACATGCTATGAATATGTTAACATTAAATAACAAAGGTGGAAGAGGGGCTTCTCCTTTGAGTTTCGGGTAGATGATGGATGACACTCTTACTATATTTCCAAGTTAATTCTAAAATATCTTCTAGTCTTTTAAATAAGAAACTACATGCATTGCTTGCACTTTGGATCATTAAGGGCATATAATGTAGAATTTTATTCTTTCCTCTTGCCTGTAAAAGAGGTTTTCCAAATTATATACTGAAGACATCAACATACCTAGAAAGGTATAGCAGCTTTTATGCCAAAACAGATATAAATGTTTCAACTGTGAACACATTTGTTTATATCATGTCCAGTGGTAGCCATTTTGCCTCAAATTTATTGATACAACCTGGCTAAGTCATTAATTTAGTACCTTTGGCAATCAAAACCAAAATCAATTTGTGAAGTCATCCATCTGTGATTCTTGCTGTTGTGAAGTTTTTGTGAGAATGTTGCCATTCTTCTGCCATCCACTTCTTTTGCAATGGTTATTATAAACAAAAATTATTTTATGCGTGAACAAAGTGTATAGAACAACAGGGCTTCAGTCCATCATATAGCTTATATACATCACAATATTTGAAATAATAGTTCCAAATTTGTTTATTTACTGACAAATGAGCCTGTGTAGCTACTCACACCAGAATTCTGTAAGGTCTTCATAAAATCTGAACACCTATAATAGACATCTTTCCAAATAGAGCATATCACTTTCTGAAAACTCAGACTGAGGTTGAAGATGTTTAATGTTAAGTAAATTGCTATGTTTCGTTGCCTTCCATGAACCTCTCCAATTTTTCCAACAAAGGAGAGGATACCTAATTGTGTTGAAAACAGGTCTGTTTTTTAGTAAACTTTGATAGGCACTTTAGAAGTAGTCCAGAAACCTCCAGAGGCCACTGGGCAAGAGAATGAAATCCAGTCATCTAATCTAGCCTTTCCCAAACATCTGCAGCCTAAGAGGCACGTGCCTTCTAGACTCTGAGTAAATTAGTTTAGTCTTGTTGACTTTCATAGAGCTACATGTATTTGTATTTGTTGCGAAGATGGTTTTGTGCCTTTCATTGCATCTGTGGATACAAATGCAACATCTGTTAAATTACGTGGTAGGTGTATCAATCAGTCTGGCCTTGTCACAGACTACAAAGGTTCATAAAGTGCATTCAGCAGACATGTTCATAATCCAAAAGAAAACTCTTATAAAATCTCATGTAGGATAGAACTCTGAGCTGTAGTAGCTTGAGGAAGGAAAAGAGTGTAATAAAGTGACTATACTTTGTCACTTCTGTGTAGTCATAAGGACACCTGCAAATTCTGCACACACTTCTTAGTAGCTTCAGGTAGTCATTGCAACAACATCTGTACCAGCCAATCAATGCTCTTAAGACAACAGTCGCTGGACAAGACCATACCATGAACCTTCTAACAATTTATCAGTAACAGTAACAGACATTTGGTGCTGGGAACATACCCAGTGTTTACATATCTAAGCAACACATCATCTCTAAAAATTCACTCATGAGAAAACAAGACAATTCCAATAGGATTTCGGTATTGTTCGGAGAGGTGCTATATTACTGAGTTCCAGCGCTGAGGTTCATTGCGTAGATGGAAGACAGCTTTCTTTGCTGGCTGTCCACTTTCAGACATTATTAAATTTTATTACATTGTTTAGTCTATTTATATCAATCCATACAAGCACAATTCCTATCCATAAAAAGCCTGTATATTATCTAAAATAATTTCAAACTGCAGAGTTTTAGTCTTCATAACATTTGTTTGAAAGCATTATATGAACTGTGGTTATTTTAGTATCTGATTTTTCTTATCATCCATTTAGTCATTTTACCAGGCTTCTTGCTTCAATTAATAGCATTTTTTTTTATTTTTGATTAAGGTAGTTGTGAATTCATCAACAGAGGACAGACTGTTCAGTTGTGCCCTAAAGGAAAGCTTTAAAGTAGTGGGATTATATTATGCAAATAATTCAAAAATATTTTTAAACAGGCACTACTTCAGCATTTAGATATTGGCTAAAGCAGCTTTAATATGCAAGACAGGATGTTAGGTGCTTAGCTGATCCAAATGCCAGTCTATAGATTTGAAAGACTAAAGATCACATCACTGGGAGGTTGACAGAAGTGACACTTTGCAAAGTGCCAATGATTTATGCCAATGTCTTGCTTGATGATACTGTTATAGACAGCACTGTCATTACGAAGTCCCTAACGACTTCAGTCTACATTTATGGTGCACAAATTATAGGTGAGCCCAAAGATCGAAACCTTCCTGACTTTTAGATTTCAATGACCAAGTAATTCTCACTAGGTTCACTTCTTACATGTTGCCTGATACTTTCCCCTCAATTTTCTATTTCAGCGTTGTAATTAAATTGTGACAAGTGCAAAATACACATTCATTATATGTTACCAAGTCCTTTTTAGCCTTCTTTAGCAAACACCATGCAAAGTACACTAAACTTTATATTCCAGCGATGAGCAGTAATAAAGCTCTGGCTTTTTCATCAACAGAAATGCTGCAGCCAGTTCTGCAAGGTACCAAGGGCCTGATGCAAGCTGCTTGGGTCCTCTGCTTCCCAGTCATGTCAGTGCTGGTAAAAAGGGATGCTCAAGATCAGGAAGAACTACAGTTCTTTCTAAAGAGTGTCTTTTGGGCTGGACTCTAGAGTAAGCTTTCCATGCTCTTATAGGCTGATCACCTGTGATCCTGTGATGTGTGTAACGTTCTGATTTTGTAAATTTAAAACACTATTCCTGTGTGACATTACACCCCCATCAGCCAGGCCTGAAACAATTTCTGATACCAAAGCAAATTACAATCTTTGGGTTTTTTATTCTCTTCAGTAAATCTGTTACCTTAAGAAGACAGAAATCAATTATTTATATTGCATGAAGCATATATAGAAGCTCCCAGGTAACACTAATAATATCAGAGGATATCAGTTTAAATCAGGAGAGAAATTAATTTCCTGTGGCCATTTAAAATGGAGGAGTAAACCTTCCCAGGCTAGGACTTCTTCTGCTCTAGCATTGACAAAGCCAACCACAAAGGAGAAGAGGAACAGCTGGGCCCCTCAATAGATCTAGAAATAGGGGGATGGTGGGATGCAGAGGGAGGCTCCAGGTGCAAAGCTAGTATTAGGTGAGCCGTAAGATTCCACGCCTCCCAAATAAAGTTCTCTCTGTTATTCGCAATCAGACATATAATCTTCCTGAGGGAATAATAATTTTTAAACATTGACTGAAATTCTGCAGGTTATTTTAAACTAAGTCAGTCCTTTCTGTGTCCATCAAGCAACCTACTTTAGCATCTAAGAGCTGCCTAAGAGCTGAACTGGAGCATGTGTGTCCTCCTGTAGAAGTCATTCAGTCCAAACATGCTAGAAAGCATCCAACTGCTTTGGTCTTGTGGTTTGCTTTGTAACTACAAATCTTCCAGAAAAATACAGCCCCATACTACGTAATAGGTTATATTCACGTCTGAGCTAGGACTTCCTTCCATTTCCATCCCAGTCCCTGCAATTCCCTGCTGCCTCTGAGGGCATAAACGTAACACACAAAACCAGCCAAGCAAACATACAGATGATGAATGTCTAGATAGAAACAATATCCGTCTCAGTGAATTTTTGTGGTGCAGCTGGCAGTATTCTACAAATTGTTCACTCAAACAACATGTCATCCCAAGGTCAGATTGGAGCTTAACCAGAAAGTTGTGTTCAAAAATGTGTTTTCTTGACTGCCCTGAATAAAGCTTGTGTGTGTCAAGCTAATTACTATCCATAGCAATGTTAAATATAGGATATGATAGGCCTGTGTAATCTGCAAGAGAAATGGATTCCCTATGAAAAACAGTATAAAACCAAGTGCACTGGTGTCTTTAGATCCACTTCAGGGAAGTAAATAAAAAAGTAGTCATTCAGTCAAGGAAAGAGGATCACTGATATATAAAGGCTGCCCTGGCAGACCTTGAGAGACAAATAACTTCATAAAAGCTTTCATTCAACAACCTTGACTTATACAGAACTCCTCTTGAGTTCAGACCAGAGTCTCGAGTGCGTTGTAAGCATACTGTGTTAATACAGTTAATAATGGAATTTATATGAAAATAAATATTGAAAAAGTTAATTAGCTATTCTTGGTATAGTAAATATATGTATCCGTTTAATGTTACTATTCAGTCAGATAAATGAGCACTTACAGCATCTCTAGTGTTTGTATTTTTATAAAGTCACCATTTGAAATTCTTTATTCTCATATTCTGGTAACTTCATAAAAGGAAGTTCTAGGCAGTTAAGTTAATCTTTGCAAGACTAAAAGCTTAAAAGAAGACTGAAAAGACCATTGAAGGTCAGAATTTACATATTGATCAAACAGTAAGTTTATACTCTTGCAAACATGTAATTAACTTTGCTGCTATTGAATTTTGGTTCACAACCAATTTTATTAGTCGTAGTTTCACCAGTAATTCCACTAGACTGAAGCATGAGTGACAAACATCCATAATAAGGCAGAGTGCATACTGAGGTGTTACTTTTAAAAATAGATATAAATCACCTGAAACATTTGTTATTTTGAAGAAAATGTCCTTCATAAAACCACAACTTTTGGCATCTTCTGAGAATTATTGATGAGAAATTGAAATGAAGACTTGTGTAAAAGTTATGTTTCAAAGTTTCAAACCACCAGACCTTTCTCTAGGCAATTTAATTTTGCAAGCCAATAACCACAAATTCAGCTGCAAAGCAGCTAAAGGTTTGGGGTTTTTTTAACCCTTTGTTTTCTGACCCCCAAATAGCTAGAAGCTGGTAAACGTTACCTGGGAGGTTCAACCTCAAGCGTACCAAAAGGATGATTCCTGTCCAAGCAGCAAGCAAGAGCACATGGGTGAACATGTTGCTACCCTTAAGAATTGCTCTAGAACAGTTGATGAGCAACCTGGGATCTGTTCTGGTTTGTACATCAGCAGCAGAAATGGTCATTTATATTCCAGCTGGATATGCAAATGCAAGATTTGCCCCCTGAGAGGTGAAGAGAATACACAGAGACCAACCATGTCACCTCAAAGAACTATTCTTTTGCATCCTGTCCCCCAAAGTGCACCACATCCAGGGATATTAGATCCATGTAAATGAAGATGAATGCCTCACATTTTTGAAGTTAATCATAACAGATAGCAACAACGATCAATCATAAGTCACTGGTCTCAGTGGTCCTTTCACCTTAGGATGGAGAAAGAGCAGAGGACAGGGTTTGCTTTTCAGTGTCACTTTTAAACTGATGGCCTTCTGCATAACCAGAGTTTCTGTGCCATATTTCTGCTGGTGGACACACAACAAATCTGCATCCTTCTAATCAGATTTTATTTGTCCTTCTTATCTGGATGCCCTGGAAGCTGGGTACCCAGAAGAAGCAGCAGATTCTCCCTTCTTGGAGACTAATGAAACCTTTTAGATGAAGGGAGAAGTGAGTTTGGACTTTGCTGCGGACTCCCATGCAGGTGGACTGACAGTGCTAAGAACAGAAATCCCACATAGCCTGCAGCTGAAAATAAAGATGACTGTGATGCTTTTTCCCTTTATTTTGCCAAGTAAGAGGACCTGAATACGAAGAAGAGCTTCAGAAGTCTGCACATGTGCTCTCATGTCTAAAAGATGTAAAAAAAAAAGCTGGGTTCAGACCTGAACTCCTGAAATCAAGAAACCTTCCAATCAAGTGTGTCCTTGCTTGACAAACTAGTGAAAAATTTAGGATTATATTAAGCATTTCAGGAATGACTATTACCAATCTCAGCAGGCTGCTGTGCCTTCAGTACACGTTACCCTCAGCCATCATCTCCATGTCAATACAGACATCAGCAATGAAGGCTTCACTCTGAGAAGGGAATTCCTGACTTCACTTGTTATAGCAGGACCCAGAAGCAAAAAATCATACAACACTCTGGAAAAAAATTACAGAATCATTGACAGTATAAGCAGAACAATGTTATGTCTAGTGGCAAAATGTAGCTGGTTGAAATGTATTTTATTTCTGTTGAAGAAAGGTAAGCTTACACTGCAAGAGAATGTGTTGCTGGATAAATGTCTACTGAAAGCAGAATAAAAACATAAAAGTGTTATGACCTATCATTAAGCATAGCTAACCAGAAATGGCAATATTTCCCTGCTTTCTATTTGGCCTCACACTCTCTACATGCAGAGAGGCAGTATGTTTAGTTAGACTTAATTCCAAGATATGAGCTGTTTGCTTGTGGCTTCAGTGGTGGCAGCGGCAGTAGGCTTCTTGTTGTTTTAGCATTTGGTTTGAACGAATTACTGTGTTCACAAGCAGCTGTGAATAAATCTCTCGCTTATTTTTTTACTATAGAGAAAACGTGGTATCAGATTACATCAACTACCATGTTCATCAACCATCACATCTGAAATCACTGCGTGTCATTACAGTCTCAGGCTAGAACTTTTTATTTAAACTAAACACCATACCTAAACACATGAAGCAAGCCAGCAAAATGAGAAGTTATGGTAAAGAGGACAGTCAAGGATGCCTCTTTAGTCCATGTCTGAGCTTCATCTCATAATCTTTCAGAAGCTACTCAGTGTGATAGGTGTGAAAATTTAGTGCCCTAGCTATGATTTGAACAAACTCCTGGTAAAAAACAGGTTGATGCTGCAGCATGTATTTACTCTCGCAGAAAGATCTACCAGCCTAGAGCTGCACCAAGCAATTTTCTTAATGATGTGAGCTGTAAACATTGTATTAGTTATAACTATAAGGTGTTTAAAATTATTTAATGATGTGAGCTGTAATGATGTGAGCTGTAAACATTGTATTAGTTATAACTATAAGGTGTTTAAAATTATTTAATAGCTATTGTAGATTTTATAACTCATCCTATAACTTTAGAGTACCAAGAAACTGAAATTCAGAGCACAGTGTAAGATGACCTTTTGTATGCAAGATAAATCAATTTTATACTCCATAGGATTTGGCCCACTGAATAGAAAAGAGCCCAAGCTGTCAAAAAGAGAAAGCTATATTTAAAAAAAAAAAAAAAAAGATACGGGGCATCTCAGCGGTGCGTTGTAAATAGGTAGTTCAAGAAGTGTCTGTGAGGTTACGGCATAGCAGTTTCCAGCTGGTATGTGGTGTCTGGCTCATGAAGCAGGAGCACGTTACAAGTGAAGAACAGGACTCAGGCTAACAAGCTTTGCTGAACCTCTCCAGAGAGGAAGGGAGGGCAGCAGAGATGGCTGGTGGATGGCTGGTAGCAGAAAAGGAGCAGTCAAACCTCTGGCTGCTCAGGGAAAGCAGCTTTACATCTGCTACCCTAGAAGCTGTTTGTATCTCTGAGGATGCAAGAAGGGACCAGGCCCTTCATTTGCCTGGTAGAGTGTGTGTAACACTGATAAAAAAGCCCTGGAAGGAACTTAGCTTATGTTTATGCCTCCAGCACAAAAGCCAGATCCACAGGGTTGTGCTGTGTCTTTTAAGATTCCTTTTCTCTTTTTCTTTGCAGTAGAATCAACAATAGATGGCAGAAGCCAAAGGGGCCGGCTTTATTTAAAAGTTCTACGAAGTTGGAAGAGCTGGGATTTTTATCACTTGATTTTTACAGAATTTAGGATTAAATTCCGCATTTGGTAACAATCGGGTGGCTTCAGAGGAGTCAGCAGGCATATCAGAGGGCTAAATCTGATTCTTAATCATTAAAATATTATGTAAAGGAACATGAATAGAAACAAAGGCAAGAGAGTCTCCACTTCCATATCAATGTTCCAGATACTTTGCATTCATACAGAGCAGAGTTCATGAACTCTCTCTAACCATGTTAACAATCCTCTGGGTTTCTAAAGGAGCAGCGGGGGTTGGAATGAGAAGTCTCCCCATATACATCAATAACATCAGTCTTGACACACTGATGGGATTTCCAGGGGGTTCTTTGCTAACTGTGCCTGCTAAATCCCCTGCACCACTCAGCAGTGGTAGCTCAGTATGCCTCGCAGGGAGAAAAAAAAATTCTGAAGTTTGTAGTTCAAAACAAAATGTGGATCTGCGGCATGTGATTTCTTGTGCAAAAACAAGTCAGAACGTAGACATCTTAAATGCATTTTTCTCAGTGACTGATGTCAGCTGGGTGTCTTAAATGGATATTTTTACAGAAATTAAGCACAGTGATGTTTTGCACCCCGCAGTTTGTATTTCACAAGGATATATGTAAATAAAGTTAAGCATGGCTTCATTTGAAAATCAGAGAAGTACATTAGTCTCTGCTAAATAAAGGAGAACTGTGTGACTGATGATAGCTAGCATGTTGTTAGTTTTGAGGAAGTAAAAAAAAATCAGTGACAAAACTGTGCCAGACCAAGGATCCACGTAGCTCAGTCCAGTCTAGCATGGTGTCTGGCACCTGATGAGTGGAGAACATTATCAGAACAGGACAAGCATATTTTTATCCAGTAGATCCTTTTCGTACCTGGCAATTTGTAGTATAAGGACACCATATGCACTTGCATTTTTTTTCACGAAATTGTTCTTGATAGGTTTTTCTCCATTATTTTTTTCTAATTGTTTTTCGAATGCATTTATACTACTTATGTTGAGAGATTGCATTCAGGATGAGACTGTCAGCTGCAGTTGGTGTCATGTTGGCATGCCAGTTTCTATCAGATAAGAATCCATCCCTTAGAAAATTCAACATTAATAGAACCACTGCTTCAGTTTCATAAATGTTTTGACTGACTCATCTTTCGATGTAAGCACCTTTTTCATAATGGAAAAATAACCGTGTGCTGAAATCCAGCATTTTGATAGAGTTTTCCACAGTGATTCAACATTTTTTTTGAAAAATAAATCTTCATCTTGAAAACAACTTTGAAACTTTCTAATTCTGAATTTTTTTTTTAAATGTACGTTTTGTGAATCTATATACTTCAAATCTGA
The DNA here is from genome assembly GCA_013399365.1 of Pampusana beccarii. Classification (NCBI taxonomy): domain Eukaryota; kingdom Metazoa; phylum Chordata; class Aves; order Columbiformes; family Columbidae; genus Pampusana; species Pampusana beccarii. The sequence goes on from VWYH01005887.1 coordinate 1,386,312, forward strand.
CTAATATAAAAGAAAATGTTTCAAAACAGCTGTAGTACTCTATATGTTTTATGCGCTTTGAAACTACATATATAGGGTTCCTAATTCTGTATATCTCTTAAAAAATACCTATTACCAAAAAACAAAAGATATTAACAAACTAACACAATCTGCTCTAAGCACATCCAGGAAAGTTTTTTTTGTGACATTTTCACAAAGCTGAAAATAAAGAAAACTTCACTATGCCTGTGAATAGACACAGAATAAAATACAACACAGGTGGTGCTATTGTAGCTGATGTTTTTCTGTCTTCATCCCAGACACACAAAGTTCTATGCTGGACCACCTTATACAAGAAAGACATCGGTAGGCTGGAGCAAGCTCAGCAGAAGACCACTGAGGTGGTCAGGGCTGGAACACTTGCCCTATGAGAACCAGACTTGTTCAGCCTGGGGAAGAAGCGTCTTTGGGAGGACATAAGGGCAGCTCCTCAGTACCTACAGGGAAGTTGTTGAGAAAATGGAGGCAGATTTTTCACAGAAGTGTATGGCAGCAAGATGAGGAGCAATGCTTACGAAAAGAAACAAAAGATTCAGAATGGATATCAGAAAATAGCTTTTTCATGGTGAGGACAGTTGAATACTGGAAGTCACTGCCCAGAGAGGTTGTGCTGTCACCATCCTGGATGTTTTCAAAATGCAGCTGGATAAAGCCATGAGCTACCTGATCTGCTGTCATAGCTGACCTTGCTGTGAGCAGGAGGTTGGACTAAAGCCTGCCTATGGCCCCTTTCAGCCTCAGCTTTTCCATGATCTGTCATTCTATGTGTATCTGTGGTACCAGTGGGATTTTAAACAGTGTAGATGCTCCATCAGGTCATTCTATAAGCACAGGCTGCCTTCCAGGTACACATAGCAGCATCGTGGACAGCAGTGGGGAGAGCTGTGAAGGAAAATTCCTTTGCTGTGTCTTCCAAGAAAGTGGGACCATGGATTGCACCCGCATGTCCAAGGTCTCCTGGTCCTTTGGGGTGTAACAGCTGCATCAGGCCTATGTGTGCAGGCAGGAGGTGACCTGCCCACCAGCACCTTCTCCACCCTCCATCCTTCCCCTGAAGAATCTGGCCTGCACGCGTCAGAGCCGAGCTGGAGGAAGCTGTGATGTGGTTAAAGAGGACACAGGCAACTGGAGCTCAACTATGGTCAGGAGCACAGTGGTGCGATGCTGCAGACATAGCTTGGCCTGCTGAGTGGGACAGGCCTACAAAGGGTGACCTGAAGCTCTCCAGCACATGGGCAACTCTGATCGCCCTCCTGGGCTTTTCACAAGCTCTGGAGCTTCAAATATTGAGCCTGCGAGAAGCACCTTATTTGCTCAGTCCTTGCAGTCATAGAGACAGCTAAGGACATGGAGGCAGTCCCGGATAGCCCTAGGAACTCGCCTGCTTCAAAGTCTTTGCAAGATCATAGGTTAAGCAGTAGTCTTTTCCATCACCTTCATTTTAATCATCCTCATTTCTCCCAGCATGCCATGATGGGGTAGAAATGCAGCTCTGCAGTCTCCTCCCTGGTTTGCCATACAACTCTCTGAGCTACTTGCCAGAACCTGATCAAATGACAGGATTTCCACTTTGCTTTGCCTTAAATGCTTGTTTAAACAAACAGAAACAAACCTCAAGTAAAAAGTGAAGTAAGTCCTCAGGCTCTGAGTGACTAAGGTGGATTGATTTTACATACGGGAAATGTTGTCATAACAAAACAGGTGTTATATGGTAATTGTGCTAAGTATCCTAACAAACAAGGTTCATCTGGCACAATTCACCCAAAGCCTTGAGGGAACTTACGAAATTTATTTACAAGTGTGAGCAAAAAAAATATTCTCCTTAAGCTAAGGCAGTGTGGCAAAATGGCAGCCAGCCATATGCTTCCTTCTTGTGATGGCAAGCAGGATTGTTTAAACAGAGGGCGATCCTCCTAGGCACTTCTACAGAAAGGAATGGTCTCCATTCCCTACAGGGTCTTCCGGCCACACAGCCTGGCTGGACACTGGTTCTCTGAACCTTAAACAACCTGGGGGGAGAGGAAAAACTGTGGGAAAAACGTATAAAATTAATTTAATCCTGGTGACGTTGGGCACGTTCTGTTTCATGTAAATTTAGGGCAACTCAGTATTGTGGTGTATGAAACAGGCGATCAAGGGAAATATTATGGAGGAAGCAACTTTGCAAGTAGATGTGGAACAAAACATTTGTAAGGTGAAAGGAGAAATAAAGAAACTCACTAGCTCAAGGGCAAAGGTCAGCGATGTGGATAGATGCATACATGTTTATATGTTTTCTCACAGTTAAACCCCAAAATGTACTCAGCAGCATATCATCATAAATCCTGGCTAGATCAGACAAGTATTTTTCATTGTTCAATCACCCTTCCACCATCAAGAGAGTGCTGACAGCTTTTGTAACAGGTGGCACTTGCTCTATTATGTGCTACTAAAGAGTGAAATGGTATGGGCTGTCATCCTAGTCACAAGTATCATGCCCTAAATGTGAAAGGGCTTTCAGCATCTGACTCAACTTAAACTAGCAGTGTAATCTTCTATCTTATATCGTAAACCTGACTACAAAAACATTTTGGAGTAAGTTTAAATAGGCAGATTTTTATAGATGATTTGTGGGTCTGTATGTCTAAGGTAAAATTCTAGCTCTGCTGAAATTAATGATAAAATCCATGCCAACTGTAATAAAGCCAAATTTTACTGAACTTTTATATAGCCAGGCATTTTTAAATGTCAGAAAAATGCATTCAGGAAACATTAATGCCTTTACTCAGCTGACAGTGGGAGCTCCGCTCACAAAAGCTTTGGCTGTTCTTCCAGTTTAGCTGGTTTCTGGACATGCTTTGCTGCCTCCTACACATCACACAGCAGTGTTGAAACTGGCAGAGAACACGATCTTTCTTTCCCTCTTGAAAGCTTCACATGTCAGTCCTCCTGGTGAGCCCAGGGTAGCAGCTGGGATCTCAAAAAAACACATTGCTGATGGTAGATTCAATCAGCGGCACTCAGGCTGTTTGCATGCTCGGAAGCGGGTTGCTGGAGCGTGGCTAGACTAGCGTTGGATCCATTCCTAGGTATGGGTTTGGGTTTGCTCTCCCAGGGTAATGAACCCTTACCCTGTCAGGCAAGAAACGCTGACGTCGCCAACAGTGTCTGTGGGTAAAATACCATCTGAATTAGAGCCATTAGACCCAGACATATCTCTTTAGGGTCAAGGAGGCAAGGAATTGCAATTCACACTTATGGGTGAGTGAGCACATAAATTATAGCTATTTAACTAATTCCTTACCTTACAAAGATTAATTGGACAAGGCTTTCCCAGAAACCAAAGACAATTTGGACGTGTTTGTATATGGGAACGCTTTCCCAGTCCTCACTCAAAATGCTACCACAAGGTCATTTCTCATTACCTGAACTTTCCGAACTATTTCAAACTGCTTGCTGGACCAAATGTAACCAATGCCTCTTTCTATAGCAAGGAAAGTACAATTCCATGCAATTCCCTCAGAGATGCAGTGGGATCTCTACAGCACAGGCAACAGCCTTGAAGACTGGCAAAGGAACAGTTAAGGAGCACATGAATGAGCTCTGGTCTGACCTCTAGGAAGTGAAACTGGGTGTTCCCCATCCAGTCCAGCCCTGGGGACAAACTGTGAGACACTAAGCCAGCTCTCTGTGGTTGTATTTCCCTAAAACATTTGTATTTTTCCAAACCTAAGTGAATTTCCACAAAAATAGGACCTGCCCCAGATGACAGGAGTCAGGAGCTTGTGTTTCCACAGAAACAAAGCATGAGAAGTTATTTACTCTAGAAGGTGATGTGCAGTAACGGGTGCAAACCAGCACTACTTAGCCCTGGGAAGAAAGTATGAGGTCATAAGTTCTGCATTTTAAAGAATAAAAAAATTTACAGGAATCAAAGACTTTATTTGTGAACAGAGGACGCTTGCCAGAACCAGAAATAGTTCTGTTGCTTGATGTTTTCTTTCCTCAGGCTCACAAACCCCAGAGGTTTCTTGGAGAGTGGGTGGAGCTGCAATGTCTTATTAAAGTACTCTGGAATCTTTTTAATGTTAAGGGTTGCAAATGCCTGCAGTTCTGGTCATGTGAGCCTCTGCATTCAGCTGTCCTGGATTTTAATGAGGTGGTGAAGAACATCAGCTATGTAATTCATGGGGCTGTTCTTTTGGTCTATAACAGGGTTTTTCAAGGTTAACGTTATGTTCAGATTTAAGTCTTTGGCTTAGTGGAAAGAAAAAAATAAGCAAAACAAAATCCTATGCATCAAAAAGGATCAGAAGGAAACCTGGAAATGAAAGGAGTGGTTTGCAAACGTGAAGCTCATGGAGTGCACGGGAAGGTTAGCCAGGGGAGACGAGGGACAGGGTGTTTGAGTTTCATACCCAGAAACTTCATTGCAGGTCTCAGGCTGACAGAAAGCACTGATTGTCTTATTTCATCCCCAGTTAGGAAGAGATGAAAGCCGAAGTGAGTTTTTAAAGCCTTTTTCTTTTCAAGAGCAATCATACTTCTTAGAAAGAACAAATGCTTATTATCTGGGGGATTCTTTATTAGGGTGTATAACTCAGACCCTGTGAAAGGGCTGCCTGTGCACTGATGCCTCTTTTGGAGAAGCCCTGTGTCAGTCCAGAAGCAGATCACTGTTACAGAGATACCACTTACGGCCCAAACACAGCAGCAATTGCCTCCCAGGAAGCAAATTGAATTCTGCTGTGTGCCACTGTTCAGATTTCTGGACATAAATAACAGGCAGCTTTCTGAGCATGGACTGGTAGGTTGTCCTGTATCCTGAATTTATATTTAGTGCTCCTTCAGCATGCTTAGAAGCAGGAAGAGAGAAACTCCATGTGTGAATCCTTACTTGAACATCCTCTGTGGCTACGGTCAAGTTACATGACTTTTCCATCCCAGCTTTCTTCCTCCCCCAAAACCCACTCCCATCGTTGGATCTGGTGTAGTGCTTCTTTCCTGCTCCCAGAGGAGGACTTGCCATTCAAAAAGAAGTACACTGTGAAATCAATCAGCAGACAAACACTCATCCTCTGCATACAGTCCTTTCGCTGGTCAGTTATCTGTTCTCAGTGGTTTGGGGTGGAGAGAGGTCCTAGCCCTAGCTCTGCCACTGCTTGCTAGAGAATCATCACCTCCCTGGGCTTGTCTTTCCCTCTCTCCTGATGGCAGTGGGAGCAACTCAATCTCAACGCGTGACACTTCAGCAGACGTGCCAGGGACTCCTGCCCTGTGGCAAGACCAGTAGAAGCATCTGGTCAGACTTTCAAGATCAGGCAGAGGTATTTGTTGAATGCACCTGAGAAACTGTCTTTCTCAGGAACTGGGGTGTCACAGCTGGGGGAAATCTCAGCATGCCCAGCCAGGGCTGTTGAGCAGTCCCTCTCCCATAAGTGAAAAGGCCAGCTTGCCTGTGAAGATATTTGAATAACATTTTTCCCCTGCGCCAGATTGCAAGCTGTATGTCATGCTGTCAAGGCTAGCAATCAGCCTGATTGTTGCACGCTTGACAAACATGCTTATTTTTAGAACTGCTAGATATTACACATTGCACTAGATCTCTCTTTCATGTTAAAGACTTTAATCTTCTGCTAGAGTTTCTTATTGGACATCTGCCCAGAACATGAAGACTGATCTTTCTTTTTTTTTCCCCCTCTTTGATAAAGTGTCAGAGCCTCACTGAAAGGTGTAGATGGCAGTAAAAGGATCTCAGTTGAAGTCATGCCTCTCCCACCTCTCATCCAAATTATATGTACGGGTTATTGGCAGTATGTTGAAATAACTTTACCTTGGGATAATAGCCTTTTGCTTATCTCCCATCTATCTGTCACACTGTCTAACTTCTGTATTAACAGAGCCTACCTTTGGGCAGCTCACACAGTACAGTAGCTGTCATTCTGTCCTCACTCCTGGGTATTTAATGTAAACTGAACTAAAGTATGCTAAAGGTGTACCAGGAAAGACAGTCATTTTTCCATCTTTCTCCCCAGCGAAGTGAGAGGTAGCCAAAAGAGCGGCCCTGCAGCGCTCCAGATGTGAAGTAGCACAGTACATATCATTACAGAAGAAACATTTTCTGCCTCAGGGGTCTATTAGTAATTTTGACAGCAGAGGCACTCTAATCCCACATAGAAGAGAACAAGGCTAAAATAAGCTGGGACCTAGCGACTTCCCAAAATTAAGCCCCAACTGAGATACTTTCACCCTGACATCAGACCACAGGTTGCTGCAGACTATATTCCAGGGTGCCGAGCTCAAGGTTGCCTGGCTGTGATGGCTGGGAATAAAGTGAGAGTTGAAAAGATGGGAAAGTTCACTAAAAAGGCTCGTTTGTTTCATCTCAGATGTAAGGCTAGGTGACACATGGCCCACAAGGACAATGTATTCTGAGAAGCTGAAGCCACAGGAGGCGTGTGAGCGCCTCCTTGACCAGCATGCTTCCCCTCACTGCAGGAGATGCTACTCAAACATAACAGCAAGGGGAAGCAGAAAGGAGCCCACACAACAGCAAAACCTGACTGGAGCACCAAGATCAGCCATTTCTGAGAAGCAGAGATCCCAGGACCTCAGTGTCCTCCTCCCCAGGCTCACCTCTCCTTTGCACTGTGCCATGAGCTCAATCTTTGTCTTTCCTGAAGGTTAAAAAAAAGGTATCTAAAAAGAAGAAGTGGTTCGCATAAGAATAAGCCAAGATGTCTACCATTATCTTCCATAAATTACTTTTTCTCCATCCTTCCCCCATTATTTATGCTCTCACTTTTTTCTAATCTTCACTCATTTGCAGTTCTATCTTTTTCTACATGCACTTGTTCCATGGAGGTGGGAGTGTAGACTTTTGATCCCTCTTTACTGATTTGAATTTTAAACGGGGAATATGTACAAGAAGTCTGTTCAAGGGAGCCTAAAAATCACGACAAAAACTGCCAAAATGTGGCACAGCTTTTCCACAGGATAGGATATGTCCAGTTCTTCAAAGAGGAAATACATGGAAATCTCCATAAGGAGGAATCACTATACCTTTACAAGGTATGTCATCTTCAGAGCTGTGAAGCTAAAACCTCCTAAGTCTTTGTGCATTTAGTTAAAACTCAACACAACTTTATCTGTCCCTCCTAGCGTGCTGTTCAGATGATCCAGCTGATGACAGGTGCTGCTAAGAACAAGTTCACGGCCAAGCTCCCCACAAAACAAGTATCAGTGCATTGCCTCAAGAGCAGGTGTGAGAAAAGGTAGGAGAGCCACAAACAACAGAACTGGCCTGAGGCAGCTCAGCTTGTTAGCAGAGAGAGTGGAGCAGCCCTGAGACAGATGTAACCAACACCATTCATCTGTAATCACTGTACAGTTCTCATGTCAGGAGAGTCTGGGCAGTATGAGGACTTCAGCTGCTGTCAACGTCCGTTCCATGAGAAAACAGAAGATATGGCAAACCTCCAAGCATAGTTTAGCTTGATGGTCCAGCAAGTTAGTGTTATACAGGAGAGACACTTGCTTTCCAGCTACTGATCTCAGTTCCACTTTCCACTCCACCCTCCCCTTTTGACAGATGGGGATTAGTGTAGCTAACCAATACGCTTAATCTCTGGAGAGCAGGAAACATTTTATGCCACTCAACAGGAGGCTTTACAGATGCTAGAGGTCAAATTCACAATAATATCTGAAAACCTAAATCCTATAGGGGTACTTGACTTCCCTCTGGCCTTGGTGGAAATTCAGCCACTGGAGAGTTAGACCTTAAATACCTTTGGGAAACTGAGCCTAGAGAGCTGACATTTAAACAATGTATTGGGGAGTTACTTCTTGAGCTGTTTCCAAGTTTCAAGGATCCCTACTTCAGTTATAAAGCTGAAGGAGGGGAAACAGATTATAACAGTATTTGCATAGTGAGCCAATAATCTTGCAAGCAGCAAGATGTAGAAAAAGTAGCAAGTTGTAGAAAAAGTACCATCAAGCTTGTACTTTTAAGCAGCACATTGGCCTTTCCCTCCTAACTGCATAGCTGGGAAGCTGTTTAGTGAGTGATGTACCTGCAACCACAGACCCTGAGAGTCTAATACACCATTCATTCTGTTTAGCTGGAATGGTATTGGAGAAACTGAATTTTATGTCAGGCCTGCCAATATTTCCATAACACCGGCATTTTTTCACATTTATTAGTACAGTGCCTCCCTCATATACACAAACATTACTTAAAACGTTTGCTATGTCGTCTAACCTGCAGGAGAAAAATGAGTGCTGAATTTCACTTTGAAATGAGGATGTCCAATATGTGTCAAGACATGTTGCCTCTTCTATTAGTTCCTTCCCATAAGCATTTCAACAACCGTGATTTAAATTAAAATTCAAGAGTGAAATGACTTAGAATAAGGTATCACCAGTGCCTTCAAGGACACAGTCCCTTTAAGGTCTCACAGTCGGCCTCAATTAACATTCCAGTTTTATTGCATGTACCTGGTCTGAAGAGAGTCGGTAGCCACTGGGTGTAGCATAAATTGTTGGCCTTCAGCAAAACGAACAGCTGAAACACACACAGTACCTGACCATGCTTGTTAGGCTATTTGCTCCTTTAATCACCCACTGCACTTGTGAATGCCTTCCATTCAATTATCTTCAAAACCTTCACCATGTCGGTAGACAATAAAACGTGACAAGACAAGTATTACTGTGTTATGGTCATCTGATATCTAGAAATGTCTCATTATTCCCTTCAATGATTTGCTACAATTGCTGCTTTAATCCAAGTATTTAAGGACATGTCCAAGTGCTTCAAATACTCATCGTAGGATACCTTACAAACTGAAGAAGTGTTTGTGGAGGAAGAAACAGCCGTTCTCAGCTGGCTGTCCCCAGAGCAGCAGCAATCCCAGAGAGGGTGCTCCCAAAAATGCTTTGACCCCCCAGTTTGCTCCTAAGACACAGCACTCACTAACCTAAGGGTAGGCCACCTACATCTTGCCTTTGCTGATTGCAAGCAGTATCAGACCTTTTAGGAACGATCCATGTGCGAGACCAATCTTGAGTCATCTTTCTTGCCATAAATCACTCCAGGCAGACCTGATGGGTTAGTTGGAGGCCAGAGATTTATCCAAAGCACTCAAAACATGTCCCCACAGGAGGTGCCACAGAAGCCACCAGAAGACTGCACCTGTGTATACAGGCTGTGTTGGCCCCGAGGAAGTAATGTTACCCCTCTCTGGTAACACAGGCATGCCTGGCCCCAAAGTTACTGCAGTTTCTGTATTCCAGTTGGGAATTTGTAATTAGATTTAAGACTAAGCCATCTTGTTTGTTAAGTTGATGCAGACCTATCCTAACAAAGCCCCTTCAGCCAATTTAGGACCAGGACAGTTTTTTTGCTCCTGGCATCTGAAAACAGCAAGCTACATCAGTTAGAACAAATAAAAGATTACACAATCCCATCTTCCTCAAGTTTGGGTAAATTAGGTAACCCCTTGAATTCAAACTCTTTGCTTCATTCAGGCCACACTGTTTTTGGTGAGCAGTGGGCAATGGAGAGTTCTCACCAAGACGGAAAGTCCTACAGGTGAGCAGAAGTGGAGGAGACAGGGCTGATGTTTGCACAGTAGAAATGCTGATTGTGAAGGAGAAGGCAGGACAGACACAGGGTTTAATATTTCTCAGCAAATCTAAATTACTTCCAGGATCAAACTAAGGCTGTCTCTCTTCCTTCTGCCCTGCTCAACCTAAGTTGAACTCTGGTAAAGGGGAGAATTTATCCTGATCTTTGAGTTCAAAGGCAAGACACATATTTCACAGCAGTGCTGCAGGAGGTGGAAATAATACCTACATAAAGTAGTAAACAAGAACAGCCAGCCTTTCACTGGGGGAAAGGCAGTTTTACAGGCGCGTTGCCAATTGAAACCTCTCTCCCACTGCGGCTCAGAGTGGCCCTAGTATTCACTCTGCCTTTCACATCGCATTCGACGCGACAAACTAATAACCACAGCTGGCACCACCACTGGCGAAGTCAGCAGTTACCTCAAGCAGATGACTGGTAGAAACAGCAAAATAGCTTTTGCGCTACCTACCAGCAGAGCCCTGGAAAGTCAAGTAAGGGGATGTGGCAGATGTCCCTCCCCATCGGCAGAGGAGTAACAAGCCTGGCTCTCCAGGACTCGCCTCCATTCCAGCCCTTCCTTCGTCCTTCCCCATCCAGAAGCATGACGAGCCCAGTTCTCCAACCCTACGGCTGCAAAATTCAATCTCGCCAACACTGCTGAGAAGCTTTGAGCTGGCCCTGCAGACAACATGGCTCATCACATGAGAATGAGTTGGCAATTTTGTTTCTTGTGGTACAATGAAACTTATTTAAATGAAATACCGATTAAGACAGGAAGCCGTGGACTTGATTCACAGCAGGGAAAGCTGAAAACTGCTTGCTACATGCCGTTAGATTACCAATTTCTACTATTTTATTTTTAAAGCCAAGTGCTGTTTCTTTGAAGTGGGAACAACACGGCATGCACATCGTTTCGGATAATGTGTATACAAGGTCACTTTGTTCATTTGATGTTATTGAGCCCAAAGTAAGAAACATGAGGATTTTTTTCCTCTCCAGTCAAGGAATGGCTTGTGATCTGTGGAACGCAATGAACCTATGGCAGCAAAAGATCTGTCCCAATGTGCAAATGGTAAAGCAAGGAGGCCCACCGCACCATAAGGATCAGTGGGAATCACGCAGCTTTCACCAGTCGTTTTCCTACATCAGGGATGCATCAATGAGGTACAACAAACTTTGTAGCTCTCCCCTCTGTTCCTTGCATTTAACTCATAAGTGCTATAGGGCACAGTTAGTATTATTCTGTCTCATTCTGTCTCATCTTCTGTCTCATTTAAAGGACCTGTTATGCATACCGGCACAGCTGGCAGAAGTTCAATTAGACACACATTAGGATCGTCTGTAACAATGTATCAAAACCTTAATTTAATGCTAACTGTGAATACTTTGGCTTGTTTCCCCCGTATTTACTTCTAAATCTTATTCAGCTAATCACGTATCAACTTTTCCATTGACTAGCTATGATTAGTCTCATGTTAGTCCATGCAGCTTTGTTGTAGATGATCATGTCAGCTCATTTCCATGTCCTATTGGGATAGGCATGTGAGCAATCCTGAAGCAAATACTCAAGTCTGCTTCATACAGATGGTTGTATCTAGGGTCAGGAAGGCAAGAACTTCCATGGAAAATGGCTATAAATAGAGCCTGATCATGGTAAAGAAAATGCAGTTACTGGAATTCGTATTTGTTAGTTCTTTCAGCTCTTTTCCTAGATCTTCTTGCAAGAAATATTGTATCTCCCATCAGCCGGCCTAGCTATGACTTTGGGACACTATATCAGCTTACACCACCTGAGAATGTGGTCCTTTTTGTACTGTCTGTATTCAGCTATGCCAGAAATTCACAGAAGACATGTCCAATGTTTAACTGCTTTCTGTTTGTCTGCAGATCAGAGGAATGTGCCACATATATTAACCAACATGACTGTTACGTTTGTTTTCAGTATCCAGACACTGAATTTATGGCATTGACTCTTAGGTATCTGCATTTCAGATGAGGGTGCACTGCACAAGACAAGTGAGTTTGCAACACTGTGGAAATGAGCACCAGCCATTTTAGAATATCCCTTTGAAATTAATCCCTGGCTTTCTGTATCCCATAATAACAATTTTCAGTGAAACCAACTTCCTTCAGCAATGCCCTGTTTTAAGGGATCCAGCTACATTAACAACATTCCCTTCTGCAGAGTAACGAGGGGGCAGTGATAGCCCACTGTTGCTATTTTGCTGCAGTTCCACTCAAGGCTGTGATGGAACAGTCAGCCCTGGCAGCTGCTGTCAGGATAAGCTTTCATGTTTTAATCATGTTAGATCATTCAGCAGTTATACCCGGAGTGGCCTGAACAGCACTGGTAACATGCAAGAGAAATCTGAGGCAGGTAAATGAAGAAGTGCTGTACTGAAAGTGTTCCGGCTTATCAGGGATCTTTCTCATGGATTTTGGGGAGTATCTGTACATCCATTCTCTGGTACATGGCATTGTTAACTGCTCACTCCCCTTAGCCCTTACCTCTAAGCAATCATATATAGTTGTTAGTGTAAAATGACTTTTTTTCCAAACCATGAGTGCTCAGGTAGCAGGTAGATATGTGTCAATCACTACCTAGGAAAACCTCTCTTCCTCACCAAACTGTCCCTCCTGCATGAAATAAGCAGAGCAATGGAGGATGAGAATGAAAAGTTGATGTAGGAAAGCAGAAAGGGTGAGGTAAAGAAGACAGAGGAACTTGCCAACACATTAGTCTACTAGCCCTGAGGCCAATAGGGCATTGCAAAGCCTCCAGGTCCTACTAGACACCCGGGTGCTGGTCACTACTTAATGAGAAATGTTGTTTTCAGCTGACTGTATTATGGCTTCTTCACTCTAAGAATCAGTATAGTAGCAGCAGTGGATATGAGTGGACTAGTTAAAGTTCAGCTATTTAGTTTCTGTGGCCAGCTGTTCGGCCATGATGAAGCTGGTGCTTGCTGCACCTGGACTTTCTGTGTGGTCATCTGAGATTCCTGAACAGCCCTGAGAGTGTTTAGTTTCCAAAGCAGACCAGAATCACATTCATTCAAATAAATATGGGTAAGGCTTGCTGAATTCTTTATTATAGCAGTCCTTCAGTGGGACGCTTAAGCTCTAAGTGACTCTCAGCTATGGACTCTGCTTATATGGTGCTACCAAGACTTGTATTACAATAATAAGCCATTGGAGAGATTATTCATTATATATAATTAAGATGTTGTTTAACCATGACACACAGAATGAGCATTAGAGCAAAGACACTTTGCTAAATCTGTAATGGTATTCCAAGCCATCAAGATATCAGTTTGATTGACAGATCAGATAATCTCTTTAGTAATCCTCTGAATTCTAAACACAAAAACTCGTAAGTCATCATCAGATAACAATATGCTGTAGTTATACTCTGCAGTAACGGAGAACAGGGTTTCAGTTGGCTGGGTTTATACACTCGCTGTTTGCATAAGGTTCTTAGAGCAACTCTGTTACAAAATAAAGTATATATTTAACTTAAATAACATCAGGCATATTCGTTTATATCAATGACATTCTTGCAGAGGTTCTGCTTTTTCTTTTTTTTATACAGCACTAATGATGTAATAAAGATTAATTAGTGTAAGTTATAGTGTCTGAAGTGTATATCTTCAAGCTGTTATATGTGTCAATGGAGATCCATTATGACAACAATGGGCATATTATTCTCAATAGGGATTGCTCTATTTGCCAGTATGAGACGTGTGCTTGTTATTAAGACAAAACCAGTGAGAAGAGCCCAGATCTGAAGGCAGCTGAAATAAGAGCCTTGCTTTACACAGCGTGATAAGCCTTGATTTTGTAAACACTATTACTTTGCTTTCATTACATATTCCTGCTGGTATTATTTCACGGCATCAGCTATTTTACAGGCTTTTATTTGTCATCATACAAAATCACGCCAACAGAACGTGCTTAGCAGTTCACAACTTAAAACACAAAACCAACTTGACGATTTATGAAGGATAAGCACTTGAATTTCAAATAGAGTCTGTGTACCCATATCAATATCTGCCCAGGTCTAGATGGCCCATCAAATGAAAAACGTTAAAGCTCACTGAATTTCTACAGCAAATAGCACACAAGCAAGTGTTGTGGCTAACAGCACGTCTTTGCACTTGGACATCCTGTAGTCCAGGTAAGCAAGCATCGGCTCACTACTGGATTGGAGTGGGGGTGATTACCACTGCAAAGTCCAAATCCATCTGTGTCTATGGATCCATATTGACAATTTAGATATATTCCCACAATCTCTTCATTCAACCATCTCTTTAACTTTTTAGAAGATTAAAACTGATTTTAAGTTCATTATCAACATATTTTTAAATAAATGTGAAATGCAACAGTAGGATATTTGCCGCAAATTTACTGTTTAAATGTTACAAACACCAGTAACAGATGCATTGCTCGGAACATTTTAAGTGCATAAGCCAGTTATTAAAATTCAGTGTTTGAATTGATTTTCAAAAAGACCAGTAGTTGCATGAGGTGGGCAAATCCTCACTATGCTGAGACGGATACATCTGGAGGCATTTCCAAATCTCCCACAGCAGCCTGGCCCCAGTGCGGTATTTCAGCCAAATGGAATAGACAGCTCTTCTCCACTTCCCAAGCTGTCATGCTAGAGAGTTTTCCTTTGTTTCTGTTTCTCAAAGGAGTATTTTTCCTATGCACACTTAGAAATTATTTCTCAACACTCTGTTTTCCAAACTTGAGATTTTACCCAGGAGTCTTCTGTGCGTGGCAGTCCTTGAATTTTGTGGGACTCCAGCTGGGCCTTTACAGAAGAACATTCAGACATCAAAATTAGGTATCATTTTCTCTGGGGTATTTTTGTTTCTTTGCTTGCTTGCTTGCTTGCTTGCTTACTTGTTTCTAAGCTGTAGACTGTAAGAAGGTTCATTGTCTCACATTTCTGTGACTCCAGTTGAATCAAATAATTTCCCTCAAAACTTCAGCAGAAGAAAAGTCTTTTATGAGCTGAGATTAAGCATCAAAGCTTTCAGTCCTAGAGAAGCTTGGAAGGAAATTACAAGTACTTGAAATTGAGAAAAAAAAAAAAAAAAAAAAAAAATGCCAAGAGTGACTTCCCTGACACCCAGGGAAATGCAACTCCTGCTTCTCTTCCTGCCATAGCCTTCAGTTAAATTAAACTTCAACTTTTTCAGAGCAACACGAGTAGGGCTCAGGGCTGGATCTTCTATTCACTTTTTGCTATCTTCCCACTAGTTCTTTCTTTCAGATTCACCTTAATACAAGAGAAGTAAAGCAAGTAGGGAAAAGGGAAGAGCTCTCCTTCCTCTCCTAAATGCAAGTGAATGACCATGCTGAACCTCCAACCCAGAAACTCCCACCTCATCTGCTCTCTGATGGACAATTCATAGTCCAAAGGGACTTTTCAAGAAACTTGCGGGGTTCACAACACTCCATGCACACGGTTTCTGTCTGAAGTCTTTTTCACTTGCAGTCGTGCTGGCCTAGAGCTGGGCTCAGCTGCCACCTGAGGACTCAGCTAGTGCTGAAGAAGCAGGATGTCTGTTCATAGCTTTGCTCTGATCCTAGAAATCTAGAGTAATGCCTATGCTTAGCTTTATACACCTGGGACAGAATCACAAGTGCATGCAATGTCAGAGCCTAAGCAAGTCAGTAATATTGGGTAGCACACCAAAAACTGCTTCCCACTGCTGTCAGGGATTGAAATATTAGTGGTCTATGCCTCAAGAGAGCCATGAAAACTCAAAACATTGTCTGAATATCACTGACTGTGATCTCCTTGTTTGATTAAGATTTCAAGATTAAAGCTGGATAAGGGAGAGAACCCTTTCCACAAAACCTTCACTTTCTCAGAAACAAAGAGATTATTCTGCCGAGTATGTAATGAAATCAAAATTCCTGATATAACCTAAAATGTCAGGGCAACCCAACCTGCAAGAGCACAGACAGCTGCACTGTGAAAGTGGGCAGCTTTTGTAGACAAGGTAAGGAGTCATCTGAATCTGGCCAGTTCTGGGCCTTCAATCACAGATCCTGCTAATGACCCCTATGCCACAGATCAGGAATACTACCTAGGTGCCAGTGTCTGATTTTGCTATCTGTACATGAAAAACAATAGCAATTACTACTGCGGTGTTGATCAGCATCCTATTTGTGGAAGGTGTTGAAAAAAGAACTAAAGAGCATTTGTTTTATAGGTTTGAAATCAGAATTACAACTAAGCTATCACAAGGTTTCCTACCTTGCAATCCGAAGTCTGGAACTTAACACATCTAAACTACAGCTTACATTACTTTCCATACATTAATAATTCCCAGAGTTCAAAATATGTTCATCTGGTTAATATGAATCCATTAATGTGCTATATGAGCATGTATTTACTGAAGATCACATCTGTGCTTTGGCATATTTATAGTTATATGCACAGTTTACCAGGCAGTTACAGAAGATATCTATTTGGCTGTGACCCACTTAAGGATTCCAGCCACGTAATTTACTTTTTTTTTGTAAATTAATCACTGCCACTGTATGGAACAAGATATTAAAAACACCTCAATTATGTACGTTTTCACTAAGAATTAACCTTTTTCTAAGAACAGCATTGCACCTGAAGTAATTAAATAGCTGTAAAGCTTATAATCACAACAGAAATTGAATTCTCAGTTAACATTTCCAAAGTTCTATTGATGAAGATTCCTACTGATTACGATTCCTATTGATTGAAAGTGATTTTAATCGGTTCCGTTCATTTTTTTTAGAGGATTGACCACAAAATAAATACTCTTTTCCCATATGAGAATATTTGCATTACTAGAACCCATACAGGGCTGAAGCTTAAAATTCAGTGTTGGTTTACTTTGCCTAGCTGTCTCCCCTGAAGAGAGAAAAACAACTCTTGTTTGAAGACACTCAGCATATCCATCTCCTATGGATAAGACAGCAGAAGATTTTAAAATTCCATTTCTGAGACTTCCATACAGATCAGCCAGTTCAAACATCTACTTGCTTGAGTTCTTAAGCACTGAGCAAGCACAGAAATCAAATATTAAAAAAAAAAAAAAGGAAAAAGAAAAAAGCTAAGGTCTTATCAAGTATAAAAACTCAAATGCTTAATTTCACTACACAGCAAGCTAGCCTTCCAAAAGACTGTTAATTTGTTCGTATTATGCACCTGTGGTATTTTCCATTTCTCTTTTTTTTTTCTGAGATCTATAAACCTTATAGTTATGGCAAAATTAATCAGTGGTGTGGAAGAAGTAACACAAGCCATTCAGATTACTTCAGCTTTCACAGGGCTTTTGGTCTAGGATTTCTCAAACATCACATCAGTGACAGCCTCAGCCAGATCAGCTGTTTCCATCCACGATTCCACCCCATAGTAGTTATTCATATTTTACAGCAGATTTTAGTGAAGCTAAAGGAGAATTTCAGTGGGGAGAGCAAGAGCTAGTGGCTCTGAAGGCATCATTGTGTCATTGCACAAACCAAACAGCTGCCCGCATTGGAACTGTGAGACAACCTGGTGACTGGCTCCATTTCAGAGGCATGAATTTCACCCCAGGAGTGGAAGTCCTATCACCAGCCTGCTTGTTCAGGGATGCATGACAAGTCTCCATCCAAATAAAAATTCAGTTCTAAGTCAGCCAAGTCTGGCCTGTGGAGTGTAACACCATAATATGTGTTAACATATACGAGTCAATATTGTCCTAAATCACCACACCTTCCTAATTTTTCATAGTATCCGTAAGACCATAGTGAAGTCAAAAATTCCATCACAGCAGGGAGTACTCACTTCCACTCTCACGCAAAGTATGGACATGCTTATAAAAAATGTCTGTAACTGAAGCCCTGAACACCTGATGTTCAACAAAGCGCAATTGTCAAAATGTTCTAAGTTCATCTTTAAGCCTAATATCCTACATACTTCCTTTGCACAGTAAAATATTTTTGTTTAGGCATTATAGTGCACAAGTCTTCCTAGAATGATCTTGGTCAAGATGAGCTGATGTTCTGTCTTTTAACCTTTCAGCACTTTGACTCTCTATGTTGCTATTTACTGTCACCTCCAGAATCCTGCAATATTGTGACTTCATCTTACTGTCTAATATCAGGCGGAGAATGTACTTTGCTCCCCTGGCGTTGTAATGTTATAGCTGAGGACGAAAGTTATAACATCTGCAAGTGCTTTGATAAAACAGATTGCTAAAGATTTTTTTTTAATTAAAAAAAAAAATCAAGTGAATTAAAACCATTTGGATAGTGTGACAGATGAATTATTAGAGAAGCTGCACCATACAAAAAAGACTCAGGACCCAGAGTCTGGCAATTTCTTTAAAATTTCACACAAGTCAAGATGACAAACAGATGGCACAGTCAGAAAAATCTAGAAGACAAAATATAATCCCCATGTCACTTTAATGATGCCTCTGCTTATCACAGCCTGTATTTTAGATCAACTTATAAAGTATTTTCCTAAATCATAAAATTCTCTTGAGCTCTATTTTCTAAAGACAAACTGGTCTGTAAAGATGCATCAGTCAACCAGAAGATTAATTCCTGTTGTACCAAGTTGTTGTTTTTGGCACAGAAGTCAATATTTATAAGACAGAAAGCAGCTGTAGTATGCAAGTTAGCATAGTGCATAAATCTTTGCAGCAGGTTATAGCAAGATGATTATACTATCCACAGGTAACACAATGGAAGCATTGCCACAACAGAGGCTTCCTAATGGTGGTCATCCATTTACCAGTGTGAGCCACGCTAATGAGGTCACACTGATTCACTTCGTGTCATTTCCCCTTTGGAAGCAATCAGCCCAAATATAAACCAGTAATACATTAGAAAAGTTCACCCAGCGCAGTAGCTCTGTAAAGGGTGAGCTGTTTGTGTAGAACTCAGAGCCAGATCCAAGCCTGCCCGGAGCAATAGGACATGCAGCTGCTGACAACAGGGCCTGGGAAGCAGATTAACCCCCCGTCCCCTCAAAAGCTGGCTGAGGTAAAGTGCTGCTCTCAGCTTTGCCTGTGCTGTGGTACTTCATCCCTCTGCCTCTCTCATCACCCCACCACATCAGCCATGGGGGCAGCTAGGAAGGTGGGGGGGTTAAGTCTCAATTTTCCTTCTGCTGATTGAAGCTTTTGCCTCCCACTCAGCAACGCCAGACCCTGCATCAGCTTTGGGGCAGCAGAGGGATCAGGGCATGGCACTGCCAGCAGCTGTCGCAGATGTGGCCTTGCCTCCCTCACAGGGGGACAAGAGGCTTGTCCTCTGATGGACTTGCTGCCCCCTTCCCCATCTCTCCACACTTCTTGCCCACCACACCAGCAGCTTAACTGCTGGAGGCTGGGGGAAGTGTTACTGACCACTCTATTTTTTTTTTTTCAGGAGACAAGATATGATGTGAAGCCCATTGAAGCCAGCAGGACCATTCACTTGCTTGCAAAGGATTTCTGACCAGTGCCAGAGCTCCTGGGTACAATCGAGAGGCTTGACAAGGACCATACAGCACCGCACTCCCCCTCAGTGCTGAGCAACAAGACATCCATCCTCCCTTTCCTCCACATCAAGGACCTGGTGTGGTCAGTGGCAGGGTCAGGGCACAGATGCTGGTGACTGACCAGCCAAGTGGCTCAGGCAAATCCCTTCCTTCCCCAGCCTCAGCTTCCACTTCTTCGGCCCAGCAATCATTCCCTTCCGTGGCACACAATAAACTGCGGGCGAGAGGCTAGACCTGATCTAATTTTTGATGCACGACGTTATACAGATTACCCACATCTCCATCAGCCTTTTTCCCTGTACTGAAATTGAGGACAGCAGATCCCTTGCCACAGCGTTACCCCTAAGACTAGTTGTGAAGGAAGTTCAGCCTGGAAAGGTACTCAGCTCTTTCTCCGCCTTCTTGAGAATCCTGTCACACCAAATTTTGGTGTCCTGGTGCTGCTCACATGGGTGCAGATACTCATATACAAGACCATACACAGTTTGAAGCCCATGGCTTTCTCTCCAAACACTGCTGCACTCATTCTAACATTTTCAGCCTCACTTGACCGAATTATATGTGTTTTTAGGTGAAGATGTTAAAAATGTAATGTTGAATAGATGCATATTGAGCCCACATGGGAAGCAGGAAATACAATACAAGTGTGCAACTCGGTTATATGAATTTCTCGGTGTACGTTCTGCATGCTATGTAAATTTTACTAGCATGATCATCTGTTTCATTCCTAGAAGATAAAAAGCTAGCAAATATGAATTTCTTGAAATACGTGGCAGAAAAAATTGACTTGAAATAAACAAAATAGTAGAAATTACATTTTCTTGGCAAGATTTGCTTGTGTTGTTCGTCAAATAAATGTACATTATGTCTTGCGCTGTTACTCAGCTGTGATCCTATAATGTGTTCTCTGCATCCTGTCAGACATATGATCCTTTGTCCCATAATAGACCCAACTATCTCACAACCAGCTGAGCTCAGGGTCATCCCAGGGTCAGGCTGGTTAAAGATGGCTGTCAGTTCACTGCCTGACTCACAGACGCACTTTAAATCACCTTTATCTTACTTGTGCTGATGCTTTCCAGACATCACTTTTGCAGGAGCTGTAGTGTCTATGTACAATGTAGGGAAATGTCTCGTAGCATCCCTGAAAATTTCTGCATGGATATGCAATGTGCAATGTACCCCTTGTAAGGAAAGTGCGGCTTGATGTATAATGTGAAATGAGAACAATTTCAAATACGTTTATGCACGGTAGCTAAGCAGTCTGGTACTCATCCATCTTGCAAATGAAAACAAAAATTCAGAGGGTGAAATATCATCTTTCGGATCAGAAATATAATTATTACTTAGCCTGAAATTTCCAGCAAAAAGGAGTCTTTGCGTAAGAAGGACAGATAATCTGGGAAATGCATCACCTGATGTTTTTATTGTGATAAATACCTCCCTTCAGCTCCTGGTGCTATACAACTTCTTAATGTTTGTCACTAGTCTCCAAGGTATAGAAGAAAGACAGGCCTTAATTGTGGATTTACACATGCTTTATTGCCAGTGCAATGGCATGAACACATTTAACAGGATTGTCATTCCAGTTAATTATGCTGATTCTGACATGTACCTATCACGTCTAAAATTGATAGTGCCTTTCGACCAGTTACTAGCATCACAATATGTTGTGTCATTCTCTCTAAGGTTAAGCATGTTAGGGGCCAGAGAATGGCAGGAGAAAAGAGTCCCTGCATACTAAGTAAGCGTTGCTAGCTTGGCAGCCAAACCTCCTTTTAAGAGAACTGAAGATAGCTCAAACCCAGCACATGTTCTGCATTTCTATGTGTGCTCCAGCCCCAGCCCACCTGCCCCAGGCAAAGACAACAATCTTCATTATGCCTAATAGTAAACAACACCAGCCCAGCCCCTTGGAAACTCTTGGCCTTGTTCATGACATGTAATACCCAGCACCCAAGCAGATGGTAACACTTATTGAAGATATTAAAGCAGAAGAAAAGATGGCAAAAAAAGAAGGCAACTATTAGGAAATGCTCTGTGGCAAGGGAAAAAAACAATTTCCATGTTTTCCCTGCAGCAGGAGTCTGAGTCTGTGAATTTCAGACTGAAGAAAACAGTGGAAGACTTGAAATCAACAGCAAACCACAAACTCATATCAAATGAGAGTGAAACACCATCCTCAGCCACAGCAGAGTTATTGCTGCTCAGATCAAAGCCTCCATTTAAAACCTCACACTGAAAAGGCAAGTAGAAATCTGGGGAAACCACACATCCTCCTTTCCTTCCCACACACTCCAGTATAAGACATCCAGGTGTTGCAGAAGTGAAATGGGGGTACATATATCTTACAGTCACACCTGGCTGACAAGGCTAATATTTTCAGATTGCCGGGAAGGGAAGGGAAGGGAAGGGAAGGGAAGGGAAGGGAAGGGAAGGGAAGGGAAGGGAAGGGAAGGGAAGGGAAGGGAAGAAGGAAGACGTTCACTTTTATAAAGAATGGATAAAAATTCTTCAAGTCATTCATTTTCTTTTAAAGAAAAGCAAGCTTTTATGCTACACCAAAAAGCACAAAAACATCAGTGATAGGACCCAAGCTAGAGTCAACAGTGCAGAAACCTGGAAGACCTGGAAGCCTGGAATTTCACATTATGCCTCAGAAAGGAGAAGATACCACCAAAGGCACAGCAAAACATGCTGACACCTGGACTTTTCTCTATGCTCTACCCCTGCTCCTGCCCAGCCTGGGCAGCAGTATCTCCTTCCAGCTGCCCCACTGCCCTATAGCAAATATCCTTGGGGACAGTGACAGAAATGGCCAATAGAGCCCCTACACTATTGTCCCTCTTCTTTCCTCACATCAGCCTTGCCCTTTTGAACATCCTCATCCTAAACTGGATTAAAAGCAATAGAAAGGCTGCACCAAGGGCTGGAGAATGTACACTCATGAGGTCTTCAAAACTGGAAAAGCTTGGAGCACCAACGAACAGATCCTGAAGAGTTTGTCTCAGAGGTGTGGATAAGCATCTGGGAAACATCTAGACTAAGCTCGATTTTTAAAATTCTTTTAAATAAGAGAGCAAGCTGTATGCAAGGAGGAATTACCCCATTCTCATAATAAGAACTTTTCCAGCTCTTCACCTTTCAAGTGCACTCAGTGACCATTTTGCTGGTCAAGGAAAAGCAGTATTTTCTGTAGTGGTGTTCTGGCTAAGCACACATACTCCTAGTCACAATTAAAGGGGTATTTACACATGACAGCTCAAGGAATGTCCTTCAGATCTAGCTGACAGGATCTCTGGAGCAGAGTGTGGTGCCTGCCTTTGGACAAACTCCCTTTGAGCAGGTATGTCCCAAGACAGAGCTGCTGACAGGCTTAATTCCTTTTACTTCTTTGAGTTCAGATAGTGTTTACCCCACAGGTAGTGACTTTTGAGACCACTTCTACAGTCCCTTTTCTAAGGAACTCCCCATTGAATCTTCTAGGGTGTTTTATATAGCACAAATATAACAGGAGTTAACCTTCTGTGAAGAAAGAGAATTTTCTATTTGATGCCTGCTGGCATTTTTTCACTTTAAATGTTTTACTACGATTAAAAAAAAAAAAAACAGAGTCCTACCCTCTGAGATGTGAATGAAAAATCTTAGATTATTCAATCTCTACTTAAATGGAGATTTATTTTTTTTTTAATCCAAAGGCTGGTATGTATTCCTTGCCCTGGAGAACACTTAGAGACAAACCTGATTTCAAGGCTTAGGCTGGACTCCATCACCTTTGGTGGTGCTGCTCTGAACTGATATGGAATTGCGCTAAACAAAAGGCCTGCTTTAAGGCTTAAAAATATTTTTTAAAAGGTGCTTCATAGTCATAAATCCTAAAGGACACACCTATGATCAATCTGTTCATTCAACATGGGCACTTTGGACATTTTAGCATGCAAGGCAGCTCTCAAAGATGCTTTGCCGAGGAGAATGGCTGTTTGAATTTCCTGCACGAAGTAACAGCATCTTTCTCCCTTCAAGTGCTGGCACCAGGGTACAGGGGACACTGTGCAGCTGTGCAGTGACCGCCGTCCCACGTGGCTGAACACACAGGCTGCCCTCAAGGAAGGGGACGTGTTCTTTTTGTCTCCTCTAGGCCAACACACACCTGAATGCAGTTAATATTGCTCAGCTCTTCCATTCATCTCCTGGCTTAGTTTTTTTCAGTCTCTAAAGGAAAGGAATGTTATGAAATAAAGATCTAAGGATTGAAAATGTGAGTGCAAAGGAGGGGGGAATGTGACGAACCTCGCAGCCCATGTGAAAGGTTGTTTTGCTTCTAGACCAAAGGGGAGGAGGCCTGATCCTGCTCCCGTGCTAGATAAGCAGATATCCTGCAGGCAAGCAGAGCTGGCAACAGGCTGAAATCATAGTGAGAGTTGAAAAGCTTGTTTTTCTGTATGCACAACAAACTAGAAATGTTGACAGAAAAGCAAAAGAACATCCGCTCTTGCTGATCTATGAACGCTTTCCCTAGCTCCATTAACCTCCTTTCTTTCTCTCTTTTTTCCTAAACTGAAAATTACCATTTTAAATGTTCAAGGCCTTCATTTCTCTATTAATCAAATTAAATCTCCTTAGCCACAGTTAAAATACTCTGTGAGGTGCTTCGACCAAAGATCATTTGCCTTGTAATTAGAACTCATTTTTAATACAACAGGGGGGAAATAGAGAACCACAGCTTTAAAATCAATATAACTATAAATTACATGGAAAAGGAAATGGTAGCATCCTAGCTTGAAACAACAGATTTATTATCAAAGTGGGCAGTATTGTATCGACAGACTACATAAGTTTTATAAAGAAAGAGAGAAGGAGACACACAGAGAGAAATCAATGTTAACATGGGCTCACTGTTGCTTTAAATGCTGCATTTGCGGTAACTAATTTTCACTTATTATTTTAAATTGTAAAATGTCACATTGAAAAATGGTTAGTGGCTCAAAAAATCCTGTCTGCAGTATTTTCTAAGGCAAAACACCACTGATTCTAATGAAAAAGGTCTGCAGAAGAGGGTCCCATTATGTGATCTGTATTTAATCCTGGTTGAGGCGGGTTACTAAAGGGCATCCTCCGTTCCTGTATTTTGAACAGGATCATAGTTAAATTTGAAGCTAAGATTTGTATTTAAACCTCAATTATTTGCCTTTGTTTCTATTCACACCTACTGGATAGGGTGAGCCAAATTGTTCTTTCTGACAGCAGCAAATATTTTAAATGTATCATCTTCCCTTTCCACAAGCAGGATTCCCGTGTTGTAGCCCACACATACAATACAAAAGACCCTTCGATGTCTGACCAGAAGATTTCTTGTTAGGTTTCCTCTGTTTTCAGTACACAGCCTGCTCTGCTGTTTTCTCAGTGAAAAGCAGAGGTGAAATTCTTGCACATTGATGATCACGGAGTTTGCAGCTGGGGCCTGATCCAAAGCCCAGGTTAATGGGTGTATCATCTTCTGTTTCAGCTCCAGCGACTGTGGGAGTCAACCTGTATGGTTGACCGGTCTCGAAACACATCCCCATGTTCAAAAAGAGGATTACATGGAGATTATCTGGATTTCTAGAATCTCTTGCCTGATTTGAAAACCATTTTGTTAGAGGAGCCTCAGGAGAATTTTCAGTGTTTTTTTATCTATGTTCCTCATATGTTTTACTGTACCACTCAAACCCTAGGGTGAGAAAGGTGTGACCTGAAGAGATAAGTTATCTTTACTGGTGGGTTACAGGGTTCTATGAGCCTAATCGTTTGATTTGCAGACCTGTGGGTCTCAGGTGAGCTGAATCTCCCTAGGAAATGAGCCACAGTAGGTCCCTCTCAAAGCAGATGTAAGTGTGGGGTCAGGTACAAGCCTCTGCTAACATTCAAATCTTTCAATTTGTGAGCTGACTTAAAAAAAGCTCAAGTAATGCCTCTTTAAACTAATCTAAGTTCTGGGGGAATGTATACGTTCTTATGGATAAAGGCAGTACATGCTTCCTGTGCAGTATGAGTTGAGGTGTGTTGCTGATATGTCTTCTCAGACCCTTTTTGCCTCACACTCTATTTTAGTTATCTTGCCTCCTAGCACTGTCAGAAATACGAAATACAAAATATACAAGGGGGAGATTGAATAAACTGCAAAGCTGCACTGGGTCCTGCCTGTCTGTAATTCCTACTTCCATGTCTAAAGATATCATTCATGCTAATACTGTTTGCTGGAAGGACTGTTTCTCCAAGATAACATTTTTGCACAGTGAAATATGTGTGGCTCTTCGATGTCTCAGCTTGAGTGGGATCACCTTTCAGTTTCTAGACAATGTTATTTTTTTTCACTTTTTTTTTTCCCAGCACAGCATGAGGAACACAACACTACCCCAACCAATGCATTTCATTTTATGATCCATCTGTCCTCAAAACCATGCATGGATATTAAATCCACTGACACTACAGAGAAGTGCTGCGGAGATTATATTTCTTGTAAAATAGGCTACTATGGTTAAAGTCTCCACCTTTGCTGGGTGCTAGCAGGAATATTTTACGACTGTGCTAAACTGAGTTTTGGATGGCATCTCTGCTGCAACTGTTGGTTTGTGCAGGAGTTAGTTGAGCTACTTGAGCTGTGGCAAAACTAAAAAAAAAACCAAAGC
Organism: Pampusana beccarii; assembly: GCA_013399365.1. Lineage (NCBI taxonomy): Eukaryota > Metazoa > Chordata > Aves > Columbiformes > Columbidae > Pampusana > Pampusana beccarii. The sequence continues at coordinate 1,412,152 of VWYH01005887.1, forward strand.
TCTGTTTTGCTGGTACAGAGGAGTTTCAATCAAAACTGTGTAGAAATCCCCACCCATGACTTAGCCCCTTCCATAACCTTCGCCTTCTTATGAAGGCAGTGAGAAGTCTGGACAAGTGGTTATTCTCAGAGACTCCTCCGATGTGCTTTCCCTGATTTGTCCCCGGATGGAGTCTGTGATTTACACAGATGAGCTTTGCACCTGAAGGCTCACTGGTGCGCACTGAAGGAGAGATTCCCACTTCCCCCCGGCCCCTATTTTGACCGTCAGCCTCATCTTCACCCCCATCTCTTTTCATTACTTAACGAACCTGGTCTCCTGTGTTTTCTCTGCTCTTTATTTCATGTCGCCGGGGCTGAGTGACTGCTGAAGATGAGAGGGGATGAGGAGTGTGAAGAGGGAAGCTTCTGCCTTTGGTCTGAGCCTGACGGGGAATGATGAAAACCACATGGGCTATGAAAAAGTCCAGTCCAACCTTCTGTTTACGGAGCTTCCTAGAAACGTCAACATCTGTCACCAAGTTACCCCTAAAAGGGGCACCCCCTTGCTGCAGGACCCCGATGGCAGCTCCCATCCCTCTTCCCCCAGCACGGGCTGGAGCGCAGGGGTGTTGACAGAGGGAAAGGGAGGTTATCCGGGATTTGGTGATGGCTGTATTAGTCGACAAAGGAGATCAGAAGCGATACCCCTGGCTCAGTGCTGCGATGCCACCTCAGGCGCGGCCAGCCAGCCCGCGGGGCAGGGGGCCCGCCGGGGCACCCCCCGCCTGAGCTCGGTGTTTGCCCTCACTGCAGCCGGGGGCCCTAAGGACTAAGTCCCTAAGTCCCGCTGGACTGGGTGCGGAGGAACGCGGCCGCGGGGCACGGCGACCCTGCCGCCCCACCGGGCGAGGCGCGGAGAGGAGCGGAGCGGCCCGGCGCCGCAGCCTCGCTTCGTCGTTATTGCAATGCACACAACGAATTTTCCTCGTATTAGTCATTTCCCGAAAATCAAACCCGAAGACAGCTGCGAATGAAATCGATCCCTACAAAATGCGTTAGCGAAGTGTTCAATCAAAGTAGATATTTACTTGGATTTATTTTTTTTTTATTTTTTAATAATCGATAGCATATTGCGCTTTTTTTTTTTTTTCAGGCGGCGGGTGGCCCGCTGAGTTACAGCCCCGCGTGCGTTAGAATTAGAAAATGTATAAATACTTATGCGCAAAGCCAAGCGTCTCGGATGCAAAGAGTAAGCGCTGCGCAGAGCCGGGGAGCCGGGCAGGCACTGGGGCAGGGCGAGCAGCTCTCCCGGCTCCCGACCGCTCGGACATTTCCTACATGTGCTGCGCCCTGAGCCCCTGTATTTTCCTAATCCCTCCGCTTCCTGCTGGCAAGAGTTTGTGGCTGAGATTGGCTTTGCGTCGTCTCGCCGTCCCCCGTTTGGGCTTGTATTTGGTTTTATTTGATTTTTTTTTTGGTCACTTTTACTTTCCTGAACGGGGATACTTCTGCAACACCTTGAGAGTTTTTTTTATAAACTGAGCATCCGAAAAAGTTATGAACTGTCTATTGGTTTTGTAGTAATCGAAGTTGATCATTATTCGGCCACATTTTTGTAAGAATCAGTAGTCCTGATTTAACTTTATGAGATACACACTTTAAAGGAAAGTAAATCGGAAAGCCAAAAGAATTGTAAAAGTCATGGCTGAAACATTCTCCGTGTGGAACAAATGCTTAAAATATGTCACTACCCTATAAAAAATAACGTAGAAGCATTTTTCCAGGCCAATTTCTGCTCATATTACTGAAATGTGTAATCTCTTTGAAGTTGTGTGGCAAAGAGGACTCTTCGTATGATCAAAATCAACAAAGTTAACCCCCAAATTCTTAGGCACAAGGAAAGACTTATTTTCCCTAGAGCTCCCATTGATTTCAATGGTCTTTCTGAGAGTGAAACAGGAGTAACTGTGACCTGTAATATTTTATGACATATAAACCATAAAAGAATAATGTTAACAGCTAATGTCGGCCAAGTAGTGTGCCTGGGGGAGAAAAGGAATGTTTGCCTTGGAAAGGGAGAAAGGGAAGAAGGAGAGAGAAAGAGAGAAAAAGTGAGAAAAAGACAGAAAGAAGGAAAGGGAAAAAAAAGTATTTTAAAATATGTATGTATTATATTGCTATTTATTCAGATAGTATTTATTTTATTATTTCTGTATTCCCTCTGTCGTTACCAATTTACCGTGACCGCACAGAGCTAATTGCTAAGGAAGGGGTAAGGGGGGGGAAGAAATCTATCTCCTAAGCTTAGGCAGAAAAATATTCTGAAACTATTCTTCGCTCCCCCCAAAAATTAAAGACCCCCTTGTTCCGGCGTGGAGGGCCCCGCCGTGTCCGGGCGGGGAGCGGCCTCCCCCGGGCGTCCTTCCCGGCACGGCGCTGCCGTCCAGGCTCTCCCGCGGGCGGACCCAGGGCCAGGCCTGGGTCGGAGCCTCCCCGGGGCCCGGCCGGGAGCTCATCGCCTTTCGTGCCCGGGGTCCCCCGGCAATGCCTGAGTGGGAGGGGGTAGCTCCTGAGAAGCAATTTGCCGGTGAAAACTCGCTCTAGTCTATAGCCCAAACGTGAGCTGCCATTAGAGAGGTACTAATAAATCCTTATTAAGCATGCATTTATGCAGTGATTACTTGAACTTTGGCCTTTGAAGAGTCCCTGCAATTAGCAACGACGTCCGTCGCGTTTTGCCCAGATTTCTCTCCACTGTTTTCCCATAGAGGATGGAGAAGAGACTACAGCCCCGCGGCTCCCCCAGCGCCTCCAGATGCCGGGCGCGTCTCCAACAGCCTCCCGCCAGCCCCCATCGCCTCCAGGGAGAAAGCAAGCCCCAAGCATCCCTCCCTTTGCCCCCGGACGCGGCCCCCCCCGCCTTGAAAACGCAGGATCTCTTGCGGGAGGGTTTGTTCTCCGCACCCCCAGTGCCTCTTGCCGGGGGTACCCGCCTTTACGCCGGCGTCGGCTGCAGCGCGGGGGCGGGGGAGGTGTTGGGGTTTTGCTGTCACCGCAAAACAGCGTAAAGCGGTTAAGACTCGGTAAAAAGTGCTGGGCAAAAATGAGAGGAAAAGTTGCCGCTGCCGAGGAGACAGCGAGAGGGAGAGTAATTGTTGTCTTTACTAAAGCTGTGAGATTAACCACTGGGACTTATTCTAAAGTGACCCATCACCGAATTCATTTCTGCTTGAACTTTCGGTGAACCTGAGATTAAAGAGGGGACAGCAGCTAAGCAGTTTGTTGTTAGCTGCCTTTTCAACAGCCCTTTCAGACTGAGTAAATATTGATCGGTTTCAATCTGCTTGCCCCAGAGGAAAACACCAAAGCATCTCAATAGCCTCCGAAAGTAAACTTTAAAGGTGAACAGCAGAAATGGCATTAAGTATGATAGGAAGATGCTAAACTCCGTTTGATATTTGGACATCGTTTGGATTGGGGTTTTTTGGTAGGGAGTTTTTTCTTCATTTTTTCCCTTCGAGACTCTAGAAGGGAAAATCAAAATAAATGTTTTCAAATGTAGAAACAAAAGTATTTCTACTACCTGAAAGGCAAATAAGTGTCTCCATCAGGCCAAAACACACTGTGATAATTTTAAGCGATATTTTTGTGGTAGAAACTGTAAGGTAGAGATTTTCGTTCCTCTTCCCCACATGCCTTGACCCGAAAGCCTGATCGTATCGAAATACTAATACCACTAACAAAACGAGCCAGAATCGGGAGGTTTGGGGTGTCTTTGCTTGAAATCGATCAGGACTGCGAAAAAAAGATAGCCCGGAGTCTGGTCTTCGAAGGGGACGGGATTCTTTGCCGATTAATTGCTCGCCGCAGATTGACGCACTGACAAGTGTCGTGTCTCCCACATTTAAGCTGTAATTTATGGCCTCTCTTTCTAACGCATTAAGTCAACACCGGGGGAGCTGGGTTGCAGATCCGGATTCCAGCAATGTTTAGATCCAGATTTCGATATTGAAATGCCCTCATTGGCATGCAAATGCCACTTTAGCACATCCAAGCCTCTGGAAGAAGGCCATCTGTTTTACTTTGTGATTTTACACTAATAAACAAAAGGTAAAGTATATGCAGGCGGGGTAATGAAAGAAATAGAGGCATCGGCGGGAGCCTTTGGAGACAACCCTGCTCCCTTGCAGATAGCTCGGCTCTTGATATGGCCGCCGCGCCTTGCTAATCAAGGCTTGTCTCTTTTGACACACAAGTGAAGAAAAACTCGTTGACTCTCTGCGGGTCCAGCAAAGCCGAGCCTGCGTGGGCAGCCCGGCCCAGGGAGAAGCCCGGGAGCGCTCCCGCGGAGCTGGGCTGGGTGAACGAGGTGTTACGAGTGTTTGCGCTGAAATTTAAGAGGCAGCAGTGACTTGAGACACCCCGCGTCCAGCTGAGTATGTCTCTGCTTCGCCCTGCCACCCGGTTTCTTCCTACACACGTTCCCCTCACCCCGGCTCCCAGTTCATTTGATACCTTTTGCAGATCATATTATATTTATCTGCGACAATTTGCTTTTTTTTCCCCCCGGAAAAAAAAGAAAAAAAAAAAAGTGGTGGTGGTAGGGAAAGGGAAGTTAATGCCAGGAGCACATTGCCAAGCACCTGGAGCCATCTCCCACCTTGGCACCCATCAGCCGCCAAGCATGGCAGCCTTGCGGGGAGAGGGGGGACCGGAGAGTAAGCCGGACCAGCTTAGTGCTCGGGCTAATTAAATGTGCAGACCTTGGCAAGGGGCCTGCGATGTGAGGAAAGACTGGCTGAAGACAGTTTCTGCTTTTGAAGCGTGCTCTGTTTATGTAAGTGTCAGCATCCATCCCGAGGTGAAAAGGTTAGCACTTGACCCAGGAAGTTCTCGTGTTTGTGCTTCAGAAATAGATTGGGATCATAAATTCCTTCCAGTTATGGAGGAGAGAGACGAGTGCCTTATATTTTCTAAAAATATTATTATTTGACCATAGGAAAGGAAGAAGTTTTGTTTTATGAATCGAGCCGGACAGACGGAGCTCTGACCCTGGGGAAAAAAAAAAAAAAAA
>VWYH01005887.1:1417227-1431196 GCA_013399365.1 Pampusana beccarii
AGAAAAGAAAAGAAAAGAAAAGAAAAGAAAAGAAAAGAAACACGCATGAGGGGTAACATTTGGAGACTCTTCCTCCCTTTTCCCCTTGGAAAGCAGTAGAAAATATGAGAAACCAAACTACCGAGCCCAGCCTGTGACTCAGCGCTGACGTCATGCAGAGGTAGGCACACGAGGGCTACCTGAAAGTGGAATACGTTTATTACAGACATTATAAGGACCCGTAAATTCTGCCCTGGCTCCCATCACCGGCGGAATCCCAGAGCCTTTCATGATTGTACAGAAAATCAGGAGGACATTTCGCTCACACACAACAGCTGATAGAACTCAGTGTACCTGCAGTACAGCAAAGCACGGTGCGTCATGCAATGGTCCAGACACCAACCACAGAAATTATACATTCATTTGGCCATTCGTCACATTCACGAGTAGGTTGAAAAGACATCGAGCCTAAAGAAAGGTTAATAAGAAAATAAGAAGAGGTGAGGTCTTTTGGACTGTTATACCCTTCGATGGAGTATAATCCAGCACAATCTTCAGGGAGGGGGGGTAGGAAAGAGAGGGAGGCAAGCACACCGGGTAAGGTTTACAAAACCTAGTGCAATTGAAGCCTTGTTTGTCACATTTAAAGAAATAACGCTACTTTTTGAGGTATCTGCTTGAGCTTAAGACGTTTACTTGATACGGTCGTCGGCTTTACCAATATAAAAGTGGATCCAGTTTGGCGAATGCACTCACCCTGCTTAACCTGATAATTGAAACGTCATTTCTAGAAAAATCTGTAAAAAGATAAATCTCTCAGACAAAGTATTTACAAGCATCAAACTCATAGACACGAACAAAGAATACATTAAATTAAGAGGATGAAAGTCCTATAAGTCGTGTAAACACTTGCAATAGTGCATCTCTTCATGAGGTTATGTACCCTAGATAACCTGTCTTTCACTCAGGGCAATTCAGAGGAGCATCCTTGCAGAGGAGGAGGGAGACCCTTAGGCGTGTGCCAACACAGCTCCTCCAGCAGAAAGGGTTGGGGAGGCGAAAGAAAATCTCTTGGCTCCGAAGTGCCGGGCCTCGACGGCTGGGAGGTGAACGGGTGGCAGAGCTGGCACCCCCAGGACAGGGCGACGGCGGGGTGGGGGGACGGAGGCGGCGCACCGGGGCCTCTCGGGGAGACCGACCGACCGACCGAGGGACCGACATCACCACGGTGAACGAACGCGAGACGCGCTGTCGGGGGCGTCGCAATTAGGCGGCCGTCGGGGCCACCGGGTCTCAGTTGGTGGCAGCGAGTGTGTCCGAGGCGGAGGAGGCGGGCGAGGCGCTGCAGGGCGATGAGCAGGACTTCTCCGAGGAGTCCTCCGCCTTCTCCTCGCAGCCCGTGGGGGTGGCGGGGGAGATGGGCAGCAACCCCTCTTTCTCCCGTTTCTTTTGCTTCATCCGCCGGTTCTGGAACCAGATCTTTACCTGTGTCTCGTTGAGCTGGAGGGAGGCGGCGATTTCCACCCGCCTGGCCCTGGTCAGGTACTTGTTGAAATGAAACTCCTTCTCCAGCTCGGTGAGCTGCTTGGTGGTGAAGTTAGTTCTGACGGTGTTGGGCTGCCCCACGAAGCCGTACTCGCCAGCCTTGCCTGCGAGGGGACATGCAGCAGTAAGTAAGCGCAAGTGATTTATAGGAGACGTAATCAATATGTCCACACTGGCTAAGCGATAGGGAGCAAGAACTTCTTAGGATAAGAGGGAAGCCCCGGCAGGGTGAGTGATGGAGTGCGAGGTGCTAAACCGGAGTCAGCCTCTAGTGTCAGAGGAAACTTGATAAGTGGTTTATGAATTACAAGAAATATGACCGCTGGAGAGGCGGAGAGGGGGAGTCAGGAATAAGCGGCGCTGGCTTCCAGCTCCACGGGCAGACGGCTGCGGCTGCTCTCAGAGGTGCGGGCCCCCCTACCTGCGCAGCGCCCCGCGGGGCACCGCGCCGCTTTCCCGCACCCACGGCAGAGAGAGAGAGAGAGGAGCAGCCCCCTGCCCGCCCTCCCGTCGGCCACTGACCTGTTTTGGGTGGGTTTCTTTTCACTTTCATCCAGTCGAAGGTTTGCGCCGGCGGCGAGGTCTCGGCGGAGGGGGAGCGGGCGTTTTCCCGGTGGCCGGCGTGGAGGGGAGACAGGGCATGGTTGTAGGTGCCCAGGGGCAGGCTCTGCTGCTCCTGCCCGTAGGGAGGAGGCACGTACTGAGCGGGACCCCCCGCGTAGCCCTGGTGCGGGTGAGGGTGCTGCGCAGCGGCAGCGGAGGAGATACTCCCGGAGTACACGGCGGGGGCGCAGGGGGGGAAGCCACCGCCCAGCTCTGCGTCCTGCCCGAGGGGGTAGGGGCCGTACGCCGGTCCGAAGCCCTGGGCGCCGTAGGTCGGGCCGCAGCCGGGATGCGCGTAGGAAACCCCCAGGCCGCCGTGGTGCTGGTAGGCGGCGGCCTGGGCCGGGGGGTGGTGGTGGTGGCTGTGGGGGCTGATGGGCACCCCGCGGCCCGCGAGGAAGCGGTCTTCCCCGCTGCAGCTGCCGGCGCTGACGGCGCAGGACTGGAAAGTTGTAATCCCGTGGTCAGGGTGGTAGGCGCGGGCGGCGCAGCCCCCCGCCTCGCCGCCGAGGACGGGGTACTCGAGGAAGGAGCTCATCCTCGCCTCGTCCCTCTGTCACGCCGCCACCGGGTCTTCAGCGTCCGGCGGGGCCGCGCCAACTTTCCCACTTCCTCCATGGGGCCGGCAGGAAAATGACACGAAGGTACAGGCAGCGGGCAGGCACGTGGGGGGCGGCAGCCAATGGCTGCTGCGCCTGCGGGACTTTCCCGGCTCCTGCCGCTGATAGATCGCCGCGCCGGGGGCATTTAAACGCCGAGCGCTCCGACGGCGCGGCACGGCACGGCACGGCGCGGCGCGGCACCGCGGGGCAGGGCGGCGGCGGCGGCACCCTGGGGGGCCTGGGGGGGCCGGGCCGGGTTGTCGCCCCGCCGCCACCGCCGCCCAGGTCCCGCCCGCCGGCTGAGAGGGGAAGGCAGGAGAGACCCGGCGGCTGCGCCCGGCCCGCGGAGCTCACCGGCCGTCCCCTCCAGGGTGAGTGCTGCTGCAGTGAGGTGCACCGGCGCCTCTCCTGCTGTCGGCGCTGTCAGGCCGGCGCTGGGCACCTCCGCCGCCCACCATCCTCTGGCTGAGGCCGCGGGAGGGCGGCTGGATCCGCGGCATGGGGCGAGGGGTGGGGGGCAGGGCAGCAGGGGCAGCGCTGAGAGCATCAGCCCTGGGGATGAAGGTGAGGATGGGACCCTGGATGCGTTCGGGGACTGCTATGGTAACGGGGATGGGCATAGGGACGGGGATGAGGACAAGGTGGATGATAGGGACGGGGACGAGGTTAAGGCGGATGATAGGGGTGGGAACGAGGATATGGATGTGGATGGGGACGGAGATGGGACAGGGACGGGGACGAGGTTAAGGCGGATGATAGGGGTGGGAACGAGGATATGGATGTGGATGGGGACGGAGATGGGACAGGGACGGGGACGAGGTTAAGGCGGATGATAGGGGTGGGAACGAGGATATGGATGTGGATGGGGACGGAGATGGGACAGGGACGGCGATGGGGATGGGACCAAGGGATCTCACAGCTCCTGTCCCGTCGGAGTCCCAGCGCGACGCGACGCCAAGAGTTAAAGGGGCTTGTCCAGCCACATCACCAGGCGGCCGCGGACATTAGCATGGAAATGAGCCGCTTTTGGGACTGACGGCCATTGTGTTCTCCCAGGCCCGCATCCCTGCTCCCCCCGCACCTCCGCCGGGCTCACCCTCCCCAGCCTGGGGCTGCGATAGAGGAGGAGGAGCCGGGGACAGGGGGATGGATGATGGGGCGGGGGCCCGCTGGCTCCGCAGCCCATCTGCTGGGTTCCCGCGGCGCCGCTGCCGCCCGCCCTGGGACCGGGCAGCGGGAAGGCTGCCCGGGATGTCTCGGGTCGTAGCGCTGCTGCCCGTAGAGGCGACCCGGAGCACGGGCAGAGGAGCGGCGGGAGGCGTAGGGCCCACGCCCCGGCCCCTTTGTCCCTGCGCTCTGCCACCCAGGCGAGGAGTGGCGGGAGGTGGCAGATGGCCAGTGGCAGAGGTGGCCCCAGGACCCTTGGGAACCGCGCTGAGCATCGGCTCAGACCTGCCCCTCCCCAGCTCCACCGGAAAAAATGAGGCTGGGCGGCTGGATATGATTGCGACCTCATATTCGGTTTACGTATGCGGAAAAGGAAAGGGGAGGTAAAGGCCGTGAATCCGTTCGTCCCAGGGCACCCAGCCGTTTGCAGGGAGAGAGAACGGCACCCACACACTTCAAAGAGGCATCCTGCGAAACCTTAACCTCAGGGATAGATAGATAGATAGATAGATAGATAGATAGATAGATAGATAGATAGATAGATGGAAAGTCAAGCCTCTTGCCACCAGCCCCAGGAGGCGCTGCCCCTCGGTTTCTGCAGGTGCATTTCCCGCCGGCTCCTATGTCCCTCACACTCAGTTATTGCTTGTTTTGAAATCCAAAAGGCTCTTCAACCCCTCACCTCCCCCTGCTCACGGGCACACACACACTCAAGCTCCTCCCTGCCATATGAACTACAACATCCTCTCCTAGGTGCAAATCTCTGCTACTGCTATTAGGTCAGCCCTTTTCCCAGGCCACCTCCCTGGTCTTTCTACTGCCAGCCAAAACCAAAGGACTGTTCTCTTCACCACGCCTCTCTCCGTATGCCCTCAGTATATACATATTTGTTCTGATTTACTACGCAGGCACGGATGGTTAAAAGCCCGCTGGAAAGGTTCTGTTTCTCAGACTCCAGGGGGGCGGGATGGAGGACAAGAGCAACAACACTCCAGAGGCATTTATGGCATTATACTGTACCAATTTTGGCTAGGGTTAAGGCTGTAAACACGTTTATTTCATTCTTGTAAAACAGTTGTCATAAATACTGCATAAGGCAGAAGAAAAAGGCAGACGTCTGGGGCTGTTTACTAAGAAAAGGGCTGGCATCTTTTCAGTGATTTTTCAGGCAGCTAAGAAAAAAATGTGTGTTTTACTATAAATAGATTCGGTTTACTCTTAAATTCTGCCGAATCACAGCACCTCTCTTACAGTCTCCAGCATCCTGAAATCTTTTCTTCTCTCCTTTCGTGCCCATTGTCTCTTTTGTTGCATGGTCTCTCTGGCGGGGCTTTGGGGGCTTGCTGCCTGTGCTGTGCGCGGGGGCAACATCACGAGAAGGGCCGGAGCAGAGAGGAGTCCCCCCCTCCGCGGCCCGGAGAGGGGGAGCTGACGCCCTTTCTCTCTGCTCTCAGGCCGGCCAGGCCCCTCTGCGGCTTCGCTCCCCGTTTCCTGCCCTGGGACTGGGACCGAGGGGCCGATCCTGGCGCTTTAGGCTTTTCCGTGGGAGTGTGCCCCTGCTGTGGCCCCAGGGCTCACGGAGAGACTCGGAGTCGACTCCTACTCGCTGATTGCCCCCATTTATTGAAAAGGATTTTGCGATAAGTATAACTCTTGTAGCGGTCTTTTGGTTTTGTCTTGTAAGCGTTGCCAGCATCCAGAAATCCGGGCACAAAAGAAACCCCAAACCCTACGTGCACGTTGCAGTCCAATTTAACCCAGTGGCAGAGGAGTTAAAATGCCGGTGAGGCTGCTCGCTTTCCGCAGAGACAGAGCTGGAGAGAAGGATACGAAGCAGGACCGAGGTTTCGCCGCATCCGCAGCTCAGCCAAGCTGTTGTTTTAAAAGAGCAATAAAAATGAATTATGACTAAACGCCTTCTCACTTAATAGTTTTAGACGGGGATCCCCAGCCCCGGCAAATACGTAAGAGGATTTTTATTTGTGCATGTGTTCCTGCAATTGATCTCTTTGATGACATTCTCATTCATAGAAAGAGTTTGATTTATGACTTTCGGAAGAATTGCGTTCAGCCCTTCCAGCTATAACCCACGCATCCCAGCTCCACAACGTGTTGCAGGGCTGGGAGACAACACCCCTCGCATGGCCGGGCAGCGGAACGCCGGCCACAAACCCCCGCTCCAGCCCCACTTGCCTGCGCGGTGAAACTACACGCTCACACACACTCACACGCACACGCACACAGGGAACCGCGATCCCACTCCCCCGGGATCCCCTGGCCCCGGAGCGGCAGAGCCTCGCTGGCATCTGTTGCTCGGTTTTAGCTCACCCTAGGCTTTGGGGTCCGGCAACGCCCGCTAGCCCCGTGGCAGCCAATTTGGTGGAGATTTCTGAAAGCCCGTCTTTGCTGTCGCCAGCTGAAAGCGGGGAGCCCCGAGGAAACTAACTTTAAAGTCAGAGTTTCTCGTTATCAGTCCTTCGCCCGCAAGAAGGTTTAAGCAGAAAAATATCTTCAGCTGTGTCCTTGCACCACCCGCAAAAAGAACGAGTAGGGGGCCCGATTCCTCCCTAAATGCTTCCCACCCCCCCAACCCCCACCCGCCGTGTTTGTGCCACCCTTTCGATTTTACAGGCAATAACTTCTCAATTTCCTCTCCTTCTAGGGCTGATTTCTTGGACCGATCAGCACGTGAGAAGCAACCAAGCGCATTCTCTGTGAGCTCTGGTATTTTTTAAGATGAGCTTGCTGAAACAGCCTGCTGGCTGTTAAACTCTACTTTCTAGAAAAGCGGGATTATTTCCCCCCCCCAAAAAAATGCCTTTCGTGTATGTAACAGGCTAGTTTCTGCAGGAGACGCTTATCCTGCTGAGCCTCTCTTACGTTTTCCCTGTAACAGAGAAAGTGCTCGTTCGTGCTTTTGTTACAACTCAGCATTTCCAAGCTTTGTGCCCTCACAGAGATAAGATGCTACATTTGTACATTAAAAGGAAGAGATCTCCATCAAAGCTACAAATGTTGTTAGTTTGTTTGGTTTGGTTTTTTTCTCCTTGTGAATACCCTTGCAATAAAGAATTTGAACGTGCTTTCCTCTCTAATAAACGTCCTAAATTGCCAAAAAGGGAGAGGTAATAGTCAGAATGTTGGGTTTTGATTATTAGTAAATTAAGAGTAGAAAGGGTGGGGAGAAATACCCGGCGTGTTATCAGTCTTGAAAGGAGATACAGAGAAAGAAAGAGGGAGGGAGAAAGATGAAGAAAAAAGAGAAAGCTCCTTGTAGCAAACAAGAATTTATTCTACCAAAAATACTTATGACAACGCATCCTAATGCAATACAAAAATAAAAAGAAAGTGAAGATACAATTCCTATATGATCACTTTCTTACAGACCTCATATATTGCTTTTATAGAAGGACCTAGAATGTGGCTAGGTTAAAATTGAACACAACTAAAACTTTGTAAGAAACGGCAAATGGCACAGATGAGGGAGGTAATAAACAGAAAATACTGACCAGGAAAAGGTGGGAGGGGGGAAAAACACGGGAAAAATTAAGAAGAAGAGCAAGGAAGAGAAAGCAGGACCCTTGGAGAGGCCGTCTTTAATTTCTCAGTAATTCAGATGCTGCAAGTCAATTGTGGTGAGTGTGTCTGTAAAAAAGTCAAAACTGTCAGCAGAAATATCTACGGGACTGTCCAGAGATCCTGGCAAACTGGGGGAAACTGCATCTGAAAGCTGTAGGCAGGAATCTGTGGAGAAAACGTTAAAGTCCTGTAAAGAAGGGACATTTAGGGCCTCAGGACTGTCATTGTTCAGGCCAGCTGCACAGTTCTGGGCCATTGTTGAGAGGCAGTTTTGAACAGTGGGTGACTGATGTTGAAAATGTTTCAGATTTTTCTCATTGCTCGTTAAAGGCGAAACGGGGAAAGTTTGGGACTCGCCATTGTGCGCATTCTGTGCCTGCTGCTGGGAGAGGGCATTCTGCTGGAAAGCGTAGCCTTCCCGCTCCAAGAGAGCGCCGGAGACGTTGCTGAGGGCTTGCTCGAAGAGGGAATTCTCCTCCTCCTCCTCCTCCTCCGCCGCTTTCTCGGGGTCCTCGAGGTGCTTCAATTTCCCCTCGCTGTTTTGGTTCTCCTTGCACTGAGTCTGTCTCTTGTGCTTCATCCTCCTGTTCTGGAACCAGACTTTGACTTGTCTCTCAGTTAGATCCAGTAAGGCTGCAATCTCAACCCTCCTTGGTCTACAGAGGTACTTGTTGAAATGAAATTCTTTCTCTAGCTCCAAAAGTTGGGTGTTGGTGTAAGCCGTCCTCAGCCGCCTAGATCCACTGCTACCACTATCGGGGATTTCAAGGGGGTCTGTTAAAAAAGAAAAAAAGAAAAAGAAAAACACCACCACCACACACACCCCAAAGCACCACCGCCAGAACAGCGAAAAGAAAAACACACGCACGCACACACAAAATAGATAAATGCACGGATTGAATTTCAGCACCCGAGCACATCGCATCCCGGGGGGAGGGAGTGCTCTCTCTGCACGTACTTGTCTATATCTATAAGTCCATATAGCATAAAATAGCAACTGCAACAAAATGGCCGCCTTTGGATGCAGCAAACCCATTGTGTTGCACTGCTGAGCGCCCGGTGCTGTGTGCCCCTTGGCCACCTCCGCAAAATTACTGCCTGCAGCTCCCCAACCTCCCCACACCAGAGCAAACTTTATATTAGCCATACCGCAATTTATAATTAATGCATCAGCTGCTTAGCTGAGCGGGAGCAATCTATCACTCTTCATTACTGTCAAATATCCTAACTCTAGGACGGCGAGACAAGAGAGGTCAGCTCCAACTCAAATAAATCATCCCGCATTAAGCAAGTTTGGGGAAAGTTTGGGTTTCCAGAGAGCCCGGCCAGCTCCGTCCTCCCCGCCCGCCCGCCCCTCCGCCTCGTCCCCCCGCGAAGCCGGGGGGATGCGGGGAGCCAAAAAAGCGGCCCGGCGGGGCCGGCGGCAAGTCTTTGGACTGACCTTTGTGGCTGAGGCAGGCAGGTCCAGCGGCTGAGGCGGAGGCCGAGGCGGGCGGCAGCGCGGATCGCTTGGACGCCTTTTTCTCTTTCATCCAGGGGTACTCCGGGGGCGGCGGGGCTCCGGCGGGGGCCGGGCTGCCGCTGCGGCCGCGGGGGCTCGCCTTGGGGCGACCGCCGCCGCTGTGGCGAGGGTGGCTGCCGGGGTTCAGGCTGGGGATGGTCTGCTCGAAAGGAGGAGGAATCAGTGTCGAGTGTGAAAGCGTCGAGTTCTTGATTGATGAACTTTGAAATGTATCACCGACAGGGGGAAAAGATGTCAGGCACTCAGCAAGCGATGGCTGGCTATTGATAAAACCGATCTCTCGCTCAAATGCGAAATTCATGGCCTTCAACTGGCAGCCCCCGCGGAGAAAAAGTTCCCTCGGATTCAGGGGGCTCGGGGGGGGAAGGCCCAGGAAAAAGGAGAGAGAGCAGAAAAAAATATAGCATAGAAGATCGCTGGTGGGGTGTTTTTTTTCTAATTCACTGATTACAGCCGTATGGGGACCGTGCTACTATTAAACTATTGAATTCATGGAGACAAGGTTGAAATTGGACCGAATTGGCTGTCACATGATTGCCTCTGCCCAATGACAATTTGGGCTTTAATCAAAAGAAGCCACTGTCTGTTTGATTGATCCAAAAAAGTCGGGAAGGAACGCCTCATTGGGGGCCAGAAAGGCTTTATTTACACTTTTTTTAAAGAGGGAAATGATATCTCCAGTATCTATCCCCTTGGCGTCCTAATCTGAAATGATCGGGGGTGGAGGGGAGGGTGCGTGTGCGTGGATATGTTTGTGTGAGAGGCTGCGAGTGTGTGTGTGTGAGAGCGTGTGTGAGTGTGTGTGTGTGGCTGCTTGTCCTGCAGCCTGCTGCCTCCCTCGCCTCCACCCGCACACTCTTCTCTCATTGTTTGGGACTGTCAGGAAAACGCTTTGCACCTCACAAATCATTTAAGCACCTCAATCTGACGCCTTGAGTCATTAACAAAGTAATCCATTAATCTTCAAAGTTTTGACACCGCCAGGCCCCCGCATAAGAAGTTGCATCCAGGCAGGAGTCTGAAGCAGAGGGTCTCGATTTTTTCCTAGCGAATAGCACTTCCTCCAAAACTAGTTTATCGTTCCCGACTCAGCCTCGATGGGATGCTTTTGCTTTCGTGGTGGTTTGTTTCCTTTTTTCTTTATTTTTTTCCTTTTTTTCATTCTTTTTTTTTCGTTCTTTTTTTTCTTTTAGTTTTTTTTTTTCATCTTGTCCTTTTTTTTTTTTTTTTTTTTTTTTTTTTTTTTTTTTTTTTTTTTTTTTTTTTTTTTTTTTTTTTTTTTTTTTTTTTTTTTTTTTTTTGTTTTTTTTTTTTTTTCTTTTTTTGGTCCTTTTTTTTTGTTTTGTTTTTGGTTTTGTTTTTTTTTTTTGTGTGTGGCTATCGGGTGTACAGTACGGAGAACAACTGGCTGCCGGTGCCGAGCCATTGTTTAACAGGATCTTCCTCAGCAACCTTTCTTCTAGGGGAAGAGTCACATAGACAGCAGTCCTTGTGCTTCATGACTTCCCTCTCCAGTTGGCTTCCCGGGATTGGACCGTAAAACATAACCCTAGGAGTACCTCTCTGGGCGAGCCAAATCGCGAGGCTGCAAATGCGTCTGGCTGTTGCCTCTTAAAAAAAAAACCCAAATCCTGTGCCTTAGCTTGCAAACGATACTCCCGTCTGCTGGCATAATTTGCTTAATAACCGTAGTAGGCTGGGTCTGGTGAGTATTTTCGATTACCAGGAAATATATGGGCTGGTAGCGGGTTTGATTTCACGGGGCCAGGCAGAGCGAAAATGCTGGGGGTTGTGACTTCAGAAACGACACTCGCCTCCGATGCTTGGGTCTCGCCGCCGCCGTGTCCAGTCGCCCCTGCTAGGTGGAGGCAAGTCCCGAATTTGGATGCTCTGGGCACAGTTTTCCAACCAGACCGAGGCGAGCGGGAGAGCGATGACAATGATGGCCACAATCACCAGCCTGATGAGTCCTATGGTCACAGCCGCCCCGGGCAGCCCGGACTGGGTTTGCCTTTCCGCGGAACTCGGGGTGCCCGGCGGGGTGGGGTGCACCGGGGGGCCGAGGGGAAGGCGCTTCCGAGCCTCTTTCCGCGTCCTCGAGGAGCCAGGCACCATCGCCAGCGAGACGCGGTGCCGCCTCGCTTTATTTTCGGAGTTGCCAAAAAGGGGTTGGCAAGCGTCTTCGTAATTAAAAAAAAAAAAAAAAAGGGTAAGAAAAAGAATAAAAAAAAAAAAAAAAAAAAAAAAAAAAAAAAAAAAAAAAAAAAAAAAAAGAAAAAAAAGGGGGGAAGGGCGGAGGGGAAGAAAACAAGACCCCAAGTAATCGGCGGATCAGTCTGCGCCCAGACTGCGCGAAGTGCATTTAAAAAATCGGTTTTAAGTTAATGCACCCACAAGATGTAGCATATCTGCGAAGGCATTGGAGAGAGGGGGAGGGGAGGGGCTGGAAGGCTTTAAATGGGCTTTTTGGTGGTTGCTTGTTTAAATAAAATATAGAACGAGACTTGTCATTTAATCCCTCAAAAGGGATGCCTTACAAATATCGATGCTGTTAGAAAATGCAAGGGGTTTAATTTTCTTGCTTTTAGTCCAAACAAAGCTTTGGTGGTGTCTGCGCGCGATCAATCTTGGCCGCCAAAAGGTTTGACAGCTACTGGCCCTTAAGAACACATTTAAAGCTTCTTGCTCTTTCCAAGATCAAATGTGGCCGAGAAAAGAGGCAGAGCAAGAAACGCAAGTAAACAAGGAAAAAAGCTGCTTTTTAAATATGCTGGCAGAGGACTGGGCTGCTTGTGGGAAAAGTCCGGTTTTAATTTGCTTTTCAGTGCCTACCTTGGGGTCGGGCTTTTCTTTTTCTTTTCTTTAATTTTTTTTCCTCCCTCTGGAAAATATTGGGATTAACAGCAGGATGACAAATAATAAAGAGAGAGGTTTGGACTTTAACCAGGCTTTGTGAGTAAAACCTGTGTGGGTGTCTCTATTCTGCACATTTGTTTATTGTGGTCAGTCTAATACAAAAACCACCTGGGACAAAACCTTTAGAGAGGGGACGCGAAATTCTTGGGCAAATCAGTTACTTCTGCCTCCAGAAGGTTCTTTTAATCGGGCAAATCTTAAATGCAAAAATACAAATTCTTATTTGGAACCTGCAGGCTCTGAAGAAGGGTCGAGCACGGTTTCTTGAAAGAAGGGGGCAAAATAGCCTATATTTTTCTTTCTTTGCAGTTGGAGGGGGTTAAAATGCCAAAGTCCTTATTTTCGAACATTTTCCTAAATCTAATTCGTGATGCTAAAGTAAGAATCTCTGACCGTACAGTTACCTTTTGTTGTATCGAACCTAAACGGTCCGAGGGGTGGGGGGCCAGCTTGAATTTTATACCAGTGCTTATTTGAAATGAGCAATGTCTTTCAATGTTGCAAAAATGCTTTCTTCACCTATAAAAGAATAATCAGTCGTTGGTCTGTATTGGGTAATAATCAGATATCAATGAAAAATATCAGGCTACATAACCTTTCCTTCCACGGTTACATATCTGTATATATAATAAACAGCACGATATAAATATATTTGCAGTCCCTTTCTTTGACTGAGCATGCTTTATCTATTTATGCAGAAAAGCTTTATATAGATTCATGGATGCATGTCAATGTTTCAGGATCAGGCAAGGATGGTTCTGGGAACAAGATAAAGCCCAAAGATTAATAATATTTCAGCATGAGACCAAAATGGCGACATTTTTTTTCTGTGGTCTAAAAGATACAGACGGTGAACAGCGCGCGTTATTATCTACACGGCATAGGAGTATGTCTTTATAAACGTGCAGGGGTATATTTTACCCAGTCTATTAAGGTCTATTTCGATTTATCTTTCAAGTTTCAATCTAAAAATTACGGGCATTTAGTCTGAAAGGAAGAAAAATAAGATTTAAGCACACGCTTGTGGGTTTCTGCCTTCCACCTCGAGCCGATTAGGGCCGGAGACGCCCGCGGGTGTCCGTTTGGGGCCGGGACAGTAACCTTTTTGCAGTACCATGTGCCCCCCCCTCGNAAGACGGCGGCGGGGATGGTGGGTGGAAGGACCCGTGTCCGGAGGCAGCAGCAGTGCTCGGCATCCACCCCCCAGCCGTGTTTGGGGTTTGGTCGGGGGCCTGCTCTGCCCCCCTTGCTCCCAAAAACCGGCGGGGCTCGGCAGCCGCCCACCGCCCGGCTCCCTCCTTCCGCAGCCGGCCAGCTCGGGGGGGAGGCGTCCCGTCCGCACCCGGGCCCGCACCCACGCGAGGCTTTATCCTGAGCTCTGCTCCCATGTGCTTCCCACACCGACGCTCGTACGCGCAAACACACACCCCCCTCCAGCTGGCCTGCCCGGGAGGCAGGGGACGCTCCCCGCGCTGCTCCGCGGCCGGTCCCCCACTGCTCCGCGGGGAGGGGGGAAGGGGGGGATCCGCGCCCGCCTGCCCTCCGCGCCGGGCGGGCACCGCGCAGGGGGCACAGGAGGGGGCGGCCGCCGCGGGCCTGAAAACCCTGCTGGGNATTATCTACACGGCATAGGAGTATGTCTTTATAAACGTGCAGGGGTATATTTTACCCAGTCTATTAAGGTCTATTTCGATTTATCTTTCAAGTTTCAATCTAAAAATTACGGGCATTTAGTCTGAAAGGAAGAAAAATAAGATTTAAGCACACGCTTGTGGGTTTCTGCCTTCCACCTCGAGCCGATTAGGGCCGGAGACGCCCGCGGGTGTCCGTTTGGGGCCGGGACAGTAACCTTTTTGCAGTACCATGTGCCCCCCCCTCGCCCCCCACCTCCCTCCCGCAATATACACACTCACACACATACACACCTCCGCTGGAAGAAAGGGACCGCAAGGCTCCCCTCCCCCACAGCATCAGTCTGCAGTGGGAAGGGAAGGCGGCTCGGCAAAAATGAAACAACCTTAATAATAATAATAATAATAATAATAATAATAATAAT
>VWYH01005887.1:1431454-1447127 GCA_013399365.1 Pampusana beccarii
GGGGGAGAGGGGGGGGAGGCGGCCGCGGGCCAGAAAACACTACTGGGGAAAAAAAAAAAAAAAAAAAAAAAATCCCCTCCCTGCCTATGAAATGCTGAAAAGGCGTCCCGGGGCCCTCGGGTGGGCGAGTGGATCCTCGTGTGAGTTTACAGACGAGTTTCCTAACTCCCCACGTCATGAAGGGCTCTCCCTTGCCTTGCGCTGCAAATAACATGTTCTTAACTCTTTATTATTCAGAATAAAAACTTTATTTTTTTTCCAGAACATGAGCAGCAAGGAATGTATAACTTTCAAAACAAATCTAGCCTTTTCAGCTTCACACGCTTCCCGCCTGGCTGGATGTTACAAGCATAAAGTATTCAAACTGTGATCTTTTTCCCAGATTTTATTGCATCGTCATTATCATCATCATCATTACCACCATTTTTATAAAAGGAGTTATAGTTTCCTTCCAAATGGTACTTCCTATGCGTGCCAATATGCCATCTAACATATGGCCAGGTAAATACCTCCTGAATATTCAGGGTACAGATTTTTTTTATATATATATAAATATGAACAAATGGGGATAAATAAAATTTTAAACACTTAGATTATTCAATGTTTGCAAAAAAAAATAAATAAATCTGAATGTTCACCAGCATACACACGTTGAAAGACTTACACGTATTAATAATTGTCCAGGGAGTCCCTGTCCAAGCGCTTTTGATGTCTTTCTCGCTATTTAAAAGAAGTGCAATAAAAAAAATTGCTTCCCCGTAGGATCAATCATGTACGAACAAATTCACATTTAAGAATTTCTTTTATAGAAAATTTGTTCATATACCCTGTTTTGATAAAAGTGTAGAAGGTAAAATATAAAGCCTCTGCATACTCCCAAAGTGAGACACAAGGCTACAGTTCAAGAAGATAAATATCCACTAGTGAAACTATAGAGCAATTCAAGCAACAAATATTGCTACGTCACATAAACTAGAAAACGCTTTTACCAAAGGAAACAAACCAAAACGAACAAAAGAAACAAGAAGGGGAGGGGCAGGCGTATGGGGGAGGAGGAGAGAGAGAAGGGAAGGGTTGAGTACTTTCCAAAAGTTGGGGGCTTGGTGTTCCACTTAGTGACTCCTGTCTCTTACAGATGGGTGAGTTTGGGCGCTTCCTGAATTCTTCCCTGAGAAGGATGGTGAGTGGTAAGGTCTGTGTATGTTGGGTGCGGATCGCAAGGTCCATGGTGGTGATTGTTGGCCATTGGCCCAGCCCCGCTGTAGTCCATGTTGGCAGAGGGAGGATGAGGGAGATGAGTTAGACCAAAGATGGAAGGCCCAGAACTGGTCATGGTCTCCACGTAGTTGCCCCCTACATAGACAGGGCTTCCCTGTATATGTGGATTCCCATAACCGTTGCCTTGAAGAGGATGAGTATCATATTCAGGTGTCACAGCTGCCGTCCCCGTGTATCTCTTTTGAGGAGGTGGGCAATTATTAAGAGGAGCAGTATATGATGCAGGGATGCCATAGGTGTTTTGATGAGGCTTGTTAAATGGTGGAGGCGACTGAGGCTCATAGGGGACACTGTTTACTAAAGAATGCATAGAGTTTAGATATCCCCCAGCAGCTGGAGGGATGGGGCTTCTGCTTGGGGATTGTCCTCCTGAAGAGGTCATCATGCCCTTGCCCTTTTGATCTTTTTTGTATTTCATTCTGCGGTTCTGAAACCAGATTTTGATCTGTCTTTCTGTGAGATTGAGCAAATTAGCCATCTCTACCCTCCGTGGCCTGCAAAGGTACCTATTGAAGTGGAACTCCTTTTCCAGTTCTACCAGCTGGGCACTTGTGTAAGCTGTACGGGCTCGCTTAGAGGAGGCTTGCCCCGGGGGGCTTTTATCACCAGCACAACTCTCACCTATGTAAATCACATAAAGAACACAATCAGCACGGTGAACCCAAACACGGCAGCCAGAGACAATGACCAAGAATGCCAGCACCTGGAGAGTCCAGCTCTCGGACACAAGATGAATGCCCACATGTGCAATGAGTACTCCCCCACGTGCAATGAGTACTCCCCCATGTGCAATGAGTACTCCCCCATGGCAGGAGCAGAGTCATGCCAACCTGCAAGTCTCGATAGACTACTTCACCTCATTAGTGTCACTGTATGACCATACTTGCTTCCTTTAAGAACAAGAGCATGCAACATATCGTGAGCTTTGCATAAAGGAGTAAGAAAGTTTCAGGGAAATACAGCATGGTTTAGAAACTCTGAAGGTGAACCTACAGCTTTGTTAATGTAGCAGGATCAGGGTCTTCAAGAACTAGCTGCGTTGCTGTTAAGACATGCGGCCCTCTTTTTCTGAAAACCCTGATATACACACATCAGCTAGAGATGCCTGAGGGTTAGGTATCTATATGTAACATCACAATACGTATTGCTATATATAAACACAGAATTGATGGTATAGTGTTTCTATCACATCTAACATATAGCATAAACATATGGTAGTGATTGGGAAGTGTAACACACATAATCACATAGGGTGGCTAGTCTCACGTATAGGCATACAAACATATTTAAATGTCACTGTTTTTTAATAAAATAAATGGATTATATGAAAGGCTGTAAACAGCAATGTTACCAGAGCTCTAAGAAGCAGACTAGCGAGAATGTTCACTAAAGTTTTGGGGTCTACTTCTAAGCCACATTTAAACGTAAAAGAGGAAGAGGTTAATCTAAGCACAACTCCTGCGCATTGGAGCTAGCACTAGTGTTATTGATTTGGGTTGCCTTGAGCAATAAAAGTGTAAATGCACACTTCCATCTCTCAAATAATATTTTATGGGCTGAAGTTTATGGCACTGCAGAATGATTTTTGTTTACCAGGCTTGTAACTTTGCCAATCAGCTTGTTAAAAGGAGAAGAGGTTCTGACTGCATGCAGGGCATTGATCCTGCCTGCTTGTGATTATGAGCTATTTTATTCCTGTTACACTTCAGCAGAGATAGGTCACTGTCTTATTAATCTAACAGCGCCATGCCAACAAGTACTCAGGACAGGCCTCTGGCTTAAGGCCTGGACTGCTCCACACTGATATGATTTACTGGTGGGGGGATTACCTAGGAAATGTGATAGACGCAGGAAGGCACAAGTGGTTTGGGCACAAGTGGTTTAACCAGTAGGAATCAAAATCTCTTTGGACCCATCCTGCAAGACTGGAAAAGTTTTGCATGGGGTGATTTGCTTGCTTAGCAGTGGAAACCCCTTTCCAAAGTCAACTCAGAGAGGAAAAGAGCCCATTCCCTCCCCTCACTTCCCGAAATTAACATGGGCAGGGCTGCAGATGCATGGCCAACCCAGGGGTACTCAGGGAGAGGGGGAAAAATGTTTCATACCTGAACTGGAACTGCTGTTTTTCTGCTTTGTGTTTTGCCGAGACTCTTTCATCCACGGGAATATCTGTTTGGACATGGTGGGCGAGTTAAGAGCTGGGCTCTTGGAGGAATTGGCTGGGGCAGGGTTGCTGCTGGCATTTTGAGATGGTGAGGCAGAGGATGGAGGTGGAGGTTGTGCCTGCTGGGCTGGAGGCGGCTGCGGTGGGGCCTGTGGGTCAGCGAGGCTGGGGGGCTGGAGAGGCTGGCTGGGGAGGGTCCTCATGCAACTCTCACTGATGTCATTGGCCTTGTGGTGGGACACGGAGCTGCCGGGGGACTGGAGGGAGCAAGCAGGGCGGTGGTACTCAGTTTCCACAAGTGATGAAGATGGAGGATATTGCTGCTGACTCGCATTATAAGTGAAACCATTTGCTCCTTGGTAGGGGTAGGCACCATAGATTGCAGAGCTGTCGTAGTAGGTCGCTTTTTGCATTTCGTTGTTTCCCAATATTTATTTCGCAAACTGACAGGGTCTTGACACCCTTGGAGAATAACATTGGCACCCCTCTGTCACGTGGCACTCTTCCTCCAATGGCCTCTCCGGGCAGACCTGGGGTGTGGGGAGAGCAGAGCAGGGTGAAGAAATGGTACAAATCCATCTTACTTTCAATAGCTAAGTGACATGAAAGCCATAAAAGAAAAAGTGGTCAGCAATATTTAGCAGCATGACTTGGCCTCAGGCACAGAGCATTTTGATATAAAAGCTGCCTGGATTTACCGGCAGCTGCGAATATGTGCTTTGCTGCACCGGGATAGGGGCTTTCTAGGATTATTTATTTATTTATTCTTAAGAAACAGAGCAGGGCACCACACGGCACGGGGGTTGATCATTTATCACCGAAAGGTTGTTTTAATACCAGTCTCTGAGATGAGGGTGATCGAGGAATCGGTAATGCAAAGGGGCTGGGCTTTTCCTCAATTCTAGCTCGAGGATCAAACCCTCCCGCGTAACCGGCGTCGTTTTATTTTTAGCCTTTCTCTCCAGGTTACAGCTCTCCATACAACTTCAAAGACATACATGAGATTGTTCCTCTCTACGTGTGGCAGGGGGCAGGAGCGGGGTGGAAAGGTTTCCTAGCCAGGGATACTTACACACCCCGATCCCAAGCGGCGGATTTTGGCTTGTCTATGAAATGCTCGATAAGAAAATAAACAAAGCCAGCGCCTTCTTCCCTCCGTGCTCGCACAGCACCCCGAGCCGCCCCGGTCACGCACCCCGGCAGCAGCAGTTTCTGCCCGGGCGAGCCCCGACCGCCTCCCGCAGCGGCTCCCGCTCGGCCTCCGCAGCGCGGCGGGGGCCTCGCCACGCAGCCCCCGCGCCCACCTCCCACCCATGAGCGGGACTGGAGCCTCCGCTGCGCCCAGCTCGGCACGAAGCCCCTTCAGCGAGGCCGGCCGGGGCAAGTCGGGCGCTTTGGCGGCTGTTGGTTCGGTTTTTTTCGACAGTTATTCGCAAGACGCTAACTTTTCGTGGAATCAGCCAGATCCTACCTGTTAAAACATGATGGATTGGAGGAAAAAAATACACCAGGAACCTGAAAAACCAGCGTTCATCTCCATGACCACGGCTTGAACTTTCCTTCCAACTTAGTGATAATAGGTTCTGTCTTGGAAACTGCTATGTAATTTGATGTATGAGGGTCACTTGGCTGGGGAGAGGTTGGACACAAACCCAGAGAATGCTTCTCCTGTCCGGGCGAATCCCTTTCTCCACACCCCCACCCCCCTTTCTATCTCCAGTCCTTCTTTCTTTATGTTGTTTTTTTGTTGTTGTGGTGGTGATGGTGGGTTTTGGTTTTGTTTTTCCAGATTAAAGTCTACTGGTTACCTGCCTGAAAATAACCAGTTAAAGAATCGCCCACATTAATGGGAGAAGAGACCTGCGCATAATCTCCAAGACAGGAGCTTTCACATTGTTATCAGAAATTAAAGTGTGTTACTTACCGTCCCCCTACCCCCTTGCTGACAAACAACCACGTCTTTTCGGATCAGAAGAGATCTCGTTTCTTTTGCCACTTTCCTTGTGCTTAACCAGCTGGATATTTCCCCCCCTCAAACATCTAACGAGGACAAATGCTTAGGGGCGAAAAGTCTTACACAATACATGCACCAAACGAGCTCGTTCTATGCCTTTCAAGTTATACAAGTTCTTAGAAAACAGTATTCCCTTTGTTAGATCGTAACAAAATGAAGGTAACACACCTACAGCAGGGCGACTACCCTGTTATTGCACTAATCAAGCTCTCTGAATATTATTAAGCTAATAAACCGATGGAGATCTGAGGCACGCACACAATTGCCAGCTCCTTGCCTCTCTTGATGCTATCAAGGCCTGGTGTGATTTTTCTCAATTCCTTTGAAAGAGACCATGTAGACACCACTGCAAGAACAGAAAGAGGAAATAACGAGGCCGCGGTGATTTTACAAAGGCACATGCCTTTCATGATCACGACATCAAATATTTCGCCTTCCCCGGCCGCTCGGAAGTTTGCTGGCGTAGGCAGGACGGACAGCGCGGAGCGGGGATGCGGAGAGCGCTGCTCCCGCAGCCGTCTGTCCGCAGACAATAGGCAACTTTACTCGGAAGACAAAATATTATTGAAGCTTCGGCCGCCTGCCAGCAAGGGGGAGAAAAAAAAAATCGGCTCCCGCCTTTGGCTTCGCCAAGTTAATCACTTCCTACAAAGTTGTAGAGAAGCAGGGGTAACCTGAGGAGCGCCCGGCCATTCCTAGCGAAAGCGGGAATAGCGGGATTAAGAGCGACAATGATCACGATAATAACAGCGCCCGAACGGGACGCCGCGGGGGAGAAAGTTTGCCAACCCAGCCGGTGCCTGGGATGGGAAGCGCTTTCCTCTCCCCACTCGGAGACAAAAGGCCAGGTCTCAAAACCACAGATGGGCCCCCATTTTTTTCGGTACCCGTTTCATTGCCTCCATCTCCGTTTGTGCAATACACTTCTCTGCCCTTTACTAATTTTTCTCCCACCTACCCAGACAGCCTGGAGACAGCAGATGAAACCTGCTTGGACGAGGCATGTTCCCCCCGTTTCTCCCACTCCCCAGTTCAGATCTTGCCTACCCTTTCCTTCCCTCCCCTCTGCCTCCCCCTTTCCCAAATACACAAGATCTTCGCCCTGTAGCTCCCAGCCGAGCCCCAAACTCTGAATCTAGGATGGAAAACCAGGCAGCCCCCCTGAAAGATTTCCTGAAAGATAAAGACAAAGTTGAGAGAAGGGGGGGAAGAAAACAGAGGAGAGAGAGCTGCCTGAACACGAAGTGTAAGGGTATCAGTCACTGCCTGGAAGGAAGCCCCAGCTTGTGAACTCTTCTTGAACCGACATTTAAGTCTACGGTCATAAATCACTGGGACATAAACTCCGCCATTCACGACTGATAGCAGCGTATTTGTGGCCTGCTTACCTTAACTTCTGACGACTGAGGCGGAAGCCAGCATGCTCGCTCTCTCCCCCTTTTTTTTTTTTTTTTTTTTTTTTTTTGGAGGCGATACAACCCAGGGATCGGGGGCTCTCTGCCCCAGGCCGGTCCCTGTGGCCGCGGGGTGAGCAGCGCCTCCTCTCCTCCGCACCCGGCACCCCACGACCGGGAGGGGCGAGCCCTGCCCCGCACGGGATGGGGACGGTTGCTTCTGACACCCGCCTCTACCGTTCCCCTCCCGCTCCAGGCTGCCCACCCTGCCCCGAGCCGGTCACCGGCGTGCCGGGCTCCCCCTGCGTGGGGCACGGAGGACGGGGATGTTTCCCAGGGCTGCTCTGGGAAGGGAAGGAGAGAGTGGAAAGGAGAAAGCGAGGTGGGGGAGAGTGGACGGGGGAAAAAAAAAAAAAAAGAATAAAAAAAAAGAAAAAAAAAAGGAAGGAAGAAAGAAAGAAAGGCGGCCGCCTGGGGAAGCTTGGACCAGGGTGGGGGCTGGGGAGGGAGCGGAGGAGCGCGGCAGTGAAGGAGTGCGGCCCCCCCGCACCCGGGCGTCACCAAAGTCCAGGAAAATTATGCTAATGAAGACAAACGGCGCTCACAAAGGGTCGCTCTCACCAGCCTCCGGGGGTGCTGCTAGGGGAGCTAGGGTTTGTCCCTCTTACCGGTGGGCTTGGGTGCCGGCTGCGGAATAGCCCCTCTGCCGCTCCCCGCCGCCGGGAGCACCGCGAAGCCCCGGCTGAGTCCTGGGATGGGAGCAAAGCCCGTAGAGTCGGGGCTGGGTCTGGAGAATAAGCCGAAGCCCACCAGAATCCCCGCTCTGGGCAATGCCTTCAGAGCCACGCTGGAAATCATTAGAGTTACTAATTATTAACTGATGTATGCGTGAGCGCACACACACAGATGTATACACAGACAACCCCCCCCCACCCCCCAAATATCCCCAGCGCCCGGGACGGGCACAGAGGCGCTCACACACACATGTGCTGCACAGGCGGGTTGGGGTGCCCACAGCACCCCGGGGGGACGCGTGGGAAGCAGCCCCGCGTGGACGAGGGCTCGGCGCCTCCTGATCCTCAGCAAAGCTGGCGAAGGAGCTGGCCTCTTTTTCCAGGGCCCCGGGTTTTGGGGGTGGTCGTATGTCCCTCCTTTCCCTGCAACAAACACGGCAGCGCCCGCGCAAACGAGAACTTAAATCAAGTTGCGGCCCCTGCCCCTCTGGAAGACAGTAGCTGGCCTATGGGCTCCGTGCATTAAGCAGAGGCTCCGAATAATG
Source organism: Pampusana beccarii (assembly GCA_013399365.1). NCBI lineage: Eukaryota > Metazoa > Chordata > Aves > Columbiformes > Columbidae > Pampusana > Pampusana beccarii. The sequence continues at coordinate 1,439,584 of VWYH01005887.1, forward strand.
CCTATGTGTAAATTTGACGTTACTTCGTTAATTAAGGCATTAAAAATATAACTAGTCAGTTTAAAATACGAGTGAGCCCGCCGTCATCGCAAAGCACAAACAAAGCGAGGGGGAAGCGAGAAATAAAAAGCACTATAAGGCTGGGGTGGCCTCTTACGCATACCAATGGTTTTTGTCATTTATGGCTATGCAAGATTTATGACTTCATGCACCAAAGCTGTAAACAGAGCACTAAAACAGAAAACACTTGCTCCTTATGGCATAAGTGAGAAGGCACCACATGAAAGGGGAAGCGGGCAGCGTAGGAGGAGAGGAGAGGCAAAAATCCCGCGTATGCGTTTTGCTTCAAATAACCCCTTGAATGTCGCATCGGAAGAAAAAAAGTCTTTTTAGTCAATAATCAACCCCACACTTTCTTCTGAAACTGCTGATCTGCCATTCGCCCTCTTGCCCGACCAAATAGCGAGAGGCAGCTCTGCGCCCCGACGGAGCCCCCCGGACTGGAGAGAAGGATTTGGCAAGGGAGAGAGAGCTGGGGACTTCGGAAACCTGCGGACGCCGGGGAGCCTGCCGGTTTGAGGAGCCCTGCCCAAAACCTGGGCGATCTTTTACTACGAGTGCGTTTGAACTTTGAAGCGATCTCCAGCGGGATATTCTGACTACATGTCTGTATTTAAGAGCGGAGACGGGGAGGGGGGGAGGGGGTCTTTTTACAACTGAAGGGATTTGCAACGGACTTAAATCGTGAGAACCGAAGTGGTTCATAGGAATACTGAAGTGTTTCCTCCATTCGTCTTACTGCCTGCAAAGAGTATTTTGCGAGATTTCGCGTAGTAGTCCCGTTTCCCCACGCCCCCTCTCTCCCCAAAGAGGTCATTTTAAACATGAGAAGATGATTATTTTTTTTTATGTCTCTTCTAATGCCGGGATAAGTGTCCCAACGCACAGATCCCCGCTGCTTTTATCTGCCTTTCCCTCCCAAAGGCCGAGTATTTTCTTTCTGCTCCATTCCGCAGAGAGTGATAGGGCTCAGCTCGGGGAGAGATCGGCAGCGTTCGGGGCTGATTCTCGGGGCAGAAATGGGATGCCTTGTCTTCCCGAAGGGTCCCACTCGGTGGGACTCCCCCCGCTTTTCAGGGAATTACTCTTAGCTTCCGAATAAAATAATGCCTGCAAAACGCTTTGTCCTTGGATGCTCTGAAATGGAAGCAGGCAGCACCATAATTCAAGGGTGGTTTGGGGGGGATCTCTTAGGGATGAAATGGCAAGGCGAGTTTTTGCTGGAGAAGAGGGCCAATTCTGGAAGTGGCGCCTGTCTAAGCCGTTAGAGAGTCAGGAGGGGATATCAGCTGCCTTAGAGAAGGACTGAACTATCGAATCAGGCTGTGGTTAATCTGAATTATTGTTTATACCATCTAACACTAAAGAATGGCAACGAACTCTTGCTATTTGCTCAGTAGGCTGAGGTTATTTATACAACTCCCCGAAATCCCCCTGCTCCTCCAAAACTCTTCTTGCTTTCTTTTGCTCTAGAGCAGAACTGTACTATTTATGAATGTTTTAACTGGGTCAATATGCATCCGAACTGGGTCCATACGTGTCCGAACTGGGTCATAAATCAGAGGAAACGCTGCCAAGTAATTGAGCTGCAATTAAAGCCTGCAGTTTATTTTTGAGACGCGTTTTGGCCCGTTTCAAAATACGGCAAAGCCAACCTTAGCTTTTAGACACACAGCTGGGAGTGAAACACCTCTCCTCTCCTCGGCGAAAGGAGAGAGACCCCGGGTTTAAGAAACGACAACATACTTCAGTATGGCGAGGAGGGGAAATAGCATTTATTTGGGTCAGTTCTGCTCTGAGAGAAGCTTAAAGAGCAGGAAAGTGAGAGAACAGCCTCAACATATTCTCCCTGCAGGTTTCTGCAAAAGGGCCGCGAATAGCTCCGAGTGGAAATAACCTTGTTTGTTTGTTTTCAGTGGAGTTTTTACCATCGTTCGCTTTTCTTCCTCTCTCCCACTCTTTCTGACCTCTTAGAAGATGGGTAATTACAAGCACCCTGTAACTGAGCACAAAATGGTACAGCAGGAATAGGCGAGAGATGCAGAGTGAACTGAGAGAAAGTGAGCCCCAGTGCTCCGACCTTTCCCAAAGCCAGGACACACTGTGGAAAGGTCGTTTTATACAGCATTTTGCCCTCCTTGGATAGCCAAGTAATATTTCATTTCCGTCATTTAAAGTACATTATTTTCATATAGCTACGCACACTTATACACACACGTACTTACACATTTATACGCACGGATATATAAATATTTATGTCAACGACGGTATGGATATTAATTTAGGACTAGAGTATGTTCTTCTATAGAATAATTTCCACTCCTCCACTTTTTATTCTCGCTTTCCAGACCCTCATTCAGAGAGAGAGTGAAAACCCCACATTTTCAAGGCTGATTTATCGTTAGAAGCCATGGCTGGTTCTTGGTTCAGCTCCTTCTCACCGAGGAGAAATAAAGAGAAGACCCTTGGCTCATTTATGTAAGGGAAGCGTTGCCACAGAGCTGAGCGCCCATGCAGCCCTCTGCGCAGGGTAAACAAAGTACCAGTGAAGTATCATAAATAAAATGGCAGCACGATCGCATACTCATCGATTTACCGAGCGGCAGCGGCCGAACAAACACCCATAAAACAACAACCACCGCCGCCGCCGCACACTTGAGCACAACCCCGACCGAGGAGCACCCCTTCCGCGCCCCCCGCATCCTTTTATCCGACCTCCCTAAATACATAAATAAATAAACACACAAACAAACGAATAAAATAAAATAATAAATAAATTTAAGGCGGAAAAAAGTCCAAACACGACCATAAAAGAAGCTTCCCATGTCTAGCCGATCATAAATAACGATAAGATGGCAATCGAGGGGCTGGAGCGGAGGCAGCTGGCCATCAACAGCAGCGTGGGATCTCTATGGAGAAAAATAAATAAAGAAGCAAACTCTCCCTGTTCTGCTCGCTGTGAGGGGAGAGTTGAATATTTACCGCAGCAAATTGAAACAAAGGGGGAAGCAGCCTGGCTCCGGGTGCACACACACCCGCCCGCACACACATGCACTCACTCCAGCCTCTGCTACTGACCTTTGCCTCGAACAGCAATAACTCACCACATAAATGAACAATCAACGGAAATACCTTAAAATAAAATCCATCCTTTCTAACGAAGCATTTCGTCCTCTCGGCTCGACAATAACCTTTCCATAAGGAACGAAAGCTGTCAGCGAAATGGCCAGCTCTTGCGGGGACGGTGATGGGGGCAGGAGAAAAAAAAAATAGAAAGCAGTGCTTGCTCTGAACAGAAACTGGAAAAGCGTAATCGCAGACGGAGCCAGACCGGGTCTCCACTCCAAATGCCACAATAATGCGCTGTATTATGTGCTCACGTGGTCATACGTCAACTTAAATCCTTTTATTTGAAATAGGGAATCATTGAAGGAACAGGGTTTCTTAGTGCGAGCCTTTGCTTTTTAAAGACTTAACCCAATATGTTAAAGAAGAGTTTTAAGGGAAGGGAAAAAAAAAAAAAAAAAAAAAAAAAAAAAAAAAAAAAAAAAAAAAAAAAAGAAAGAAAGAAAGAAAAAGCAACAAACAAACAAAACAACAACAACGTCCAAGAGGTAGAGATGACGGGGGCGGGGGGGAAGATTGGTTCGACTTTTCTTCTTCCTACACCAATATTTCTTTATACAAAGCCCACTGGAAGGTAAGAGTTTTTTCTCATAATATGGGATTACGCTGCACTTCGATACTTAGCCTAATTAACCGGCATTTGCTTTGTAGGCCCGCCACTCTGCTCCACGTCGCATGTCCTCTGCAACCCCCGAAGAAAACCCAAATCTTAATACTATTATTTCCAGACCCCGTCTAAATGGGACAATTAGGAGCCTTCCCCCCACTCCCAGCCGCCTCTGCCCTGCCATTGTACAGGGCTTGCTCAACTCCCACACGCTACATCAGGGCTCCTGTAGAAACCAAAAAGACCTATAATTACCTGACAAAGGCAAAAAAGAGTCTCTTCTAAGAAGCTAGTTGATTTTTGTCCATGTAACACACTATGGAGAATACACCTTCCTTCACTGGCGTGGCTCCGAATTTCCAAAACCTTTTGGGACCTTGCTGTTAAACCTGTGCTTACGCATTTCCTATACAGCTAGTTTGAGTGATGCACAAAATTATAGGTTTCCAACGATGAAAAAAAAAAAAAAAAAAAAAAAAAAGAAAAAGGGGGAGGGGGAGCTTTCTGCCTAAGGGGAAAAAATAAGAAAAAAATAAAAGAGTAAAGATGTACGCGGCCTCCGATCCAGGCAGCTTCGCCTGTGTACGTTCCCTATAAGATTGTTTGACTTGTGCTATTGACACAATAAGCTAAACAAACAAAAGAAACCCTCAACTCACATAACTTTTCTGGAAGGAGCCAAAGAAAATCAGATAGTTCACACTTTTAATGCCTTCCTGGTCCAGTTCTGTGACTCCAGCAGTTTGGATCACGATATATATACCCTTGTCTAATTCTTACCACCATCCCCCATGAGCTCGAAGAAAACTTTCAGCTGACTGCATATCCTCCCTTACTGTTCCACCTGCACTTCATTGACCAGAATGGAAGGAGTTTCCTTTTAAAGGTGATTTTTAGTGTTATGGGCAAGCCTTATATACTCTCGCGTGGATTGTAAAAGTGGGCCACTGGAATTTAAACCCATCAGTAACAGTATGTAGTAGCGGACATAGCAGCAAAGTCAGCGTGACGTTACGACAGAGGAAGAATTTGCAATTTTTCATGTGAAAGTGACTAAGCTAGTAGCAGGGTATACATACATTATCCCTCACTAAGAACTGGGATAAAAACTATATACCTTTGAAAAAGAGAGAGCATTACCCACACACGCCATGCCCAAGTCTGTAACCAGCAGCACCACTGGTAACTCCACAGCCCATGTACTCAAAGTAAACCAAGGCTGATATTTACTCGAGATGGATTCACGGCTCTTTTAAATACGCAGCATTTAGATGCCATAAAAGAAACACAGAGAAGTCCTTCTGCAGCAATGAAACTGAAATTAATGGGGAATGGAGCAGATGTTGAAAAAAGCAGAGCAGGTCTTTCTTGGGGCTGTTGTAAAAAGTTATCGACTGCTTTGCGTCAAAAGCAGAAAGATGGCTTTAGAAGTTACAGTCCTGAGCAAATAGAAACTACAAAAGCAATAAATCACAATCATAAGTCAACTTAAATGTCTTAACGCTAACTATGGCTATTGGCTTCAAAACCCTGTTTCTATGAACATCTTTATTAGTAATAATGGTCGAGTTAATGCTAAAACTACTGTTTAACAATTAACTTATTGTATGTATTGGGAAAACTAATTAATTCTTAAGAAAAGTAACTTCTTGACATGTGAATACTTTCCTCAGGGTATACTTTGGGATGCTGAAGGGGGAGTCTGCCTAACTTTACGCTGTCCTGGATCGCAGCTGAAAATTATTCCCTTACGCCGATTTTGGAGAAAGATTTCTTTGCTCTAGTATCGTGATTACGAGTTTTCAAATACAAATTCAAATGATCTTGCGAGTCGCAGGCACTAGATTTCCCCCCGCCACCCCATATATTGCTTTGTTCCTGTTTCTGGGTATTCAACATTGTGTTTTATTACCTCGATGATTTTGAGACCTGAAACATGGTTTCTAGCAGAAAAAAAAAAAAGTGGAGTTTATCAGTAGGTCTGCTACTGATTTTTCTGTGCTTTATACACATGGCTTCGAGCTGAGCTGAAATTCCAGGCTCAATAACAACAAACAGATCTGAGTTCATAACGTGCCTTCATTAAGAGGGACGCTTTGTGCCAGCTCTGGCATCGATAGTCACTCTTAGCATTAATGCTATTTAAAGTTACCTTCAATATAATTAGATTTTTAAATTTTACTGACTTTCAAGTTTACTTTTATGACAGTTGTTAAGAGGTAAGCCCACCACTCTCATGTGGACGATATAAGTAGGATAGAAGTATTTGTTTCCTCGCTTCCTCAAAAGATTTGAAATCTGCTGGGACGCAGAGCTGTTTACCTACATCTGTGCGACTGATAGAGATGAAGTTGGTCTTTGATCATTTCCAAGCAGATAAAAAGAATACAGCTATCGACTGTGCCCTTGTGGGAGAAGTTCTGCTCAGAGTCAGCTGAGTCTGACAGCGTTTGGTCCGTTAAGGAATCCCAAATATCTCTGCACGCAATGCTATGGGCACATGCCACCAGAGGTAGGTTCATTCGTGCTGTGTTTTCGCTTTTAATTTTCTAACACAAGCGTGAGTAGACATTTGCAGCGCCTTTTTGTAGTTAAGATTTAAGCAGCCCATTAAGCCGACACAAAAAGCCCTTGTAGTCCTGTAATTTATGGCCGCTTTTAAAAAGTAGTAAAATACACTAATTGTACATCAGCGTCCAAAAATAAGCAGGTAAATCTAGCAGGAATTCGAGATAATTCTCTGTAATCCTCCCCTTTCGGCGGCCGGCATAAGAAAATGGTTACTAGGAAAAGCATTACATTTCTCCTGCCAAAGGACCAAGCTCATCAAGGGCTCCAGAAATTCTGAACCACCGAACTCCGGACCTCTGCCCGGTGCAAAGCGGGCCGGGACAGACGAATACCCGAAACTTATCTGCGAGCCATTCCGGTGCGTGCACTCAAACAAAATCACGTTTTCTAACATCCCCACATGCACTCCACGTTTGAAGGACTGGCTGCGGAACTCCTGGAGGAGGAGGCAAACAAACAAGCCGCGATAAGCCATTCAACACCGAGATGGCTCCGACCCGCTCTCCCTCGCCTTACGCCTTTGATTTGGGAAGGAGCTAAGAATGGACAAAGAAATTCTCAACCTCTTTCGCTCTTCAAATGACTTTGCATCCTTCCTGTCCCCCATGCCTTTATAAGGATGGCGATCACTCAGGTCCCGTACACTTCTTTGTCTGCCCAGACACGCATATTCACCACCCACGGAAGATGAATAGAGCCAATCCAGAAAAAAAAAAAATTCCAGCTAGGTTAAATATTTATCACGACAACAAAAAATTCTCATTCCAGCAGGCTTGTTGTGCATGCAGGTAGTAGGCAAATGGCTTTCCTGCAGTCACGATGGACGCAAAAGCAGCGGCCGGCAGCCCGGGCGCTGCCCGGCTCTTACCTCCTCCAGCTGCGCAGAGTTGGGCTGAAGCGCTCCCAGTTTCCACCTCCCCAGCCGAGTGGCTTTTTTTCGGGGCTCCCTGTAAACAAGCAACAAACAGTGCCTTACCGAGGAGTGCAGGGGGAGGTGTTTTGCTCCTTCATAGGCAATACATGGTTTAACGGGTGCGCTGGGAGAGCCCTGGAGCAGGGCGGGCTGGGATAGAGCAGGCGCGGGCTCCCGGCGTGGGTTCCCACCCGGGAGAAGACCACGGGGAACTGAGAAATAAAAGCGTGCGGTTGTTGTTTTTTTTTTTTACTTTTCTTTTCTTTT
>VWYH01005887.1:1447168-1467168 GCA_013399365.1 Pampusana beccarii
TTTTTACCCGTAGACAGCTATGCCTTCTGTCTCCAAGTGTTTGGAAATATTGTCATTCCAAACTCTTGTTACATGAATGTCTGCTTTATTTTCCTCTGGGAAACCTTTGTTTAGGATCATTTAATCAAGAACAGACATTAAACACAACTCGTGGTGTTCATCTCTGCTGAATAAAATGCGGAAAGGGTTCCAGTTTAAATGCGCGGCGTATTGTGGTCGGGCTTTTATTCAGACTGTTAGCCGGAGACCGATCCTGCCACCACTAGCTCAGTAAGAGACTAACAATTGACCTCGGTGAGGCAGGATCGGGCCCAAAGCCGTTTCTCTTTTCTCCTTTTTTTTTTAAACACCCTGAATGCCATTGAGGGAGGTGAAAATAACTAGACGGCTTCTCTTCCCCTAAAATAAACTATATTGCGCAATCCAGAACGACAATAGTCAAATTATTCGCATGCCACTTACTGAATCATGTTTACATATGAATTTGTCAGATATAATAATGTACCCCCCGTATTCATTCTCGCTAGTAAAAGCCATCTAACGCATCTTAAAATTGTCAGTAAATGTAAATGCTAATAATTAAATAACAGTTCTTGCGGAAGGGTGTCATCTGAGCCTTGGAAATATTAAGTCTGTCTTGGGAGAACTTTTCGAGCAGAGACTTTGCTTTGGTAATTCAGTAGTTCCATAATTACTCTAATAATTTTAAATTTGGTGTTGAACTCTAGTGTACATAAAATCATGCAATAATAGCCTACTAAGCTGTTTATTGCTGTCTCATAAATTTCAGAGCGCTGACTGCTAAAATCTACTGGCAAACACAAAAGAAAATTGAAAGTTCAATCTGCAATCGCAGAGCCCGGGCGCTGCTGCCTGGGGTTATTCTCAGATCTACCTTTCGCTCCACTCGGCTCCAGCACAGGCGGAACCCCCTGGCATTTTAGTCTCAAACTCATACTTTAGCCGTTTTGATCCCTAATCAATAGTCATGTTACAAACGGCAATAATCATCGATCAAGCGTGTCGTGAGTGGGTTGCCCCACTCGTGTTAAATATGGAGCGTGTCTCTGAAAATGGTGGCAGCTACTTTCTGTTATTTATTTTGGAGCTATTAAGTCATGCCGCCCTATTTTACACTGCCACAGTCCTTTAAATTGTGTTGCTTCTTGAAAGAGTTGCTAAGTAGCAATAAAGCGCTTTACAAACTATGATTTTTTTTAAAATTTGTTGTTATCCAAACTCTAATATTCATTGCGGCACTTTAAGTTCGTGCATAAATCGTTCAGACTAATGAGTCATAGAGAAATTCGCCTATGACTTTTCCTTTACAATGCTCGCTGCCTTTCCATTGCTTTTTTGGCCCTGCATTAGAAGCCAGTGATTTATTAACGCCAAGAAAATTGAACAAAGCAGGTCCTCCTGCACTGTGGCACCCAGCCTTCCACAGTGTGAATTAGAACATTATCAAATGTGTTTGCCTCGGTGACACTTAATCACCAAAAGCCGTAATGTGACCACAAGGCAGCTAAAACAAAGATTTAACATTTCTAAATATTAAACTTGTTAAGCAAATGCTCAGCAGACAAAGCAAGCACAAACAATTAAAGTCATCAAGCTAGAAATACACACTACCTACTTACCAACACAGACCCTACTGCTTGCTTAAGAAGTTTAGAATCTTTCAAGATAAATCAGGTGGGTTTTTTTAAAGGGAAAGGAAAAATAATAAAAAAAAAAAAAAAAAAGGAAACAAAGAAAAACTCCAGTAATAAGGAATTGAGTTTCACTTCTGAGAGAATCACTCCTAGTGAGGACTGACGGCCACAGATCCATTCCTGACTATCTGCATTAATTATTTAATGAGTCACGTGACTCTAAAGATTAAAATTTCAATATCTCCCCAGAACAGACGCAACACCTTTATCTGCGAGCGCAGGGATCTTCGTACTTGGGTCTCCTAATCTCTGCTAGCTTTGACAGCTCCTCAGTTTCTAGGGAGAACGCTTGGGCATTAATAACACGGGTTTGTCCCACTCTACAGCGAGGTGGGGAAGCTTTGCACCCCTCTTCCCCCCCAGACCACTGAATTAACCAGTTGGACCCAGACCTTCATTGTCTGCAGCGGTTGGGGAGGCTCTGAGAGCAACTGGCAGGGGGACAAGGAACCATCAGGGGCAGCATCCCCCGGGCTGCCCTCCGCGGGTCAGTACTGCCTGTCTGCGGGCCCGGGCAGAGTCAGAAGAGATGCCCGGGGCCGGGGGTAGGTGGCTGCGGAGTTTCCCCTGCCCACGCGTGGAGCTCTGGCCCCGTCAGGACACGCGTGGGCCAGGCTTGAGCGCCCTCGCAGCGCCGCGTCCGAGGGGACGGCTCCGGAACGACCCACGGGGGGTCCCAGCGCGCCGTGGCCCGGCCAGGCCGTGCGGCTGCGGACCCGGCAAGAGCCTCCCCCTCCCCAGGGCCGCGACGTGCGGAGGCCCCCGGGGCCTCGCCGCCGGGTCGGCTCCAGTGGAGGTGTGGGAACGGAGGGCGGGCCCGGGACCGCCCGAATCGAGCCCCAGTGCGGGGCAGGAGGGGTTGTGGGGGGGGGCCGGAGTTTCATGACAAACCTGTCAAGATTTCTGCCTGTGTGAGGGCTCCCCCACCCCTTCTTCGTTTACAAACACCGGGAAAGAAGGCCATGGGACGGCAAGCACCCTGAAGAAAAAAAAAAAAGTCCCAGCGTAGGGTTGGGTAATCCTCCAATACAAGATGGCTCTAGTTATTAAATACCACAAGGCGCTTGTCACAGCTGAGTTCCCCGTGTAATAAAACACCGGGTATAGCAAGAGCTTGCAGGAGAGACAAGGAGGGGGATGTGGGAAAAGGAGCATTTTTCTTGGTGGGTGGAGGGGAGGTGGGTACGGGGTTAACGGCGTGGCGTTCCCTGCGGCCAGCAAATTGACTCCGAGTTGATTTGGTCTTTCTTTGAAATATTGACAAACTTCCACTTCCAGCGTTTTGGGCCGCGCTTGCCTTTGTGTCCAGAGCAGATAAATCCGTGTGTGAGAGAGAGCGGGAGAGAGGGAGGGGGAAAGAGACATTTAGGTCCAAGTGCCGGATTAAAAAGAATACTGTCTTTAAAGGTCAAGGGTTTGAAGGGTCAGTCTGCTCCTCTAAAAAAAACAATTAATGGGATAGAAAATTTGTCCTCTCGGTGAACTCCCGGTTGCCTTAGCAAAGAGAGCACAATGCGAGAATTTAAACTGGACGATGTAATTTTCGAAGTTATTGTAAAGGCGGGCGGTATCGGACGGGGAGCAGAGGGCTCCCAGCTCGGGAGCAGCGTCCCGCTCCCAGCAGAGACTGAGGGGGAAGGGGGTAGAAAGGAAAATTTACCTTAAACGACGATAATCTGCCATGGGGTATTTTGCAGTCCGCGGTTCAATCTCCAGCAAGAGAGTGTACATTTTTTTAGCGGATAGCCAAGATGCTGTGTCTTTACACATGACCTTTTTTTTTTTCCTTTCCCCGGAAAATCCTTTGCGTCTTCACAGACTTTTCCAAGAGAATGCCTTTCAGAACCGCTGTTGAATTACAAAGAAGTATTTATTGTAGGAGGTGATTAATGATTCTCGCTAAAATTGCTATTTGCAGCGTGATTTCATTTCTCTTTACAATGGGAGCAAACCAGGTTTATACGCATAGGCTGCACACTAAACAAACCCTGCATTGCCAGTTAATTCGTTTCAGCTGGAATTTTGCTCCGTTGTGCTAATTTTGGCTCTAAATAATTGGAGGGATTCTCAAGCAATAAACAAAAAGAAGAGTTAAATGCTTGCGGATAGCAGTTACCTTACAGTTATATTTTTCTCCCTTTATAAGAAGGCAACTGGCAACTCAGGGTTTAGTAAACAGCAGTATGTGAGTGGGAGCTCACTTTTCAGGCCTGCCTGTTGGTCAGATTTGGAGACAGCAGTGTTTGCTGAGGCTGTTTACAGCCGCCACCTCTCTGATTCTGAACGTGCTCTGCCAGTGGCACGTTACATTTTTCTCCCCGGTGATCCCTGTTCCAAGGCCAGGCAGGGATGCTGACAATGCCACTGGGGCCTGGTGCTACTTCACCCAGGGGGTGATGATGCACCCAGTCCTGGCTGCCTCACTCACACGAAGAGAAGCATTGATTCCAAAAATCCATCTCGATGTATTTGGGTAAGTAAATAAGTCTTGGCCCTCAGGCCTTCCCTGGAAGATTTACTAGGACTTGATCTCCTTTACAAGCCTTTCCGTACCCGTCTCAGTGCTACTCTCTGTTGTGGAAGCACTGAGCAAGGGTCTCTGTTAGCAGCTCCAGTTTGCCTGTGCAGCCTGAGCTGGAACCATGCGAACCCCATTTTGCCACGGTCGTTTCGACAGTCTCGGTCAAATAAACCTCTTGAAGTTGTACCCAAATTCGTGTTTCTGCCGAGGCTTTCTCAACACATTTCGAAATAGTCTTCAAAAAGAAAATAAAATGAAACAGAAAAGGCAGCTTAGAGAAACTTTAGGTTTCCGCCCATGTATTCCCCTTTAAAAGTCCTAGCCAACTGAGAAATCATAATCGGGTGAAAAAGAACGAATAAATCACGACTGGCTAAAGATTTAAAGTGTTATCATGGGGAGCATATGTGACTTCTCCAGCAAAACCAATCATGGGACCTTATTGGCTCCCAATAGAAACTCAGTTTCTCTGTAACACAGCTGAAAATAGTTGTATGGACCGCGATTGAGAGCCGGACTCATTCTGCTATAAGCCCACTGAAGAGAATACCACTCACCTATACAATGAAGCAAGACCTTTCCTCGTCCTACAGCGCTCTTTTTCCCAGCCAGACAACTAGTAGTCAGGACGTTTTGCACTCTATTTAAAGTAACCATTACCTTATTGACAAGACGAATCCCAATTAAAACAGTACGTTAAACCGTTGTTTTCCATTCCTGGTGCCAATACCAGCCAAGCACAAGGTGGATGAAATAGCACTGAGTGGACTTGTGTTTCAAGCGTTTAATTATTTGTACAGAATAATCTTTATTATCAGCATTTGGCACTGTTATACATTACACCAAAAATCCACAATTGTACAGGGACCCAAACGATTTAGACGGTGCCAAATACGAAGACAGCAACAGCCTTTAGAGCAATTTTTTTTTAAATAAATGCAATAGGGAATGTGGAGAAAAACTAAGAGATCACAGCTACTGCAGGGGCTACACTTAAAACCAGTTAAGTTACCTTTGATACATAACACATTTTCCTTTAGACATTGTAAGGGGACATTTTTCGTAAGTCTTTAACCTCTCAGGGACGTGTTCGTTCTCTCTCCCGTGTTGGTGTGTGTGCACACGCGTGTGTGCACCCTCGCACCAACGGGAATCCACAAACACGCCACGAAACAGCGCTATTCAAGTCAATACCTTACACAAGTGTCTCACGAGGTCTTTGTTTTAACTGTCTTTTATTTTTTAAAGTGTTCTCTTAAAAAAAAAAAAATAGAGTCCGTCTTAGGTACAGAGAATTCGTCCGTGACAGCATCCAGCCGTCTCTTACACCGAGGACAAGAGAGCGTTTCCATAAATAGAAAAAAAATGATGGGCATGGAACCATTATCTATATACAATGTAGACAATCGTCCGGGTTTTGGTTTAAACATGTGCCCGTTCTTGGGCACGTCTCGTCTTCCTTTCCTTTCCTGCTCCTGTTTTGTTTTACACAGTTGTTTGGTCCAAACGGCCAGCCTCCATCACGGGGCAGCTGGAAAACCCCAATAGATACGTAAATATATATATTTATATATTTAAAAAAATAATAACCGTATTTATAGCGCGGCTGCGTTGGGTGTAGCCCCATCGAGCGGATGGGGGTGGCCCTGTGTCTGTGCTTTGGACTGCTGGCTCATTGTGGACTGGTTTGAGGACCGCATCTTTGTGTTAGGCAGTTTATGGTCTTTCTTCCACTTCATGCGCCTGTTCTGGAACCAGATCTTGACCTGGCGCTCGGAGAGGCAGAGGGTGTGAGCGATCTCGATGCGTCGCCTCCTGGTCAGGTAGCGGTTGAAGTGGAACTCCTTCTCCAGCTCCAGGACCTGCTGTCTGGTGTAGGCAGTGCGAGACCTCTTGGGCTCCCCTCCGTTGTAATTGGGATTGACTGAAACGTGCACACACACACGCGGAGGGGAAATAAAAGGGGGGGGGAAGCGATGGAACATAATCATTATATAATAACTTGACACCAGGTTCACGTAAGATACATAAACGGCAAGAAAAATTGTTTCACAGCCTATCGACAGTGGGGACAATCGAGGAGCAATAAAAAATGGTGATGGGCATTTGGGTTAGAAGAAAAGCTTCAAAGACACATGGCCCAGAGCCACTGCAGGGCAATTAAATTTATGGGGGCTATAATTACTGCCCTAACAGTTTGGCGTCTCGTAAATCTTTTGATAAAGGACCCCGGATACAAAAGGTTTCTCACTTTTTTTTTTTTTTTTTTTTTGGAAACGCGGAGGGAGAAGGAAGGCGTGGGGGAAAAAAAGCCACACAGACAACGACCCATCCCGGCCCCGGGAGCACCCTCCCCCCTTCCCTCCTCTGCAGGCGCATCCCCACCTCCCCCTGGCATGGGCAACTCACCCGTGCTCACATGGATCTTCTTCATCCAGGGGTAGACCACCGGCTCCTTCCCCTTTAGCCCGGGCAGGCTCTTGTCGGGCAGCATCGGGCAGGCGGGCCCGGTGCCGGTCCCGGCGGCGGGGGCCGCTTCGCAGCGGCGCTGCAGGGCATGGCCTGGGAGCAGGGGCTGGGGCGGGCAGGGGTGGCCCTTAGCGGGCGGCGGCGGCGAGGCGCCCGGGGGCGGCTGCTCGGGGCCCGGGGCGGCGCTGCCGGCGCTGCTGTAGCTGTAGGGCGCCTGGGGGTAGGAGGGTGCCTGCGAGGGGTAGAGCGCCTCGGGAGGCGGCCCCGGCGGCCCTGGCGGTGCCGCAGGAGCCTGGTAGCCCGGTTCCCGCCGCGGTCGCGGGAAGTACTCGGGTAGCGCCGGGCCCGGGTGCGCGGCGTGCAGGTGCGGCGGCGGCGGCGGCGGCGGGGCGTGCGGGTGCGGGTGGTGCGGATGGTAGCTGGCGGAGCTGCCGGCGCTGCCGCTGTGCTGCGTGTACTCCTCGCAGGGAGGGAATTTGGGCTCGATGTAGTTGGAGTTTATCAAAAACGAACTCATGGTCATTAATTTGTGAAGTGCAAAAATACTAATTTTTCTCGCGTTGTCGTTTTTCTGGGCTCGGTGAGGCCCCTCCCCTTCTCCCCCTCCCTCTCCTCCCTCCCTCTCCCCCTCCCGCTGCTGTCAAGTGCTCGCCGCTGCCAAAGTTTGGGCCTTCAGCTTCCCCCCCCGCTCTCCCCGCTGCACTCCCCTCCCTTCCTCTCTTTCCACCCCTGGAGCGCCTACAACACACACAACACACCCGCACACACACACCTCCCCGCGCCCCCCATCACCACCTGACCGCCATCGCCAATTACGGCGCGGGGCCGCGGACCCCGGATCAGGAAATGGAAGGAAAGCGAGCGGCCGCGGGGCAGCTCCGCGCCAGCGGACCCACCGCGGGGGCCTCTCCCAGGGGCCGCTGCCGGCGCTCCTCCTCCTCGGACGGCGGCTGCTCGCCGTGGTAGCGCCCCGCCGGGGGCTGCCGGCCTCCCGCGCCCCCTGTCCGCTCCTCACCAGCATCCCCGGCTCCTCCCGCCCGCCGACCCGGGCCGCGTCCACAGTTGCAGTGTCAAGCGAGATAAAACTAATCCAGCTCTGACAGTCTTTGCCCCCCCCGCCCCCAACTCCCCAGCACTTTTGGTTTCTCCGTTCCCCCGCGAGAAAGCGTAGGAAGCGGGACGAGGAAGCGGAGCGCAGCCTAGCTGCGTGGTGCAGAGGGAGGCAGGCGTTGCACAAGGCGTTGCACAATCCTTTCAAACAAGCCCATGTCCAAATGCCTGGAGTCGGGGCTGCGCACAGGCAGAGGGCGGCAGCGGCTGCCGGGCACAGGCCACGGGCAGCCTTGCGGGGTCTGCCCCCAGCGCCCCGCCGCTGCGGACCGCGGGCGGCCGGGAGCTCTAGGACTAGCCTTTTGCACCTTTGAAGCCGTGCTAATCGGAGGAATAGATGCCAAAGTTAGTATGAAGGCGGCGGGGAGGCCGAGGAGAGTCCTCGAGTGGCTTGCGGAGTGTGAGGGACGTAGCGTGCCTGAAAATAACGGGGTGGAGAGGGGGAAGGGAGGGAGGGGAACGCGGACAAGACGGTATCAAATACTTCCTACCGGCGATGGCGGGGCTCACTGCGAGCATCCCTCCCCGCGAAGGAGCGGTTTCCAAACTACGAATTTAAGTCCATCGGTTTGGTATGCCTCGTCTTGGGTTTATTTCTTAATTTTAATTTCCACGAGAAATCTCTAGGACCTTCGCAGAAGTAACTCGCAAACCCTGGCGCAGGGGGGAGAGGGCACTCGGGCACTTCTGTGTTGCTAAAACTGAGACTGTTAACGATATTTGCAGCTCAGAGGGAAAAGAGGCAACCGCCCTGACCTTAGGTAATTGAAATTTGATGGTCAAACTAATGACGCTCTTATTCTGAGGAGAAAAATGCTAATTGAACGTCGGCTAGTCTGGTACATTCGGAGTTAGAAGGGAACTTTTCGGATTTTTTTTTTTCCTCCTTTTCAGGAAAGCATATAAACCCATAGAAATATTTACCGCACCCTTCGAGAATATAATTACTGAGTGGGTAATCTAATCTGCTGGTATGGGAAAATACATCTAATATATCAAGAGTAAATATGATACGTTTTAGATCTTGCCCTCCTAAACATATTACATTAACAGTTACCCTGGTTTAAATTCAGATTATTGTCCTTTGCAGTTTTATAGATAATGGATACGTGCAATAAAATTGTATTTGAATATATATTCTATCTAACAAGACACACATCGTATCGATTTATATTTTATACACACACACACGCACGAACATTGCAGGCTGCTTGTAATATGTTAGAACACTTCCAACATTTGGGTATACCGGGGTACTTATCTAAACAATCACTCATTTCCTCCTCCTATCGAATGTCTAATTTGTAAAGAGAGTTAAAACACATTTACTTACTCATTTCCAACAGCACATCTATGGAACTCTTTAACTGGGCTAACAGATAAGTTTCTCTATTTACTCTGCATGGAGAGGAAATGCGGTTACACACACGCACACAGAAACAGCCGCAACAGTTTAACAACACACACTTGACGGGAAAGAGGAGATTGTTTTATTTATATTTTAAAAAATAAAACAACACAGCAACTCCTATTGTAAAAGAATAAATCTCCCACCGACATGATTATAAAAAATAAAAGATTGCCGAAGTCCACCAAGAAGAGTGAGCATTTTCGCGGCACAAATAGATCCATGCACACATACAGACACAGACGTACAAATACCTGCCGGCCAGCACCAGATGAATTACACTGGGTTATCGTAAATATTATCCTCGGCATAAGTCCTGAGGCACTTGTGGCCAGGACAGTACAGCAAGCTGCCAGGCTCCCAAGCCACGGTAAAACACAACGAAAAGTGGTGTCTCCGGTTTGTAAGCTCAGCGCTATATTGGAAGAGCCGACGGGCTCTGCTTCGTATTATTTACCGTGATTAGATCTTAAAGTATACTTGTTTCGCTGGGTCTCTTTCTACCGTGGGGCGCTAGCACTCGTTTACAGAAAGAAGGATGCAATTTTGTATATGACTGTAAATCTACAAGGTGACCTGAGCTGCCCAGCTGAAGTCTATTTTTATCGTGCGGTTCTATTAGTTTGCGAAGATGTGCTGAGGCAGGACCTCCAAAAGGCCTGTTCCATGTCTTCGTGGTTTTGTTATCATAAACAAGAACCCAGCCAAGACCACCAAGTGTTATCTTGCACACGGCCATTTCGACATTTTACTGCAAGATTTATGGCTGTAATAAACAATCTCAGAAACCCTTTTTTTCCCCGGAACTTCCCTTTAACAAACTTGTAGCATCGTCCTAAGCTCCCAAAGAAAGAAAAGGAGAGGAAAAATAGGCCAGGTCCCTTATTTTTCAAAAAGGACTAAAGGCTCGATTTCACTGGCAAAAGAAAATTTAATCAGTTAATAAAGGAATGAGAGTTTCCCGGCAGATGCTGGCCGAGGAGGACATGAGGACCCCACTGGAACTGAGAGGGAGAGAGTTAATTTCCATGCACCCAGAAGAGCCAATCTCATACATACCCAAAAAGGGGGATCCCCCATTTTCTTGTGAAACAGGCAAGAACTACTGCTACCTCCACATTCGCGGCTAAAACCTAATTACCTCGAAAGAGGAAAAGTAATAGCAAGAATAGTAATAGTAATAGTAATAATAATAATAATTCAAGTCAACCTTTCGCCGTGCCCGGGCAACCTCCACCGAGAGCGGTAGGAGGAGGAAGAATCGCACTAGCAGCCTGGTTTGAATTTGATTTGAACCATTTTGAATATATTTAGCCCCAGCTTTCCCCTCTTGAATGCGAGGCTGTCCCAAGTTTCAAAGTGACCGAAAAGTGACACCGTGTGCATTTTGTTTCTTATTAATCTTACACATTGACAGTCTTTGTTAAATAACAAGGCGTGCCCTTCACCAGGCGACATTTTCATATTTGTTAGACGCGGTGACCTGAAGTTCACCTCGGCCTTGGACTTAGTTTTTCTAAAAGGTCTATAACAGTGTCTTTTAGATAGCGGGGTGCTTTGCCCAGGTCACTACTTCTAAGGGAAAATTAAGAAAAAATCGCGGGAAAATGTAAACGTTATGGAATGTATCGACTGTATTCCCTCCTTTGTTCCTGGGAATGATACAGCCCCCGAGGCTGCTTCTGCCTCCGCGGGCGGGAGCGCTCCTTTCCTATGGTCTTCGCCGGGGCAATGCTCGCAATTTTGCCCCAAGTTCAGTATTTGGTAAAAGCGGTGGCTTCTCCGGCACCGGGGCTCATCTTAACAACGAAATGGTTGGTGGGATTTGCTCCACTCTGTCCTGCAGCGGTTAAATAAACACACGTAAAATGTGATCTGTGCCCGGATTTTAAATGAATGATCTTTTGAGTAGACCTTCCACGCCAGAGAGCAGTGTGCTGAATGCACGGAGTGAAAGGACAGAAAGAGTTCGTCTAAAATTACTAACTGTTCTGCTCCAGGTTGTTGCCTATTTTTTAAGGAATAATTTAATCAATAATTCAGAAGAGTCAATATTTATCGAACTCGCACTTTCGACTTCTTTGAAAATATTCTAATTGATATTTTTATTCTAAACCAGGTTTAAAATACGGGATTCGAGCCACTAATTGTCTTGGTGAGGAAGCAAATGGATTTCAGTCACCTACTCCTGAGTAAGCCGATTATAGTAACAGCTTTCGTTCAGGGTATATCAAAGACGCATTGTTATTCTTGGAAACAATCCGCCTGCTATTCTCTAACAAAACAGATATTTTACTACGGTTTTTAGCTTGTTATCAGGCTTCACTCTTACACGAAATAAATACTCTGGATGTGAAAGGTTATATACTATCTCCAGCGAGGGCAGGCTCCCAAAACGTGCAATGCCAGGACTCGCTACAAGTTAGCAAACAGCAGCAACTTGTGATCAACTTCTGCACGCCGAGCAAACATTTGCATTATTTACTTTCCAGGCTTCAGCAGGTACTTTAGGCAAAATCTCCAACAATCACTTTGGCTAATCTGAAATCTAACCCCTCGCATATTTGTTCCCAAGAAATAGCGCTCGACTGCCACGATCCAGCTGTGTCTCTGGCAAATAATTCATGCGTACTAGCCACACAGAGGCCGGTGTAGCCTCCTGCCTTGGGGGTCGGAAGGCAGTTACGCATGGATGGGGTTGAGGTGCCCTCTTTCTCGGACTTCCTCATCGCCCTTTCCCCTTCTCCACACCTTTCATATCTTCCATCAGCCCCTCACCCTCATAATTTCAGGCTGAAGCCCGTTTGCTGTGATCTCCCCAGAATGAAATTCCCTGTGCAATATTGGCTAGATCTCCCTGCAGACACGCCTAACCGAGGAGCCAAAGCTTCAACACCGAGGAACAAATATCCCAGCAATGTGGAAATAACTCTCTGCGCAAATAAATTCCACTAAACTTTTTTTTTTTTTTGGGGGGGGGGTGCGTTGAGGGAGGGAAAATAACCCTCTCTGCTCCCCATTTGGCTGGGAACCGCTGCCTCGGGTAATTCCAGAAGGCTGTGAGATCCCTCCAAATCACGGAGCGGTGTAGGGCGCCAGCTTCTCCACAACATTTTCCATCGGTAGCATACCATGGCCCTACTGCTCCGCATTTTAAACGAGCTCCTTCGGACCGAACATATAACCCTTATTATCTCCAACATGTCCTGTTTAAGCACAGTTTAGCGGTCGCTGCAGAAATTAGAGCAAAAACAAAGGCGCGGCTAGGGTCGATATCCGCGTTAATAGCTTCGCTCCTATCTTATCTTCCTGCCATTTTGCCAAGTGAGAAGGGTTAACATTAAACCTCTTAAAGCAGGTTATTATATAATAAACAAGGGCAAAACATTTCGCTACCTGACTCTCGAAGGAGGGAGCATCAGCTGCTGCTGTGGGAGTAACACGCGTGTTTACCTGCCGCGGCTGAACCCGAGATATTCAGACACAAATGTGGCTGATAATTCATGATTAAATACAACGTGTATTACTCTTGAAAAGAGGAATTTTCTATCCTTTCCTCGGTAATTGAGGTCATTCAGCCAGTAGGGTTCACCTGGAGTCCATACTGTGATACACACGTAACTCAAAGCTATTTTATCTTTTGTGCTGATAGTCAAGATCTCGGCTATAACATTGACATCAAACTCTGTCTGGGCGAATGACTAAGAGTGGTGCAAAACGTAAACTTTTGACCCTCAACTTTTTGACCTGCAGTTGTAACGCCCTTAACCACAAAGATATACAAAAGCTATGCAGCTTCTTTTAGGAGTAAGAGACTCGCACTGTTTGTTTCAATAGTTCTGCCGTTTCCTCCAGCTTTCTAAGGTGTGTTTTGTTTTTTTTTTTAATTATTTTTCCTTCTTGCTGTTGAGAAATCGGATACTTTTGCAGTTTTAATTATTGTGTGTGGTTTGTTGGTTTTGTTTTTTTTTTTTTTTCAATCTCGCAGCTTTGTAAAAGTGCTGTTAAATCAGTTTGCACAGCCTTTCGGCAGCGTTGGAGGGAAGCCTGTTACTCAAAGGCGCTATATGGTTACAATTGCAGGTGAAATGCTGGGTAAGTTCTGGGCGAGAGATTGGAAGGAATGCAGCGATGAGCGTTGGGGGAAAAACTGCAGCTCTCTGCTGCGAGGGTCTTAGTCATTTCTCCTTGTTTTAAACATAAAGAAACAACTCTAATTGTTTGCGAAGCCTTGTCTAGGCAAACGAGTTGACTGTGAACTTGGTCTAAAGCGAGCTCTGCTGGTGATTCCTAGGGTGTGCAGATTTATCTTTTCTGCATTTACTTAACCTGGCAGTGAACTGCACGGGCTGCCATTTGTTATCCAGAGACAGACTTCACCTCAAGCAAGGACTGTTCCACAAAATTGCAATAATTACCCAATAACCTTCATAGCAAATATTATTATTGAAAAGACATTTTTTGGGGGGAGGAGGATGTAGGAAAGATTCCTTATGCGTGCTATAAGGCAAAATCCTTGCAAATTTTACACGCTCTCTATGTCAGATTTGATATTGTTTGTGCGTGCAGCTACAGGAACATGTGACTCCGATGGTCCACGAGTATTTGCCTTCCAGAGAGACGCTGTTGAAGATGCTTTAGTTTGAAAGGGATAATATTTTCAAAGATGACCAGACATCTGTGGGAGCTGTGTTTTTGCACTCCGGCTAGCAACTCTAGCAACAAATTGGGGAGATTCTCAGGGAAGAAAAGAGAAAGAGCTAGGAAAGCAAAGCGATGTCTTAACTTACTCAGGAGATTTATTTATGTTTGCATTTAATGCGTTAAATCTGTATTTGCGGGGAGGGAAAAGACGTTGCTCCAGTATCCAGGGTTTGAAATCGAAACCTCCTGATCCGCCCCTCATGATCTGTTCCATTCAATTTCCCGTGGAGCAGATTGCAAACCCCTCTATTGTCACCCTTCCACAGATACACACTTATTAAAAGTAAGGAAATGGCAGAATAATAATTTCCCTGTAATGTTCTGCAATTAGAGCGCTTGCAGGGCTTAGAGAGGCTGCAGAGCTGTAATTTACGGATGACTTTCCATCGGATTGTTGTACTTCTCATTTAGAGAAAGTTATGCCTTGCGAAGTCACTAGTTACACACATTAAGAGAATTGCCTAATCTTTAATTGGCCTCACACTTAGACATGACACACTACACTCAAGTATTTCTTTCAAAGGATTAGGTAAACTATATTTCAAATCGCAGAATGCTACTTGCCATGCCTAAAGTAAAACAAACTCGCACGCACTCATCCCCCAAACACAGCAGAAAAACAATATGCGCAGATAAGACCTCTCTCCTGATTCCCAGCGATTATTGCCCGTTACATTTTCCCTCGGAAAACAATTAGGACCTGCGAATATTTTGGTAGAGCTCAGCAGTCTGGAGTCGTTCGAATTTCAAATTTCAAGATTAGAAAATCTTAATGCGTTTCTGGATTTGAATGGCTTCAGCTGCTTAGGACAGGGCAGGGCCAGAAATATGGAGAAGCTATCATTTCTAGATAACTTTCTTTTGTTGTTAGAGTTTCTTGCAGTGCGGGTGGGTTTATATGCTTGTGGGTTTGAGGATATTGTCCGTTTCCGTAGTTCTTGAATCTCTGTACACTGCTTTACGTGAAATATGCTCCAGAAGCCACATTCGAAAAATGTGAAAATACATAGTAGCAAATATTTTCGCTCTAGACCATGAAAAACTACAACCCGCAATGATATCCAGGTATGCGTGTATGTTTGTATATTCACCAGATAATTCAAATATTGCAGTTTTGTTGAATATTGAGTAATCACGATGGTTTGTTTCTAGTAACATTGCCGTTTACAAGCAAAGGATTTTCCTTGGAAAAGGACCCGTATATAAAAGAAACCCAAACTTTTAAAGGGTTTTCAAACCTTTGCCTCAAACGATAAAATTTTATTGTATGTAATATTATATAATACAATACACGCCCATCATATATAACTTTCTGGCATTCCTATTGATGAAAATGTGACAGCCAGTGTACTATAAAATCTCCAGCTGTTTATTACGGAAATGATTTGCAAATGTGCATTGGGATATGCACTTTTAAAGCCTTTCCATTTTTTAAATGTAGAATATATGCATATGTGTTTGTTTAGTGTTCGTAGGACGATATACAGACACAAAGGCTTCAAACTCCATTTATCTTAACACAAGGAGTTGACTCTAAATTACTAAATATTTGTAGAACTGTGAGATCTTTGAGCTGAGTCAACTTATATACTACATTTTCTTTAATCTTAAAGGCAAATAAATTAAAAATAGGGATCAGTAGGCAATGTGAAGACCTTGCAGAGGTACACAACAGCCTTATCCTCCTATACCTCTGCGCTTTTCTCTGATTTTTGCTCGCAGTAGCACTTACAGTCTAAACTGCAACCTTCAAACAGGATAGCACTAGCAAAATAAGACAAAGCCCATTTTCCAGCCCGCCTCAAACCACCCTGTTCTTTTGCAAACCTGAGTTTATAACACACAAAAGAAAACAATGTGATATGCTGAATCTCTGCTACTCCAAACCTAAGCAGAGAAAGAGATACTCACAGCTGGTTATACTTTCTTTTTTTTTTTTGAGGCAATTTTCAAACCTCTTCCTTAGCCCCCAACTAGTCAGTCTGCACCCCCTGAGATCACTCGCCTAAGTAACAGCTCTAAGGATAAGCATCAGGCCTTATTGCTACCCACAGAAAGAGAGTTCCTTTCACCCTTTCATTCAGGTCCTGGAAATTCAAAGACTAAAGTTAAATCCGGCCATAAAGTTTATTGCTGAGTAATCACACTCTAGTGAGAACAGTCCACTTAAATAAAAAGAATGTTGAAGTAAACACGCAGCTGGGGCCTACCCCACAATGGCAGACAGCAATACAAGGCAGAGAGGGAGAGCAGAGCTAGGGGGATATTTACAATCTTCAATAAACCAAGCCCGTATTTCATAATTTGCAGCACTCTAATGACCTGTAGTCTCTTGTATTAATGCTACAAGTTACAGTCAATTGGTTAGCTTAAAAAAAAAAGTCAGTGGAAAGTATATATGTATACACACGTACACACCCTTTGCATACATTAATACACCAATATTAGACATACACGTATGCATGTGCACGGCTTTATACAAGCATATGCATTGATTTGTACGTGCATGCACACGCATAATTTAAACATACTTATATTTATGCAATTTCATATAGGAGCTGGAAAAAGTTACAGCAACATTATAAATGTGCATCCCCGAAACACACTACGCGCTCACAGATGGACATGTACACATAGCTAAAGCTTTCTGCACAACCAACACAGAAATCGAATCTTAAGTGCTCCAGTACAGTCTGTGCCATTTTAATACTAGTTCTGATGTGAAACATATTTCACCAATCCAAAGATTATTACCACATCAGCACGCCTCCAACTCTATCATGCCTACATAAGACACTGCCCAGATAATATCAAGCCCTATCTATTTTGTTTCCCCTTTTTTAATCGCCTGCAGTAACTACTCTTTGCTAAACAAAACCTCTCCAAACTTGGAGAGTCTATTGGAGCAAAGGAAGTAATTATCTTCTGCGGTAGTCAAAGTGATTAAAGCTAGGCCCCAAAATCCATCTCTGCCAAAGTCGCTTATTGTGGTTTACTTTGATTTGATCGTTAAAATAGAGAGCTCGCTGCTGCGAGTGAAGGGATGGGGTGGATTTGCAGCGCAACCTGGATCATTAGTGGTTGATCTTGCCTCTAGGGCTCGGTGGGACCGTCCTCAAAAGCTCCAGGCGGAGACGAAGGGAAAGAGAAAGAGAAAGGAAGAAAGAGAGAGAGAGGCGAGAGGCAGCGAGAGCGAGCGGGAGCCTCGGCTTCCCCACTGTACAAATAAACTTTAAGGAACTTGTGCACAAAACTTACCTTTGACTTGCAAGGAGCCATTTTTCATACAGTATTGAGAACTTGTGGTTTGGATACTTCTGTCCCTAAACCTGACAATTTGAATGGCCAGGAGGCACACGTAGCCTGCAAAAGAGTCAAATGAAGTCCAGCGTCAGTGAGATTATATGTTATGTGGTATATAATGTTGGATGTCAACTCCCCAAAACCATAAAACTTACTTTAATGGCACCACGTGACTTTTTATAGCCAGTGAGCCTATCTGTCTGTGCTATGGATGATTTTACGATCTAATTCATAGACAAAACCCTATTCATTTGGCACCCAAATGTCATATAGCCGGAACTGGAGCTTATAAAGTTTACTGTTTTATAACTTTTAAAGGAAGGCATCAATGTAACCAGTCAGTAAATGTGCAAATCTTTAGTTGCTCTTAGAAGCTCAGAAGAGTTAACCATTCAAGCTCTGATGGGGTAAGTAACATTACGTTTATAGCAAACTAATTGTAGCGAGGAAAATCAAAAATCTTTAAAGGGTGAAAAGTGGGAATGCGGCTAGCGAGGGTTACTAATAGGCGCAGAGGGCTCAGACGTGGCTGTCCTGCAAATATACTTAATGAAACCACAAGGTAAATTCTAGAGCGATGCAAACACATCTTAGAGTTAGCAGCGTGTTTTAACAAAGCACTTTTTTTTTTTCCCAACCATCAGCAAACAGCTAACAGTTTATTCACTCACAAAGGGTGTTGATTGTGGTCCTAAGATGCAGTTTTCCTCCTAGCGAGAAATCAGTGGGGAAGAACTTACGGTCAAACTTTCAATTAAAAATACTAGTAGCGGACAACCGCAGCATCTACCATTCGTAACGTGCAGCAGGAGCCAGGTAAAATATTATTACATACTCTGCACGGGTGCTTTTTTTTTTTTTTTCAGAGGCAAACCAAGAAGCACAACTTCTTGCTTTGCACAAACCAGATCACGAAAACTTTACAATAGAAAGTTTATTTTTTTGTTGATTTCCAGTCAGTTTTTTTAAAAACAAATACAAAAAAAAAAANAAAAAAAAAAAAAAAAAAAAAGCTGATCACAGTTTGCTCAAACAGCCAGACTTTGACTATATTTGTAACTTTGTTCACAAAAAACATACATCACAGAAGCTGCGCTTAATAAGAGCCACTTCTAAGAGTTCGTGCAAAGAGTCATATACAAAGGCACAGCAAGGACATACTGCTTGGAATCACAGTTTTCGTCACAGATTCACTATTCACTACACGTAGGACAAGTTCAGTTGATTTTATCATTTCACCTCTACAACAGCATTAATTACACAGGAATTATATAGGTAGTTTGGATAAAAATATTTTTAACAGCTTGGAGCTATACAGACATTAACACTTGACCACACATGCACAAGTAAGCAGGTTGAGTGCAACACATAACATTTGTACTAAACCGGGGGAGGGTTTATTTCTCTCTTTTTTTTAAACCTTTTTTTTTGTTCTTTTTTGTTTAGTTTTGTTTTGTTTTAACAGTTACTTCAAGTAACACAGCTCGCTTCATATAAATAAGTTAAAACATCTATTATTTTTTCAAGACAAAGCCATTCAAGACAAAGAAATGTACGATAAAAGCAGATCTACTTATACACGCGAGAGAATGGTAATAAACAGGCTCATGATTAAAAGATGAATAAGGGCGACAAGAACAGGGTTTCTTCACAGAAGTAACACAAGGAAGTTTTAGAAAGTCAACTTAGTACTGACATGAGACGCAGGGTCAGCTAATACTGCTCAGTACTTTTAATTGATCAAACGCTTAGGGACGGAATGCCCCTCCTGCAGCTGCCATGCTCATACTTTTCAGCTTATTATCCTTTTTCCATTTCATTCTCCTGTTTTGGAACCAGATCTTTATTTGTCTCTCTGAGAGGCAAAGAGCATGTGCTATTTCAATCCTTCTTCTGCGGGTCAGGTATCTATTGAAGTGAAATTCCTTTTCCAGCTCCAAGGTCTGATAGCGGGTGTAAGCAGTCCGAGCCCTTTTCCCTTCTGGTCCCCCTATGTTGTCTGGAAGAGAAAAGTACATGATTTAGATTCTCAGCAGCCACTCGGAGCCTTCGTGTCTTATTGAAGCTACTATGGACCAGGACCGTTATTCTCAGTCCTTCTTGGTTCTGTTTCTGGTTTGGATAAACGCTCAACAAGTTTCCCCCTCCAGACCCTTTTAGGAACGATTTGGGGGAGGGGGATTTGGTGATCTCGGTAAGTTTTCGCTTGGATTTGGGGTTCGATTTTTAAAATTGATAATTTTTTTTTAAGGCTATTTTCCCCCACGCTTCCACTAGATAAGCTGGTTTGTAGCATGCCTCTGCTGCTAGCTGCGTTTTCAGGGCTGGGAGAGAAAAGCTGAAGCGTGCAGCCCTTTCCCACGGCTAAGCTGGGGAAGGCTCTGGCAAGCAGCGAGCCCCCGGTCGCTCCCCCAGCAGCGAGGATAGGGCAGGTACCCGGGGCTGAAAGTTGCTCCGCTTCCCCGCGCCCCCCAAGCTTGTTTCCCCGGAGTTTGGGGCGACTGTCCCCCCATCCCCCACGGTTTCCCAGCAGTGAAAACTGCCCTCTTCGCCCTCTCCTATTCTCTTTTTAACATGGCTCGGCAAAATAAATGGGGTCAGCCGCGCCGTTCCCGCTTGGAGGATTCCCCTTGCATAGGAGAGCCGGGAACAGCCTCGGCTCCCGATCCTCCTTCGGGAAGGCGCTTTCTGCACCCCCGCTGCCCGCCGGGGCCGGCGCTCGGAGCCGGGCGGGCTGGGGTTTTGGGGCCGGGAGGTTTTTTCTTTTGGG